>JAOUQW010000049.1:1193582-1209346 GCA_028565825.1 Olivaichthys viedmensis | reverse complement strand
CTGCACCAACAATCATGCCACGCTCAAAATCACTGACATCACATTTTCCCCCATTCTGATGGTTGATGTGAACATTATTTGAAGCTGCTGATCGTATCTGCAGGATTTTATACATTGTGCTGCTGCCACACGATTGGACGATTAGATAATTGCATGAATGAGAAGGTGTACAGGTTCCTAATAAAGTGCTCGGTGAGTGTATACATATACATTTGTATTTTTCCTGGTGGTTAAATTTATTTTTATTACGTTAATTAATTTGGTTAGTTATTTGTTTATTTATCCTGTTCTCTGGTATTTTATGTTGTTTATTTATTTGTCTCTTTCTCTAGCATTATTTTTTTTAATGAACTTTCATTTATTTTCTTCTTTAATTTGTTTGTATTTCTTGTATTCCCCCTTCTAGTTTGTTGATTGGCTGAATATTATTTATTTATTTTTAATTAATTAAAAAATATAATTTTATTTGACATTGTTTAACTATAAGAAACATTATGTTAAGACATTTTAATATTTATTTTTCTTAAAGACAAAATGTTTTTTTTTTCTTCCTTTGAGATTTAATTTCGTATATTTTTATTTTGTCTTTCCTTTTTATTTTATTTAAAAAAAATTTTTTTTTTATTCTTTTTCCAGATATTGCAAATAAATGGGTTACTGAGATGTTGGCGCAGGATCAATGTAGTGTGTAATTAAGCGTGTGTGTGTGTGTGTGTGTGTGTGTGTGTGTGTGTTGTGCAGGGGTTCCCTGAGTTTGGAGAGGAGGAGATCGTCAGCGTTCCTGATGCTAAATACACCAAGGGAGAATTTGAGGTAACACTCGATTACGTCTGTTCATTTCCCATTACGTTGTGTTCATGAAACATGAAGTTCCACCGAGTACAATTCTATATTAGTTTTAGAATAAAATAAAGTGTGTGTGTGTGTGTGTGTGTGTGTAGGTGGTGATGTGTTTGGTCAGGCTTCTCCCGGATGGTCACCGAATGAAGAGGGAGGTTGATATCGCACTGGACTCAGTGAGTGAGACGATGACGCCGATGCATCACCACCTCCGGGAGATCATCATCTGCACATACAGACAGGTAGGGGGCGCTAGCCACACAATAAACTATAATCCAGGAATTTTATATGTAACCGCACACTGCACTAGTTGGACACTACATTGGAGTCTTATGGCCTGCGGGAAAAAAACTCTCTTTTGAGTCTGTTTGTGCGTGTTCCAATGCTGCAGTACCGTCTGCCAGAAGTCAGTAGTTTGAACGGGCAGGTTCGGGCGGCTCGGTTCAGCTCATTAGCAAGAGAGGCGGGGGAGTTTCCAATGCAGGTGGTCTTCGATTTAAAATCCGTTATAGTCTGCAGTCCTTGCCATACGCTCCTTGAGTCAGCAGTGTTAAACTTGGCGGAGACAAAAAGCAGTAGTTTGCGTGTTTATGGCTGATTGAACCTTGCTGTTAATCCACGGTTTCTGGTTGGGATATATCCTGATTGTTTTAGTAGGAACATCATCTTCTAAACCTTTCATGATAAATCCAGAGTCCGTGTATTCATCAATGTTATTGTCTGAGGTAACACAAAACATTTCCCAGTCCACGTGATCAAAACAGCTTGGAGTCTGATTGGTCCGACCAGCTCCGTATATACTCCTCGTGACAGGCACTTCCTGTTTCAGTTTCGGCCTATAGGCGGAGAGGAGCAGAATGAATGAATGATATGATTTGCCATAAGGAGGTCAGAGAAGGGCTTAGTAATGGCTGCCACTTAAGCATGATGTATTCCAGATCGAAAGAACAGAAAGTCTTGAGGGTTTGTGTGTTCCAATGATCGCACCAAGCGTTGATCATCATAGTACATACTCCTCATCCTTTGCACAAAGAACCCTCCCGGCTCGATGGCTCTGTCCGGTACGTCCACAGATAGCCAGGTGTCTGTGAGGCAAATTAGGTTGCAGTCTCTTGTTTCTTGTTGAAAGATGTTGTGTAGGTACTGACGTATGCCAGGAGAATACCAGGGAGTGGAGGGCGGCTAGCTCGTCTTCTCAGCCTAACTAAGACATTGGCTCTCCTCCTTCTTCTCCGGCGTCGTCTGTATGAAGATGCCTGGGACAAAGGTGGCTGCTTCTGTTAGGCTCTGCAAGCAGTCCAAGTTGAAAAACAATAGATTCCGGTGAATCATATCTGATCTGATGATTAGTAGTGTTTGCTGGTTGTACTGGGGAACTGTGTGACAAAGTAACCAGGAAACTAGGAAATCAGAACACTAAGGAAACTAGGGATGTAGGTAATTATCTAATATTTTTTTCCTCCAGTGGAATAATGCTGCAGTGCCACTGTTTTCCTGTAGGTGGTGACATTCACACATCTCAGCCCTGTGTACCACTCTCTACTGCTGATCTCTGACTATCTTTATCTGGATATATGCATTCATATAAAGACAGAGAGACAGACAGACACCAGTGTGTTTCAGCTGTACAGAAAAGAAGAAACTGTAAATAAGACACTGCTTTAATATACAGATATTCGTATCACTAGTTTAATATTCTGTCTGATAGTGCAGCTGTGGTAAGTGTGTCTCGATACTATTTGCTATTTTTTCAATTGAATTTTATTTTACTGTTTTGTTGTAATAGTAGTTTTATTTGTATTTTTTTGTTTTATTTTATTTTTTTCTAAAACACAGGCCTCTATACTAAACACACTAATCTATCAGTAATGTTTATATTACACACTCACTCAGAACAGCTGGGGCTAAACTGTGTAAGGACAGTCACACCAATATAGTGTTATAGATAAAAATGAATGAAAAAGCCAGACAGAGAGAAACAGCTGTGTAGAAGTGTGTGTGTGTGTGTGTGTGTGTGTGTGTGTCTAAGAGCATCCTGAAACCCTAAACTGCAGGTGCACACACTTCCTCTGTATCACACTGTAACAGGATGTGTATAAGGACGTCTAACAATCGACGTGCCGAATGAACGCAGGATACGTATAGGGACGTGTCTAATTTTCAAATGCATTTATATTTATAGATCCCAACATGTTTAATGAGGATAAATTTGTAGAGATGATTCTTGGTTAAAACTTTTTTTTAAATAACATATTACTTTTCATAGATTATTGTTAATGGTTTAAGATTACACTTTTAGTCTACTTTAACAACATTCTAGCAGTTTTCTCTTTAACCCAATACCTAAACCCTAATAAACCCTCCCACTGCACTGTTATACAGAGTTTAAACAGATACTGATACCAGATTGTTAAATTATCATACCAGGAATCTATCATATCGTTCTGTAGGTAGTACATCCTGTCTGGTGTGTGTATAGTGTGTGTGTGAGAAAGGAGAGGAAAGGTAGATGACCTCAGCAGGAGAGAGGAAGCAAACCACAGAACACCGTCTGCCAGAAACTGTATGGAGCTGGGGAGGTGTGTTGAGGAGGGGGCAGCTGATCTCCAGACTCAAGGACTCCACAAACCCACAGACCCAGAGAGAGAGAGAAAAGGGATGGCAGGAAGAGAGAAAGAGACTACTCTGTTATTTTAACTAAAATTGTTAAACCTCATATCCCTCTGTCTCTCTTTTTCATTTATTTTAGAGATTCCAAATAATATATAAGATATGTGTAAATACACATATTACAATATAAAGGTGGGAAAGAGAAAATGCGAAAGAGAAATAAATGAGGAAGGAAAAAGAAGGATGGAGGGAAATAGAGAGAAAGTAGAGAAAATGGCACAGAGAGTAGAGCGAGTCCGAAAGAGAAAAAGAAACAGATCATAAGTAGTAAGAGGGGAGTTGAAAGAGTGAGAAAGAAAGAGGGAGGAAATGAGGGGGAAAAGTGGGAGAAAGAGGAAGAAAAAAAAGAAAAGGACAGATTGAAAAATGGAGGGCAGAAAAAAGAATAAGAGGGTAGGAGGGATTGAGAGAGAGTGTAGAGTTCTCAGCTGGTTTGTTGTTGGTGGTGGCTTGTTTGAGGTCCCCATGAAGTGTGCAAGTAGGAGTGTGCATCTAGAGTCCGGTTCCTCTTTAGAACATTCAGCAGAACAGTTGACGTCAGGAATTTGTAGGCTGTTATGAACACCCTCAATGAATTTCACAAGTTGGCTTCTATGCTGGTTACCTGTCTGTAGATGGGAATATGTGGACATCGTTCTCCACGAGCTGGTCCTCAGTCTCTGCGCTTTACTACATGTTTCTCTACCATCTTTCTGTTTGGCTGTATAAGTCATCCAAACACATCGCTGACCGTCTCACACTACAGGAACTTGTGTGGGATTTCAGTGGTAAAGATGGAACATGTGAAATCTGGCAAAGACACCAATTATTCTAGAGCGAGATTGAAAGGCTTAAGATTGGATTGTTTACCCTCCAACATATCACATCATTGGTACCCACACTCGTTTACCCTCTCACACCACATCATTGGTACCCACACTCGTTTCCCCTCTCACACCACCACATCATTGGTACTCACACTCGTTTACCCTCTCACACCACATCATTGGTACCCACACTCGTTTACCCTCTCACACCACCACATCATTGGTACCCACACTTGTTTACCCTCCCAACACCACATCATTGGTACCCACACTCGTTTACCCTCCCAACACCACATCATTGGTACCCTCACTCGTTTACCCTCTCACACCACATCATTGGTACCCTCACTCGTTTACCCTCTTAGTTTACGCCTGGTTTATGTAAACTTTAAACTGGTAGATGAAACTGGTGGCAGCGTAGGGAACTTTTCTCTCTAGTCCATCAAGTGTCCATCAAAAGTGAGACCGTAGAACTCTTCGGCTTCTACAGAAGAAGGATCCTTTAGAGTTTTAGTGTGGAGGACGTAACCTGTTCTTTGTAATAAATAATGAACTTTTTATTTTTTATTCATTTTTATTTTTTATATTAAAGTCCTGTTTGAGTTTAGTTTAGTTTTTTTTTTTGTTTCTTTTTCAAAAACGGACCCACTCCCTCAAACACACACCACCCTCAAAAAAAGGCAGGGAAGACCCTGGAACAGCGTGTGCTGAAAGTTCAGGTGTTAGTGACTAAGACTCCACACAAGTTAACGCAGTGTGTCGGGAGCGAACAAGTGTTACCAGGCAGTGGAATGAATGTGGCTTTGATTGGTTCGGTCTCGGTTTGTTCTTGGACGTCTTCAGACCATCATCTCCTGCACAAGTGTGTGATCTCTGATTAAAGCCTGTAGTTAAATGAAATGCAGATACACAGATGTTTTGTGTGATACGTTTGTTTAGATGCCGTTGCACATTATTGTGCATCACTATTTTCCTCAGCCGTCCTGATTATTCAAATATGCATTATTTAACAATAAGACAGGTCCATTCTATAACTGCTTCATAGGAACCAGACACAGAGTAGAGAACCGGGGAATAAACGCTAGTCTTCAAGAGAAGAGCTCTTAAAAGTCAACTTATCTTAAAAGAACATGTGATTTGGGACAGTATTTGCACTATCATAACCTATTTCAATGACTAGCTAATAAGTTAGTGATTAGTGTATGAGATTAGCACTTTATATTAATCAGCACACTCAGCTGAAACCTGACAAGAGGACACAGGGAGGATACACAGACTGCCTAACAGCCTGTCTGTCTGTGTCTGTATGTCTGTCTATCCATTCGACTGTATCTGCTTAGCTGCCTATCCATTCAACTGTCTATATATTATAAAAAAAGAGGGAAAAGAAAGGAAGGGAAAGTGAGAGTGGGGAGTAAGGTAACGAGGGAAAAGGTAGGTGGGGAAGGTCACTTTAGGAAGCAGAAATTGGATGGAGTCCTGTATGTGTGTGCACATATCTCCATGCATGTATATGTCTCTGGGCTCTAGTAATGTCTGGTGTGTGGAAGTGTGTGGGATTATGGTATTCATTAAAAACACACACACACACACACACATTTGTGCGTCACACTTATATCCGTGGCTGGAAAGTACGGCAAGGAGCCATCTGCAAAAGCCATTAAGGAATCTGTCTTTATTTTATTCTCCCCCCCACCACACACACACACACACACTTCCTACAAATTGCCGTTACGAGAAGCGAGAGGGGCCAAAAGCACACACACACTTTCATCTTGAGGCCAGATGATGTACTGATTGGCGGGCTACTACTTGGCTATGGTTCTAGTGATCTGTGTGTGCGTGTGTGTGTGTGTGTGTGCGCGCGCAGATCCTTCTCAAACGCCACTCACAGGGTGTATTTAGACACGCAGCAGTAAGTTAGTGTTTAGAAATTATTTGTAGTGTCTTTAAAAATTATATATACATATAAAATGACATGAATCTGTCTCCTATCTTTTCTTTCCGTCTTTCTCCCTATTGCTCTCCGTCTCTCTCTCCCCCTGTCTATCTATATATCCCTGTATTTAAAAAAAAAAATCAAGGGTTAATTAAGATTTCCTTGATTTAAGTTTAAGATGCCTATAAAGGGATTTATTGCTGTAGGCACGTGTACGATTTTTAGAATGTCTGAATCTGGATCCATCTTGAATGTGAACATGTGCCTGAGCTGCTGTGACCTTTGACACACTTAACACAGTTCCCTTGCTTCTTTTCCTTGTTTTTCTCTTCTTCTAGTTGTCTATGCTAGGTGTTTTTACCCAGCTGTCTGTATTCTGAGCATCTTCTGATTAAGTCAAGGTCAAGGTGCAAATAAATACATTTACGGCCACACGCTTGTTGTGTGGGGTACTTATTCTTCACACTAACATTTCTAACACAGGGTAGACAGAGCCAGATAAATCAAACTAACTCTGGCCCAAAAGATATCGTACTCAAATGACCCATGGCTCACAAGGAAATTGTGTTTAAATTAGGCCCAAATAAACAAAACAGAAACATCCCAACGATCTCTTTTCTAAATGAACCAAACTAACCCTGGCCCAAAGGATATTTACCTAAAGTGATCCATGACCAAAAGGAACCCTGGCCCAAAAAGGCGTTTAACTCAAACCAACCCAGAATCAAAGGATAATATGGTTAAAGATATCCCATGGTCCAGATGAACTCAATTGACCTCTGATGCAAATAAACCTAAACCATCTTAAAGACAAGCTGAAATCAACCAATAGCCTTTTTATTTATTTTTATACCTTGTTAGCTCGTGTCCTTGATCGGATTGTGGATGATTCATCTGCACTAATCAATTAAAAGACTAAATTGTAATCTTTCACTAACGTGCAGCGACTTTTTCCCACCTCTAAACAGCCTCTGATTTATTTCTTTTTATTACGTCACCAGTAGAATTGCATGCTGGCAGCGATACCGATTAACCTTTCACAAGCCAATCACATCCCGATCGATAAAACCAAAGTCCCGCTCACCCAAATATGCCGTTTCACTCGGAAATATGTCACGTTGCGGGGAAAAGAATGCGTTCGACTTTCTGTTTCACCTTGTCTTTAAACCTGACTGTCTTACCCAAATCAACCCTGGTCCAAATTATCATGGCCCAAAGCAAAACTTGGCCTATATGAATTTAATACATTGCTGTGTATTAAACTTTGTCCCTGCTAAGAATGTGGATCCTACACCAGGTTCTGTGTTCCAGTCTTTGTCATCTGATAACTTTTGGTGTATATATGGATCCTGTGCCCTGTAAACATGAGCTAGCGAACTAGCATCATTTGCTTACTCAATCTTTATATACATTTTGTGTGGCATATTTTCAAATGTGAAGCATTGAATTTCATATGCAATTGACTCCACATGCACACAGTATCTCAGTTTGTGTGTGCACTCTGCAATCATTGCTAATGCACTTGGCTTTGGAAAAAAAGCCATGCCGACCTTTAACCTTTTATGCTCACGGGAACAGGTCTAGCAGATGGAAAAAGGATTTTCCGTAATTTCTCCCCTGCCTTTGTTCCATATCTCTGCTGCTGTCGCTTTTCCCCGTGAGGAATGAGAGGAATTCAATGTGTGTGTGTGTTTGTGACAGGGCTGTCCTTGGCCAAACTGCATACACACTTCGGGCAAAAACTTAATTATTAGGTGCTTGTGTGAGGTGTAGGTGGGAATTATAACACACCTGTAGTCTGGAGTGTGTGTGTGTATTTGTGAATCTGGATGGAAAGAGTTAGCCATGTGCTGTGTATCTGTGTGTGTATCTGTGTGTGTGTGTGTGTGTGTGTGTGTGTGTATATATATATATATATATATATATATATATATATATACTCCTACATACCCAAATTCTTTCCAGAGCGCACACACACACACAGGGTCATGGGAATAAAGAATACTACCCATAGTCGTGTGTCTGGTTTCAATCTTCTGTTGCTTTAGACTGCAATTGGTAAAGAAGTGTAAAGTTTGTGGTCAAGGTTCTGCTGTGTGTGTGTGTGTGTGTGTGTGTCTTTGTGTGGGTGAGACTTAGGTTTCACACATGACTTCCACACATTGGCACCATGACGATCCAGACAGTGTGTGTGTGTGTGCAGAAGAGAGAAACCGTGTCCACCAAGTGTTTATAGACCCCTGGGAGAACAGGGCTCTCAGGGTAATCAGGACACACACACACACATTTCCAGAAGTAGATGTATGCTAATGCAGTTTTTGTGAATTATTTATTTATTGATTTATTTATGTTTTTACATGCAAGTCCGTACCTGTATAATTCTGCTGTTATCTGGACCACCTGCACCACAGGTAGCTATGGTAACAACAAGGCTCGCTCTACTCTAAACTGCTGTTAGCTAATTGCTAACTTAATCTTAACCAGTACACACGTATAAATGTTGGTGTTTGATGGAGAATATCAGTGTTTTATGGGGGTTGTTGGTTTGTTTGTCTTTATTGGGGAATGTTGGTGTTTGATGGTAATAGTTGGTGTCTGGTGGTAATAGTTGGTGTTTGATGGCAATAGTTGGTGTTTGGTGGTAATAGTTGGTGTTTGATGGTAATAGTTGGTGTCTGGTGGTAATAGTTGGTGTTTGATGGCAATAGTTGGTGTCTGGTGGTAATAGTTGGTGTTTGATGGCAATAGTTGGTGTTTGGTGGTAATAGTTGGTGTCTGGTGGTAATAGTTGGTGTTTGATGGCAATAGTTGGTGTCTGGTGGTGCTTGATAATGAAAGTTGGTGTCTGATGTGCTTTGGACTTTGGTTCATATTTTCAGCTGTCTAGAATTCACATGTGAACTTCCTCTTGACGCATGATGGCTAAACCTGTATTCTGTTCTCACTTTGAGAGAAGAGTATCTGATGAATCTTTAATGAGCTCCTTTTAATAATAGCCATGTTTCGATAATCGGTTTTATATCGGGACGTTTAGTGTGCACAATGTTATTGTTGACAAGTTCCATTTAGAAGTTAAATGAAAGTTTGAAAAATATGTTAGACAGAACTATCGCTTTAACTGAAGCAGTTGGTCATCTTTTTGTAACCATGATAAACAGTTAAACAGTTATCATGATAGGCATATGTACATGTTAAATATTCCAATCTGAACTGGTCAGTTAAAGCCAGTGAAATAATTTTTCCATGCTTAGATGCGTCACTGTAGCTCTGGTGGTTCCTGTGGGTTACTAACTCATATATATATGAGTATATTCTCATAATGCCTGAAACATTACTGCTAATTCACAGCAGCTTGTGATCATTATTTTAATGTTCTTTCCAAGGTTCTTTATCAGCACTATGTCTTTAATTTCACCATTGAGTCACTGAGAGCTGTGGGAACCTAAAACTCTAATAACCACATTAAACATGAACATAAGGGCAGCTACATGTGCTACTGAGTGTTGTTTCTTTACTGCCTGGCTGGCTGAAGGAGATGGTTGTGTTTAGTCTCTGAGTCTCTAGAATGTTCTCTCCCATTCACACTGGTTCATTTGATTTAGTAATTATTTTACTGAGCATGAAATCCAAATGACAGCATTAGCATGTTGTAATGATGGTGTTTATGTGTGATGGTCTTTGGTGATGAATATTTTTGGTTTTGATGTTGATGGTCGCTCTGGATAAAGGCGTCTGCCGAATGCTGTAAACGTTGGTGTGTTTAATGGTGAATCTTTGTATTTTATGGTGAATTGTTAGTGTTTGATTGAGACTGTTGAGTATTTATGGAGATTGTTTTTGATGCTGAATATTGATTGACGGAAAATGTTGGAATCTTTGAGTTTGTGAAAGGAGCTAACGGTTCTAAATAGGTTTCAAAATAATGTTGATATAATAAAGAGAAAAATAAACCCCTTTAAAATACAGTATACATAAATATACGATTTAAAACAGATATTTTACTGTTTTTGTTCCACAAATAATGCTTTTATTCTTGTAATAATAATAATAATAATGATAATAAAAAACTTAAATAGTTAAGAATTCTATTTAAAGTATCCAGTCTGGTTTAATTATGAAATTATGAGAATTATTTTTAAAGACAGACTTGATGGTTAAAGGCCCTGCAGTAACTGGCTCTTTCAGAATCCTAGGTTGCAGGAATTTATTTATTTATTTTAAATCATAGAACTGCCCTGTTCATAGACATAAATACTAGATGCCATATTAGTCAATGTTGCTAGCTGCAAACACATTTTATTGCATTTCTATGACCATGGTACCTTGGAATGCAGATGACCATACACTTGAACTAGCTAGCTAGCTTATCGACTGCCATGGATAAACATTAAGGTTAACTTGAAAGTTGACTTATTCAAGATGGCAGCACTATTGCTGCCACTCAGCCCAATGAGGCGTCGACCATTTCTTATATCTGTGCGTGTTCCCCAGGGAAAACGTCCTCGTTGATTTGTGTGTTTTGGACTGATGTTTGCTGGGTACATTTCTCAGGTGTGTTTGAGCGGCATCAGCTGGAATCACAACTTCTTTCCCCAGAGAAAAGTGCTTTTCTGGTGATTTGTTGCAGCTGCAGCAGGACCATCTATGTAGGGGTTGTTTTATGCTCGCATATTAACCTTTGACCTCCAGGGGTCAGCATCGCTCTCTGACCTGTGTGTTTCCAGGGAATACCCTTTAGGAATCCTCCAAACATTTCACCGTGAAAGTGGCCGGGTTTGCTTTAGGAAACGTCTTGTAACTGGTGTATCATAAATCACAGCTCATAACCAGTGCTTAAGAAAAGCCTGGAACCTTCCGAGGTGGATGTTCATGTTTAGTTTTGTTTAATTTGAAAATGCCTGTGTGGTAGTTCAGTGCAGCTCAGACACACAGCACAAAGCAGTTCATGACACCCATAAAGCATCGCACAACTTCAGGAAGCCGCGTTTTCTCTGTGCCAGTGTGAATTGGTTTTCTATATGTTTATTACAGGGCAGTTTTTAAACTGAACGCAAAAATGTGCAGTATGAGCTAAAAGTCTAAAACAGCGATTCCCAACCACCCACTAGTGGTCCATGAGGGTAATGCAGGTGGGCCGCCAAACCAATTATAATTTAATATTTTAGTTGTCAAATCATTTATATGTACTGTTGCTAAATGATTAAAAAATATATTTTTTTAATAAAAAGTCTTTGCCTTAAATTCATCATGACCAAAACGCTAATAGTTATGCATCGTGCGTTGACGATAGCTCAACTGACATATTCCCGCCTCTGCGTTGAAAAGTACAAAACTAACAGGTCGTGGCTAAAATGGGTAGGTGGCTAGTATTAGGGAGCATCAAAAGGAAAGAGTCAGACGATTCAACAAGTGAAGCCCCAGAAGAGTCCAGAAAGTATAGAAACGGTTGTAGGTACGCAGGTTACCTTTCCTATACGATGTGTGCTTACTGTGGCGTCGATGGCCACTTTCTCTTCTTTGATCGCTCATTAAATGTTGCGGTGAAAGCGAACCGTTTGGCTCCCGTGGTGTTGTAAAAATAAAATGTAAGCGTGAATTAAGTGAACGGATGTGTTGGTGGGCCACGAAGTGGAAAAGGTTGGGAACGGCTGGTCTAAAACACCATATACACAGAGTTTCCATATGAATAGTGTCAATACTTCTGTTCTCGCTAGTATGAAAAGTGTGAATACTTCTGTCTATAGTATGAATAACACATTTTGTTGTTCTCAGTGGTGCAAACAGTTTGAATACTGCTGCTCTGAGAAGTTTGTGTGAATGCTGCTGTTTTGAGTATTAGTGGTATGAATGTCACAAATCTCCATAGAGTAAGCAGTATGCATACTGTAGTTCTTTTTAGTATAAATACAATTAGTACAGCAGTTCTCAGTAGTATGATTAGTGTGAATAATGCTCTTAATGGTTCTTTCACAGGTCTGGAAAGTCCGGAAAAGTATGGAATTTAAAGACAAGGAAGAGTAATTTAGATCACATTTTGGAAAAAGTATAGATATTTCGTTGTCAAGATAATATAGACTCAAAGACATTTAGGTTCTAAATATGTTCTCTTTAGACATTCCGCTATTTTGTGCACTGCTGCAGCCTCCCTAGTGCACATCACATTTCCCTTTTCATGATACAGTTTGACCTTTAAAATGAGCAAGGAAATCGAACATGAAGTGTAAAAAAAAAAAAAAAGAAATCTGAAAATGTTGGTGTATTTTTATAAAGAAAAGAAATGCACTTGCCGTGTAGTTCAAATGCTGCTGATCTTCGTAGAATGGATAGTGTGAATATTGTCAATGTTGGTAGCATGCATACAGCTGGGTTATTTATTTATTTTTAGTCAGACAAGATGTACGAGTAGTATGATTGTATCCATGTATCTAAGAGTGTGTGTATTTTTGGGTTTGTGATTTCTGAAAAGCATATATATATGTGTGTGTGTGTGTGTGTGTGTAGATGAAGAGCAGCAAGAGTGAGCAGGAGCGTGGCTCGCTGATGTTGAAGAGTGTGCAGTATCTGGAGCGCTACATCTACCTGATCCTTTTCAACAGCTACCTGCACCTGGAAAAGAAGAACTCCCTACAGCGCTCCTTCTCCACCTGGATGCACCAGGTAACACACACACACACACACATCTCAATTTTAATAATCTTTTTCAGCACGACTGTGACCGAAAACTCCGCCGGCGACGTGAGGTAATCGTTGTAACGTTCCGACAAAACTGTCTCAGGTTTTCCCAGCATGTTGTAGCGATGTTGTTTATATATATTTTTTTAATTTTTTCCTGGAGCGTCGAGCAGCTCAAAAAGCTTGCGATGATAACTCTTGCACAGCCGGTACTACACAACATGTGTTTAAAGGGTATGTCAACCCCAAATTCAAAACTGTAAACACATTGATGACACACGATTACTGCTGTATTCTGTTTATACCAGTGATTAGTTCAACAAAAAAATCTATTTGTAACAGTCAAATCATGGCTCCTGCCCCCTCTACAGGCTGAAAATTCAGTTTGGCTGCAACCATCACTCCGTCACAATACCCACGTTATATCTCCTCATTTATATAGTCGTAGTTTAGTTTATTAGGTTAGCCAGATTAACTGTTAACGTAGTGTTAGGTAGCTAATTAGTGTTAGCTATCTAGTATCTTTTTTTCTAATTGTAGTTCTCTTCAGTTTTATCAGGTCATAACTACAGCACCATGGTCTGTCTACTGTCGTAAGGCAAGCGCCGCATTAGCGTCCTTTTCTACAGCTTCAACCGTCAACTGCAGTCATTTCCGTTGTGGTCCACATTTATGATCATCAACATGAGAACGCAGCGCAAGAGCTTTATAATGCAACAGTTCGTCCATAAATGAAATGTCCACAATGTCCCCCTTACTGCAGATGTAGTCAGTCAGCCAAGACGTGTTCAGTGTCTGAAGCTACGATGCTAATGTAGATAACAAGTAAGGTTTTGACTGTGGTTTTTGTTCTTAATACGTTTGTGCACGATCGGAATCTCATAGTCGTAAATAACTGAAAGGCAGAGAGACGGTCGTGTCCTAATCCATGCGGTCTTTCATACTAGTTGCCGGATCGAGTCCAGACGGCAGTGATCAAGTGTGTGTATGGTTTCTAGTGTAGGCCTGCACTGTGTGTGTAGATTTACAGTGTCAGATTTACACCCCGCTGTCGGTTATACTCTTCCCCAAGTAGGGCTCAGGAAAATAAATGGGACACACTCACACTCAGCTGCTGTCATGCATGCCTCTCATTGTGTCTCCTTTCCCCGTCTCTCTCTTCTCTTCTTCTCAGCTGAATCAGTAACGTTTTATTGTGAAGTCAATACAGGTTTAACAAAAAAAAAAAGGTTAGAAATGCAGTTGGCTAAAGCTAGATAGACTAGCATTTAGATTAAGAGTTAGATTTGTCACATCACAGAGATAAAACATGAGTGGAATTCTTGCACTGCAGAGATCCAATAACAAAGCAGTCAGTTAGAATAAAAATTAAGAATAAAGATAAGAATAGAGGCAAAGGGGAAAAAAAATAAAAATACAAGAGAGATGTGTTTTATGTTGTAATCTACATGGCAAAGGTATCTTAACTACATTGAAGCTACATCCCATGTTCTGCTAATTACAAACAGCTAATCAAAAGAAGCTGTTCTCGTAAACAGTTCGGTCTCGTTAGCAGCAGTTACGTCCTCGAGTATATCTTGTTTACAACCAACAGATAAGCAGCAGCTACAAAACCTGATGGATTAAAAATGTAAAATTGTGTACGTTAATAGAACAGAATATAGGGTTTATTAGCACCACTCGGTTGATTAAAATAGTTTAACTAATCACAAGCCAATCAATTTAGTTCAACACTACTGCCTAAACTATGCTTGGCTAAACACAGTCGACATTTTGTGCAGCGTCAACTTTCAGCTTTGACATATTGCTCCAGCGAGAATCTGGCATCGACTATTTGCGTTACTATTCACATTACTGAAATCTGAAATTGTTACACATCACGTCACACTTACGTAATGTCAAATCCCAAATTTTAATCCCTCCTTCAGTCTCTGGTCGTGTTCTGTTTTAGCTGTGAAACAAGAATGCAGGCCATATGCATCGTGTTCAGAAGGCAGGTTTAGGCAGCACTGGGGCACTCTCGGGATTAAGTCTGTCCCGTTGAGAGACCACCTGAGCGAGGTTCTAAGTGAACTCTAGTGCGGTTCGATCGCAGTGAGAAAACGATTCGACTCTGAATCGATCCCAAACTGCAGGAGGAAAATCAAACACGCCCTGTGTTATGGGTGGCAGACGAACAGAGCTGTAGTGCTGTAGAACTACGACGATGTGTTCTGGATATTTGGACCGAAGCACAAAAAAAGTAAAACGCTGGATACAGTACACAAAGTGTTTTAAACTAGTTATTTATAATAAATTATTTAATAATTTTATTCAGCACCGGTTCCGTGTTCTCCGTGCTCGGGTGATTTCTGTGATTTCTACGCGCACTTGCTATGGACTTGTTTACCTTTTGTTGTCGCTGTATTTTTGACCAATGAATACAAGAGTTTTGAGAGTACTTTTTAGCCCCGCCCTCAGCCAGTGTTTTTGGTTCGTTTAATTATGTGCAGTGTGAAATCAAACCAAACCGAATACCAAACTAACCAAAAGTATAAATTTCGCTCTGATTCGGACTTGGCAAATGGACTAATTGGTGTGAACGTGACAAAGGACCCGAACACCGCGCCTGTCGGTTTATTTTTGGTTACAAAGCTGCCCGATGAGACAGGAACCTTCTGAGGATGCGATTACAAATATCACCCGTTAGACCGCAAATGGTTAGATGTTGAATTTAATGCCTTTTCTGACTTCTGGTTACACTGTGGACTTTATTCTGAATGTGTGTGTGTGTGTGTGTGTGTGTGTGTGCACGCGCGTTTAAAGCTTTAGAAGCAGCTTTGCGGAGATCCTGCTGC
>JAOUQW010000049.1:1102730-1115105 GCA_028565825.1 Olivaichthys viedmensis | reverse complement strand
AACTTCATCACAGATACAGAATGTGCTGAATAAAGAACGAGAGACGAGAGATCAGCAAAAGTACTGTCAAAAGAAGGCTAGCTAGTAGTGGTCTCAAAGGACGAGTAGCCGTCTCTTAACCACTTCTCAGGAGGGGAAACAAGGCCAAACGCTTGGCATGGGCCAATACATACCAGTATTTCACAGTGGATCACTGGGAAAAAGTCCTTTTTACAGATGAATCCAAGTTTGAGATTTATGGCAGTAACAAAAGGGTTTATGTAAGGAGACGAACAGAAGAGAGATTACCACAGTGTATCAAAACAACAGTGAAACATGGTGGAGGATTTTCAATGTGCTCTCAGACTTTTGGATCCCACTGTATATAGACTTTTATATTTTATATTTGACTCGGGAGTTGTAATTAAATTTTGTTGTACTTGTACAATGACAATAATGATATTGTATTCTATTCTACAATAAGATCACCTACATTCATCCCTCCGGTATACTGTCCCCAAGAATATTGGAGCAGTGATGTTAGGTCGCATTACAGTAAATCATAATCGCTGTAAGCACGCCAGAGGTCACTCATTGTGTTGATCACAGGCTCCTGCACATGATGGACAGGAAGATCAAACACTGGCCCATTAAAAGCACATGGAAAACAATTCTAGTCCTCGAGGAAGATGAAAGAGAGGAGCTTTAGAAGGACGGCACATATCAATTTGTCCCTCACGTCCGAACAAACTCTGACACTTTGCTCAGCAGAAGTGTGGATATTATGCTAATAGCACGTGGCGCACTGTTTGAGCTGTTAACCAAATGAGTGATAACATGAGGAGGTGCCGAGATTTCACTATGAAAATGTGGACTGAAAAGAGCAGGTCAAGGGCACTAAAGTTTGAAACGTCTAATGTATTATATAATGTAGTTCTTTGGCCTTTGGTCATATTCACATTTAGTGAGGTAGGGGATTTGGTGTTCAGTGTTTGGTTTTGTTTTCTGAATTTGTGGATGACCTTTAAGAGATTTGCACTTGAAGAAGCAGAATGATCTATAGAGTGTGTTGTGGTGAATGTTGTTACTTATCAACAGGCTTCTACCCAGCTGACAATTTTAGGTAAGCAGAGCGTTTTCTTTTGGTTCCAAGAATGTGTCATCTGTTCATTTGTCTTGGTGTTCTGAGAACGTTTTTACATAACCTGTATAAACGATCATTCAATGTTGCTGCAAAATGTTTTAGTTGTGGGAACGTTAACATTAACATTTCCATATGTTATTTTTTGTGTAACTGGGAACATTGTGTGTTCAACGTTATAATAACATGTGAAGCAAACCATTATTACAGCATACTTTTTTAGATAATTGCAAGAACATTATTTCTGGAATGCTACAGTCTAACCTTCTTATAACCTGTAGAATCAGTACTTACTGAACGTTTTGATAACGTTCTCTGTTAAATGGGTAAGTACATAATGAGTCAGAAATATTAGGGCATTTGTTTTCTTTAAGTAAACTTAAAGAAAATAAACTCATATTAATACTTAGTTCTATATGTTAGTTCTATACCCATATTTTAAATATCAGAGATGTCAGTCTCGTCACAGAGTATTTTGAAACTGTAACATTAAATACCTTATTTTGGTTTACCCACAAAACTTTATTAGACCTATTACTGGTATTCTATCATGGCGTATCATTAAGGGGCACCTTAGGACCTTTGGTTTACTTTTAGCAGTTCAGGTAAGCTTAGGTCCTTTGGTTCACTTTTAGCAGTTCAGGTAAGCTACGCTCTGAGGCAAGCAAGTCGATGAACTTTGAGGAATATTACACAGTAAGTGCATTGAATTTGAAACATATCAGAGCGTACTTCTTTGAAGGTAACCTTTGAAGCAAACTATAACTATAGCAATAATGACACATTCTCAGCCACAAATTTGTTTAGTCATATTGTAACGTGTGTATCACGGGAGAAGAGGCAGGACGCAAGTGCGTATATTCAGTGTGTTTATTTATATTTGGGGTAATCCAGAAATCATCATAATCCATAGCATGAGTCAGGTAACAGGCAGACAGGCATAGTGAAGGCAATTCCATGTTCTTAGTCAGGGCACAGGCGTGGGTCAATACCAGGAAGTCAAAACAATGCGGGAATCAAACAAACAAACAAACAAACAAACAAACAGGAAAAAACAGACACTGGGAACGCGAGACTGGGAACGCCGAAACCAGACTTGAAGAAACGCTCGGAATGACGACATGAAAACACGACAAGACTTTGCGATCCAAAACTAAAACCAGTGGGTATTTAAACACAAACGGTAAATGGATAATTGATACTAATTACTGAATGTCCAATAGGAAATCGGAGGGGGCGTGAACAGAATCAAAACAAGACACGTGAATCAAACAAAACAAAAACACATGATACACACACACGGAAGTGCGCGGCTCGCCGGGAACTGCGGCGCGCACTATAAGCGGGAGTCCGCGGCAGGGATACCGTGACAGACTTAATGATTTAATGACTATTAGTTTCACTGTAAGTAGTGAATAATTCATTGTAGTTGCTGAATAATACGCTGGGAATTTAAGGGGTTAAAGAAGACGTATTGTCTACCCCTGCTGTTTGCCTACTGGTGCATTGAATAATTGGTGATCATGTTGAGAACATCAAGTGATAAACGTAATGCATTTGATTATCGAATTTCCATGCACGTTGGAAACAGATTTTAATTTGTTTCAATTTAGTTCGGTATTACAATTTTATTTATTTTATGGGAAACTGAGTGGTTCCTAGCCTAAAAAAATCAAGACCACACAGTGTGTCTCAAACAACCCGTAACTGGGCCATCACATATTTTTGCCTGATAGTTAGCGTTAAAAAACTAGATAATATTCTATGCGGGCCTGCCTACATCCAGCCACTTAGTGCTGGCTACTGGTAGGCTAACCTACATAGTTTGAAGCAGCAACTCATAAATTTATGGAAACAGCAACAACTATGCAGCAAAACATTGAAAACAAGTACCACTAGTGAATTCTAACCTAGGATCAGATTCCATGACTGTCACACAGTCACACACTGTGACTACAGACAGGCTACAGTATCTACCTCCAAATGAACACACTAAAACCATTAGCATATTGCACTGTTTTACAATCGCTACACTGAAAATCATGAGTGTGAGTGGAAATTGATTCTAGACTGTTAGATACAGTCTGTATAGCTACAAAAACTTTCAAACCATGGTGGGGACATGTCCCCGGCGTCCCCCGTGTAAATCACATTTATGTTTGCAGTTACTCAGACTTCTATCTGTTCTTTTGCTTCTGGTCTTATCAAATACTTTTTAAGTATTTTACGAGTCAAAGAGTTTTCTCAACACATAGGGCTAAACAAGGCTCTGCTATCTGATTTGGCTCACACTTGACCCCGGTTTGACATCTCTGCATTAGCAAAAAACTATTGCAATGCTCTGCTATTGTCTGGGCCGTGTGGGAGGATTCGGCCGGTCTTTTGTCTTTTGTCTTTCTGTGGTTTGGAGGAGTGGAGCTGTGAAGTCACAGCTATAGAAGCAGGATGGTACCTCTGTGACCTTGTGCTCCTTGTTGGTCGCTGTGAATAGCGTCTTTGCGGCCTTATGGGGCTGACAGGCTTTTCATGGAGATGCTGCGATGGCCAGAACAAAAGGAGAATGTTAGTGAGCCCAGCTATTTGTCTGTCCCTACCTTGGAGATATGAGGGTTTATATGCTCTCACTGCAGTCTTGCACACAGCCATGACATCATCACCTCCCCCAGCTTACTTACTGCTGAATAGAGCAAGCAAGTGTTGCATCATTGCTGCCCTCCAGTATTTTAGTGGCTATCTACTCTGTGTTTTATAGCTCAGGCAGAACTGAAACTAGGTGCAGACTTTGCTTTGCCATGTGAACTATTTTAAGACTTAGAGCCAATATGATATTTAGGAAGCTTTGTGATTATGTTTTTATCTTACAATACCTTTTTGGTTGATCAATGTAGATGCTCTTGTTAAACTTCAGCTAGTGCGGAGACGGATATTTATATTTCTGGCTAGTGTCATGATTATCAACAAGAGGGCACTATTTTCTAGATATTAAAGAATACAGAACATTAATACAGATAATAATAGACCCCTTTATCTTGCTCTACTTAGACACAGGCAAGTCATCATAGCAGTGCCAAATAAATTTATATTGTTTTATAACAAACCGAATCATTTTCTGTACTGTCTAGATTACATTTGTCATGCTTGATTTTTTTAGTAACATGAGTAAAATGAGCTTGAGGAGAACTTTGAGTGATGGGTGAGCTGTTAGCAGTTTTGCTAGAGAAGAGCTAAGAAATGTGAAAAGGCTCTGGCTGCTGACATACCATTGTTTTAGCCGTGGTTTTAAAAAGCTATTTCAGTCGTGAGAAATCGCTTCTCCCAGGCCCCGCATTTGCAGTGTCATGATAGATTTCCATGACAAAGACAGCGTGGCAGACCTGCTGTCTCAAAGTTCTTTTGAATGTGAGAGCCACAACCCTTGTATCATTCGCACAAGCCGCATCGCTGCCCTCGGACTCCTGCCTTGATCCGCTTTCACACTTCAATAAATCCATACGCAACGAAAGGGTTTCATCTCCAATATTAGAGGTGCATTATTTATAATTCTCCCTCTCCACACACACATACACACACATAGGCCACATAACTAATGCAAGCCTAAATCCTCCATGAATGTATCCTGGACAGTGATATTTGATGTCTTATTTTCAAAAAATATGAATTTTGCAGCTCATGCAGACCTTACAGATTCTTAAAGAGAATTCATGAATGAGGAAGACAGGAGCTTCTTCTGATAGACCTTTTTGTTTTGAGCCCAGTGCTGTAGCTGTGGTTTCTGTGTTTATGCTTGTCTCAAATAAGTATCTTATCTCAGCCCTATGCTTCTGAATTTACTTATGTAAGCATCCCTATATGTATGGTCTCATAGTAATTATGTAAGTTTTGACCATGACCGCAAGTGTATTTATGGAGCAAATTACAGCTCTAAACAAATCTCAACATCATCCTTTATAGTTCAAGGACTGCTGCAGGTTATCCTTCTCCCTCGGCACAGACTAAGAACATGCTGCAATATTTCAAGGCAAGAGAGAAGGTATTATTAGCCTAAACACTCTCGCTCTTTCTCTGCACCACGGTTTGTCCTTCCTTTATTTGCTGAGCAAGCTAAATTTGTCCCCCCAAGACCAGGTTTGGCTTTGAGAATCCCCTTCCCTTGAGCATGTCTTTCTGTCTGCAAGCAGCAGCAACAGCTCTGCTTCCACATACACTCTCTGTGTGAATGAGAGTGAGGGTCACATGAAAATGAGCCATATACCACAATGCATTATACCATGTGAATTAAGCTGGATAGTGCATGCCGATTGAGCTTGTAAATGTAGATAAGGCATATCACTTACCTAGGTAGTTACAGTATTCATACAGTGCATACGAAAAGTTTTCAGACCCTTTCTACGTGTCTATGGACAATTCTCTCGACCTCATGGCTTGGTTTTCACGCTGACAAAAATCATCAACTGTGAGACCTTATATAGACAGGTGTATAGATTCCTGTTGCCTTTCCTAATTATGTCCAATTAATTGAATTAGTCACAGGTGGACTCCAATGAAGTTGTAGAAGCATTTCAAGGACCATTGATAGAAGTAGGCTGCACCAGAGCTCAGTTGCAAGTGTCATAATAAAGGGTCTGAATACTTATGTGAATGGAATATATAATTTTTTTTATTTTTAATAAATTTAAAAAACATTCCAAAAACCTGTTTTTGCTTTGTCATTGGGGAGTATTGTGTGTGGATTGATGAGAAAAAAAATGAGTGGGTCTGAAGGGTCTGAAAACTTTCCGTATGTACTGTATGGCAAACACCACAACACACCGACATACATAATAAGTTTTGACGTTATGGTGTAAATGTCTATGAGTATGGTTAGTAGTCTCAGGAGTATTATGCTCATCTTTGTCAAGCTTTGTTGTGTATGTGTTATTATGTCCATGTCCAAAATATCCCATGCAATGATGCTAAAAGGATGTCTGTATGTCTGTACAGGACACTGTACATGTCCTATGGCCTACAGAGTTAGTATTGACTTACCCACTCATTAAAACTTACTTGCTAATGGAGACTGTGATAATCATGATGTCCTTCGAGACAGAATGTGTGTACTTGAATTTTAGTGATCATAATATTGTTAGCCCCTTCATAGTCAAGCTGTATGTGTGTGTGTGTGTGTGTCAGTGTGAGATGCATCAAAGGTACTTAGTTGACGAGCTTGAAATAAAATCCTGCTGCTCTTTGGATTCTGACCTCAGTCCCAACCGCCCCCTTGGGGACCCATAAAGCCCTGCTCCACACAGCAACATGCACTGCTTTCCTAACACGGCCTTACGGCATGGAAAATCAACAAACAGCCTGTTTATTTACTTTTTCTGTTTATTACCTTGTCATAGTTGTTTAGATTCCAATTTGGTCACATTTAGATGAGATATTTTGTTTCTTTTTGGTTAGTTTGATTTCTCCATAAAACTTCAACACGAAGGAAAGTTTAACCTCTCATTTACGCTTCTCAAAATACTGCAAGATAGCGCGCATACTATGCACGGTCATATATTTTTATATATGTTGTTAATTCAGTTTAGTTGCACTTCACTGTTCAAGGCAAAACTTTAAATAATGCTTACTTGAAATAATGATATGGACTTGCTGACTGTAAATTTGATTCGTTATGATAATCCTGTACAGCTCTGAAAAACGTCTTTCTGACGAGCAGTTCACAAACATCTGATCCATTTCAGTTCAATATTTTTCACTTTGTTATTATGATAATAATGAGCATATTGTTGCTATAATATGAAAAGCATTTATCTCCAAAATTCAAAATTTTCAGGAACACTAGAGAGTATCATGCACAATAAAATCATAGAGAGTATCATACACAATAAATCCGAAATTGATGGTGTGATTTGTCAGCTTTTCATTGGTCATTTAGATGTCAACTGCTGTGGGGTAGGTAGGTTTTTGCCCACATTGCATATCTGAAAAAAAGTTTTAAAAAAAAGCAAAAAGTGGAGATACATGTTTTTCATTGGACAGCAGCGATATAATCCTATATAATCATCTATATATAATCCTATAAAATCCTTATATAATTTATATAATCATCTATATATAATTCTATAAAATCCTTATATAATTGATATTATCATCTATATAAAATCCTATAAAATCCTTATATAATTGATTTTATCATCTATATATAATCCTATAAAATCCTTATATAATTGATATTATCATCTATATATAATCCTATAAAATCCTTATATAATTGATATAATCATCTATATATATAATCATATATAATCCTCTTATATAATTTATATAATCCCCTATATATAATCCTATAAAATCATCTATATATAATCCTATAAAACACACTGATTACTGTGTGTCTCTCCTTTTTATTTTTAAATTGTACACCTTCCATACTTACCTTTATCTTCAATGGGATTATAAGTGTGTGATAAAGGGAAACAGAAACGGTGTTTGGAATAAATGATGACGTAGCGAGTGTGTGTTCCAGTCTCTCAGTGACTCAGGCTACGTCCTTAACCGCATACTAAAGTAATGTATGTATGCCACCTATTATGACTATGGGAGGCTGTCATGGTGTACAATGTTGTAGAGTAGTATACGGTTTGGGACATAAACACAGGTGACCATGAAAGCTTTGTGGTGCCATAACTAGCCACCACAGTATGCACTACAGGTAGAATGGGGTTTGGAACACAGCCTATGACAATATGTGTGACTAAATGTTGTAGTGTGGATAAACAGAAGACGGGATAAAGGGGGATGGAAACAGAGTGGATGGAAACATTTGGAATGAAAGATGCCGTATGACGTAGCGAGTGTGTGTGCCAGTCTCTCCATGACTATGTGTGTTTGGCCGGAGCTCTTTTGATGATGTCATCTTGTTGCTCCTCTTCAGAAACATTCAACACAACAGTAGCTGATGAAAACACAGGATTTTTTAATCGATAACACAATGCAAAGACAACGATTGCTGAATGTGTGTGTGTGTGTGTGTGTGTTTGACTGGGGAAGGCCAGTCACAGGTGTGTGGGCGTACGTTCACTCATGCATGCACATATGCATGTGTGTGTGTGTGAGAGAGACAGAGAGGGTGAGAGAATGTGTGTGTGTGTGTGTGTGTGTGCAGGTGGGATGTGACAGGTGGAGGTTAAAATCACACTCGGCTCAAGTGCGCACTCCGTGGATCCGTCCAAATCCTCTATGATCCATCCAGCGCTGGCAGAAAATCCTTTGGCGTTTATTTGGGACGCGACCCGCTTATCGGCTTTAACACTTTAGCACCTAATAGGCAGCTGAAGATTTCTCCCTAATTAAACACACCTGATTCGACTCATCAGCTCATTAACACACCGGTCATGGAGTTAGATTGGGTTGTATTCGGGTTTGTTAGTGTGTGTTAGCGTGAATTAGAGTGCGTATTACAGTGTGTATTAGTGTGAATGTAGTTAGTGTAGATTGTGTTAACAGCGCATTGCGTCTCTTATGAAGTCATTACTGTCACAACAATAATAAAATTAAATAATTTTCAAAAAGGCTTATATTGGGTGATTTTGCCAGTTTTACAATATGTCATGTGACGGGCATGCGCAAAAGTTATGGAGAGTGCACTTATTCAAGGTTTAACTCCTAGGAGACAAAAACAAAACTATTCACGATATTACCAATAAAGGCAATATCATACTTGTTTGTCTACACAGCCTGATCTCACACTAAATTTTGTAGTTAATCTAGTGTGTGTGAGGATTTAGTGCTATTATATATACGCCAGCGTTCAAAAGCTAGGAATCACCTGTCGTATTTTATGAACGGTCATTATTCTATTCACTAAACTCTTCTATATACAATGTAGTAGATGTAATATATCTAATATAAACCACACACCTAAAGCTCTTTTTAGAGGTTTTGTTTGGTATTTAAAGTATTTTGGGAAAAAGTTATTTAAAAGTCATTTAAGGAGAAATGACTACACATAGATAATTCCAGTATATTATTTATTTATTATTTCCAAACTTTTGAACGCTAGTGTGTATATGAATAAAGTTGTAATTAAAACTACACACACTAACCAGTTTGGCCAAAAATGCAATGTAAACAATGTTCCATTTACCGCGAATGTGGTCGATCAGTCGAGACATGTTTGGTGTCTGAAGTTTGCTTCTTTAGTTTTGCACTGGAGCTACGAGGCTAACGTAGTAATGGATGTTTATCGACACCAGTTTAGCATCATGCAAACTGCATGTCTAAATCATCACACACTCGCCTCATCAAGCTGTTCAGTGTCTCAAACAGACTTGCTGATGTGGTTTCTGACGCTGTATGACACACTGTTATCTATAAACATGGACAAAAAGGACGTCACAGTGCTAAAAACAGTTGCAGAGTCTTGGAGGTGAAATCACAACTTCTCACACCAAACATGTCTTGGCTGATAAGGGGAACATTGTGGACATTTCAGTTTTGGCTAAACTATTCCTTTGACAGATTATAACTTTACACCGTTAGTAAAATCGTAAGAACTTTACATCGGTTAAACTGCAGATGCTCGTTTCTGTCGTGCCACTGAACAGATGCTGTGGAATTTCAGATGCAGTTTTCCCCCTCCATCACCCATCACATCTTCCACCCCTCCCCTCCCCCCCTCTCCAGTTTTACCCCAGATGTCCAGGGTACCAGTGTGCCATGTGGCGTCTCGTTTCCCCCCGGCACTGTGATGCCAACCGTGCCAACTGCCTCCTCCTCCAACAGACTGGAAACTATGGAAACGCCACCGTGCACTCATTGTTATCAACATTAATAAATAAATAAATAAAACAGAGAGGGCATATAAAAATACAATAAATAAATCAATCAAATTGTAGCAGATTGTGTATAACCATATGAAAGTGCATAATAATCATTTTTTTAAATGAATAAAATAAAAGTAAACGGTAAATAAAAACTGAAATAATTCATTTGCGAAAAGGTTTTCAAATAAAAATGATTTTAAAATGTAAAGAAATATACAAAAATCCTGAAAATTTAAGAAGTAAATCAAACAATACAAATTAGCAAACAAGTAGCAAACAATACAAATATTTTTCATATCAAAAAATATAAAATTGAAATCTTAATTAATTAATTAATTAATTAGATTGAGGAACTCGAAATATTTTTTTTTAAATAAAGGTAATAAAGAGCAACAAGATGAAGCTGTAGCTTCCCAGGTCGTTCTGGGTGCTTGCAAAGGAACTTGCGGACCAGGGAGGGGTCGAGGATGTGGTGGGCAGGCACCCATGATTGTTTCTCCGGTCTGTACCCCTCCCAATGGACCAAGCACAGAAACCACCACCAAGACTCCAACAGCCCCTGGACCGATTACACTGGTCCACCTGCATGTGAAGGGGGAGGCCAAATGGTGGGAGGAGTACGTGAAATTTGAGCAATGTTACGTGAAACATGGGCCTCACCCATGAGAGAGAGAATGCAGTAGCGATAGCAGGTATGCTACAGAGTGGATCATGTGCACTACCTTGAAGGGCCTGATGAAGCGAGGGGTGAATTTCATGAACTTAGTATGCACAGACAAATATTTGGGGAAGAGCCAGACCTTTTTGCCCAGGGTGGAAAAAATGGGTTGGCCTACGCCACTGATTGGCTGGCCTCCTGTAAGCCTCGGAGGTGCCTTTCAGTGATTCAAGAACCTTTCAATATGTCCTCAGTGAAGGGTATGGTGACCTCCTGCTGCTGGCTAGCAAAAACCTGGGGGGTGAAATGCCAAATTACACCTTAAATGGGGACATACCTGTTGACGAATTCACCAGGTCAAAACAGCATCTACTGTATGACGGGTTCCTGGTTCAGCCTGATGAAAGACTCACAAAGGTATTGATCAACATCTTGAAGTCCTGAACCTGAAGAACCTGGAGCCAAACTGCAGGCCTCAGTCTGAGACCACATCCTCGGTATGCTGTGATGGCACATGCTAGAGGTCTCCTTGGTTGATGGCCAAGTTGTGGAATGAAATTTGCAGCTTTGGAGAATTGATCCACCACCAATAGTATGACTGTGTTAACTGCAGAAACCAGCAGTCCTGTGATTAACTTGTATGAAAGACTTTTGTGTGGCACAGATTGTGCAGCCTTGCACATACTCCTTGGTGTTGTTGTTCACTCCAGGAGTGGCGCCCAATGAATTCACGTGTGAGTGACTGCGGGATGCGCCACCATGCGAGAAATCATGACTCCAATGGAGCACCTTGGACCGTACTCTTCCTGCTGAGTCTGAAGCACTCTCTCCTCCAGGCAGGATAAATCTGGCCTTATATTTTTGGACTTCTATTCATGCTGGTTTAAGAGTGAGGGCTTGTAAATAAGCTGATGAGTTGAATCAAATAAGTCAGAGCAGGACAACAACCCATGTTTTAGAATGAACACTTGCAATGCTTTCTTGCAGCCTGTAAGAATCATGATCTCAAAATCAATCCATTTTATTGGCTGAGTGACGAATATCACTTACAATGAATTTGATTTGAAGGTTTCTCACATTTACATTCACATAGTTAAGAAGGTAAAATAATAATGAAAGCGTTAAGGATTTACTTTAACATTTACTGGTTTTTGCCACAGATACACTACAATATGTACAAAATAAACAATATAGTAATTACAATATGTGCATATTTCACATTATGTACAGAATATCCTGAATGATTAGCCTCTCTGGTTAGAAATGTGTTTCTAAGTGAATTCAATGAATCACTTAATTTCTAAAATATCTCAATCAAAATGTTGCATTTTATGGAATTTCTTATGTTTTTGTGCCTTGTGTACACTTTAAAACTAATAAACGAAAGCCATAAGTCATCCACTTTACCATAAAATTCTCAAATCTATACACAAGCGTTCAAAAGTATGGAATCATCTGTCGTTATATTTCATGAACAGTCATATTCTATTCACTAAACTCTTCTACAATGTAGTAGATCCAATATATCCAATATAAACCACACACCAAAAGCTCTTTTTACAGGTTTTGTTTGATATTTAAAGTATTTGGGGGGGGGGGAAAGGTGATTTAAAACTCATTTAAAATATATGATAAAGAAGAAATGACTATACATAGATAATTCCAGTTTATTATTTAAGTCTCCACTTCAACATTTAATCACCGCTTTCCAAAAAAGAGGCATTCTGGGTATTAATGTTTATATTAACATCACTCTTGATGCTATAAAACTTTCATAGTCATTTTGG
>JAOUQW010000049.1:1061768-1076545 GCA_028565825.1 Olivaichthys viedmensis | reverse complement strand
ACATCTAAATGACCAATGAAAAGCTGACACATCACATCGTGAATTTCGGATTTATTGTGTTGATTAATGATATGAAAAAGTGTTTTTTTCGTGTTCCTGAACAATTGGAATTTTGGAGATGCATGTTTTTCATTGGACAGCGACAATATGTAAAACTGTGAAAATGTATCCTTGAACAATATTGCTGAAAACCCACAATCCAAATACAAAAGTAGGCAAACGGACTACTTTAGGCAAGGCGAATGTGAAAATTAAAGAACTGGGTCAGTAAACTGGTGGTTAAATAAATAACTGGTGCTCAGTAATGCACAGAGTAACACTGACAAGACTTTGCATACACAAACAGACAGAGGAGAGTTTTTACACTGTAGGTAGTGAGCCACCAGTGAAAGTAAAGATGAGTGGACCGGCGATATGGAGCTCTGGAAAACCAGGCTAGCAGGCTCTGGGATGTCTGTGAAAGAAGATTATACACTAAAAAATTATAAAACTATACACTAGCGTTCAAAAGTTTGGAATCAATGTTTTCAGTGGTATAAACTCCATTTTGTTTCAGATCCATCTATAAAATGATTGTAATATGATTCTTGTGTTTATGCACTTTAGCTTTCAAATCATTTGTAGAAAGCTGTAAAACATTATGACTCAAAAATGACGATAAAGGTTTTATAGCATCAAGAGTGATATTAAAATAAAATCCAAAATGCCTCTTTTTTTGGAAAGCGGTGATCAAATCTTGAAGTGGATACTTAAATAATATACTGGGATTATCTATGTATAGTATGTATAGTGTCATTACATTCTTCATCATTTTAAATAACGATTTCCCCAAAATGCTTTAAATACCAAACAAAACCTCTCAAAAGAGCTTTAGGTGTGTGGTTTATATTAGATATATTACATCTACTACATTGTAGAAGAGTTTAGTGAATAGAATAATGACCGTTCATTAAATATGACGACACGTGATTCCACACTTTTGAACACTAGTGTATAAATGTAATGTGCATGTATGTGACAGATAATGTAGCTGACTCGTGTTTTTAAGGCCCATCATGGCTTGTGTTTCAAGTGTACCATTTATTTATTTATTTTTTTAAGCACTCCGACGTTTTCTCCAGCATCAAACTCGAACTGTGTAGACTTGCCGGCGTGTTTCTTCCTGAAAATGAACCGGCCCATGCCCTTCTCGCTGTCTTTCATTCACAAAATGGGCAACGCTACAGGTAGGAGAGCAGGAAAAGGAGCAAGGATGACTTGTGGGTCGTTAAATAATAAGAGGATGCTCAATGATAGTTAAAGGAAGAGTTCGGCCAGAAATGAAGTGTCGACTAATTTTAGGATTAGCTTTTAATTTTTGCACAAGCTGCCATTTTAAAACTTTTGAACTGTTTGATTTTAAACCGTCTATTCCTTGTTTTAGGTATCTCTCTGTTTGAGTCCGTTCCTACCTTGTCCCCACTCTATGATCTCATCATTAAAAGCCAGCTGCATGAAGAAGACGGAAGTAGCGCTCCAGCATCCGCCCGGGCCATGCGCTTTTACGCAGTGAGTAAGCAGTTTGATCTCAGTCCAATAGCCTGGTTTCCATCTAAAGGATTTTATGCAAAAAAATGTTTTAGCGATTTGAAATGTTTTGCAGATGTAGGCGATGAAAACGGAAATTATGAGTAATATTCGAAAAATATAATTCTTTTACAATGAACTTTTTTTCTGTTGAACAGATAAATTGTTTGTCAATAAGTAAAATTTTGCGAAAAACGGGGGGGAAAACGCATAAATGTAGCGTCATGTGGCACGATTTATCACGTGCTTCTCCTACAACAGTAAAGCGGTGTGTCCACTCCGCCTAACAGCTGTTCTCGCTCATAAAAATTTACTTAATATTAAACGTATATGAGTAGAAAGAGTTCGCAATAATGCATCATCCTTAAAATGTATTGTCTGTAGGCTGAACCATTGCAGTTTAAAACGTTACATGGGCCGGTGCGAGAGGAGTCATGCACTCATTCCACTTAAAACAAGGTCAGAGTGAAATCCATGAAATTCAAGCCTCAAATCATGTTATAATTTAGCTCGTAAATCTGTAACATGTCAACAGCTTATTCGGAATATGCTTTTAGATAAACACTTTACGTTAGGAACAGGAGTATTCCGCGGAGGGCAGGAAGATTTTGGCACGACATTGGCAGAGCGGTGCAGCTGGACTGAGGAGGAGACGAAAACCTTTCTTCGTGTAATTATAGACAAGAATGCGCCGTCTTTATTTGATGGGGAAACTACAGCACATTAAAAGAGGAGTTTCGGTTCTGCGCCGTTGCCTTTGGATGTTGTTCACTGAGACAAAAGAATGATAAGAAACTGACCAATATTAATCAGTGCACTGTAGATTCTGTCTATCGCTTGCATTATGCGCATAAAGTCGATGGAAACTATATCGTATATTTTGAGTGTTGAAATTTTAGAATTTGGTCTCTCTGCATTCCAGTGCTGTTTTTTTAAATGCGCCCATCGTCTTTTCTCTTCCACTTCATCCTGTTTAAATCCCCGCCACCTTATTAAATTCCTCCATTACTGTATCAGCTCGAGTGAAGTTTATTAGATTACTGTTAGATGAGGGATCAAGTCGCTGTGGACTTAAAACTTAAGGCACTGCTGCACTCTGTCGCAGTTTGTTTTTTTTCCAAAATGGAGGAGAATGCTGTTTATAGGTGTAAACAGGAGGTTAATATTTCAAAACTCTAACATTTGATTGTTTTCAGATTGCATTTTATTTCTGTAACCCCGCCATGTGTAAATCTCCAAGGAAATTGTTGTGTGTTCCTGTCGAACAATCCGCCCCCCAGTACACACTCCTTTTTTGTGCTGCAAGTGCACACTAGTGTAATGTAGGTATTACACACTACAGTGTCGTGAGGGCAAATCAACAAGGGCGTGTTAAAAACAGTATTGGAACACAGAGCCATTTGTACAGTGACCCTTCTAATGTACTTTATAAATCTATCTAACCTTTCTGATCTTACTTCATTAAGTCACTGCCAGGACAGCAGCACTGTTACTTCCTGAATGGTGATGCCCCAGTGCAGGATGGGAAATCTCTACAGGGAGCTCTGGTGTCCAAAATTCCCTTCAGACACCCTGCTCACGTGCCCGCTCTGCTGGACATCATACGACACCAAGCCGCTTATAACACGCTGATCGGCAGCTGCGTCAAAAAGACCTACGTTAAGGAAGGTGGGTGTGTCGCCTCATATTATTCATTGGATAAACCTTAAATTTATTAGTTAGCTGACTGGACTATGCTCCAATGCGACCACCCGCTCCCATGTTTTGGTTGCTGCAAACTCTACATTAGACTTGTTACAGTGTCATGGTTTTACTGTTAGTCACTGTGTATGATCTGATGGTTATCCCATATTTGTGACATTATACCTAGGGAATAATGATAGCATGGTCCAGTAATTACTTTTCTGTACTAGACTAAAAGACTGGGGAAAGGAGATGAACCGTCGTATGTGTTTGTTTTATTATCAAGTTTACATTACATATGAAAAATAGCATTAATATAACGTCTGGCAAAAAAAAACTGTAATTGTAATATGCTATGCTGTCATTTTCCATAGATACCCCAGGATTGCTGCAGTTTGAGGTGTGTCCACTGACAGACTCCAGCTTCAGTGTGTCCTTCCAGCATCCTGTGAATGAGTCTCTCGTTTGTGGTGAGGACTCATTTTAATCCACTCCAAATTTACAAAGTCAGGCCAGTTGAGCTCCTTATGATCTTCCTTTGTCTCTCTCTCTCTCTCTCTCTCTCTCTCTCTCTCTCACACGCTCAGTGGTGATGGAAGTGATTGACTCACGGCAGGTGGCCTGTAAGCTGTACAAGGGCTTGTCTGATGCTTTGATCTGTACAGATGAATTCATTACCAAGGTGGTTCAGAGGTAAGTGCAGCAGTGTGCGGGCGTTAGATTTTAATTTGCCTTAGACCATTGAATGATAACATCTAAACAAGAAAAAAAATACCTAACGTATTCGTATGGGCATTGGAAGGTGACATGATGGTCATCAGTGAGGCATTAAATAGTTGTAAAGGCATTAATTTCCATGAGATCAAACCTTTTTTTTTTTTTTTTTATACCTTTTACCTACTTAGATGCATGTCCATCCCTGTGACAATGCGAGCTATCCGACGCAAGGCAGAGACGATTCAGGCAGACACTCCAGCCTTATCCCTGATAGCTGAAACTGTGGAGATAATGGTTAAAAAGAATCTACCGCCCACAGGTAGCCCCAGTTACATGGGAATGGGCGCAGGACCTGATGGGAACAATCCAATGGGCCAACCTGGTGTTGGTGGTGGCACTACACCTACAGGAAGCAATAGTGCTGGGGGCTTCGGTGCGAGTGGGCCATTTCAAGGCACAGTCAACTCGCTCTTCAACATGAGCCATCAGGGAGGTTCGGTTGTGGATACCATGGGGCAGATGGGAAGTCAACAACAGCAGATGCAGCAACAGTCACAGCACAGCCATAGTTCGGATGACTTCAGCAAGGTGACTCAAAACCCAATACTCACAAGCCTTTTGAAGGTAACAGGAAGTGTAGGGTCTAGTCCTACTCCTCAGGCCTCTACAGGTTCACAGCCACACCAGACACCACCATCGACCACCTCACCTGCTAGCAATACCAAAAACCATCCCATGCTGATGAACTTGTTGAAGGACAACCCCTCACAGGACTTTGCTGCACTATATGCTAGTAGCCCCCTGGAGAGGCAGAACTCTTCTGGTTCTCCTCGCACAGACAGCCAAGGTCAGCCCTGTCCTGGAGGAGGCACCAAGGGTAAGAAGAAGCGTCCAAGGATCTCTGATAAGGGAGTGATGGGAACAGGGGGAGGGATGGGAATGAAACCGCAATCCCAGCAACAGCAAATGGGAAGCATGAGCCAACAGCACCATCACATACACCCCCACACTGAAGATGATTTCCACCGTGAACTCTTTTCCATGGACGTTGATGCCTCTCAGAATCCCATTTTTGATGTCAATCTTCCAGGTGATGGGTTGGACACTCCTCACAGTATCACACCAGCGCCAAGCCAATGTGGGACCCCACCATCAGGTCCTGGAATGTCGTACCACCCACAGTCACATGTCCAATCTCAGACACAAGCTCAGTCCCAGCCACCAGGGTCTATACCTCGCATGGTGCGCCTCCCTAGCTCTGAAAGTATTGGGCCTGACATTAATGACATTTTGTCTGATATTCCTGACCAGGCCACTAAAGGGAGCAGCGGCAGCCACGGACAGCATCATATGGGCGGGGAAGAGGGAGTTTCCTTGGACACTCCATTACGGGATTCCTCCAGCTCAGGTCAGGGTAGCGCAGTGTTTGAGGCTGACCTGTTTAATGCCAACAGCAATGAGAATACCTATACTGATCCAGCAGATCTGATTGCAGAGGCTGCTACTGCAGCAACGCCAAATAGTGATGCCTCCTCAAGTAATTTCTTCCCAGATACAGACTTCAACCCTGAGTTGCTGGCTGTTCAGGGAACCTTCTCACAAAGCTACTTTGACAGTTCACCCAGTCCAGAGCCGGATCTTGACCTTGTCAAGAGCTTCAGTGGGGGAAGTCAGCAAAACACACCTTCAGGCACCCCTCAGAATTCGACTTCGCATGGACGTAACACGCCTGATACCTCTCTAAAGGACCCTTTTGATGTGAGCATGGTTTTTAGTGGAAACAGTGGAGGAGGAAAGCCATTGCTGGGCCCAGGACCAGATTTGGGAGATTCACATTTATCTCATGGAGGTGGTGGACAGAGTCCACTCATGATGGGCATGGGAGGACTTAGCAGTGACTTCAAAAGTAGTGAAGTTAAGGTCAAACAACAGCAGATGAGACCAAAGGAGGATAATGGGGGAGGTAACTCTGGGATGGTGATGGGTGGAACAGGCTCTTCTGAAGGAAAACAGATGAAGCGTAGCCGCACACCCTCTAGTGAGGGAAAATCAAAAGAAAAACCACCCAAGCGTAAGAAACTAGATCCTGATGGCAAGTCTCCCTCACACAGCTCAGGGGGTAGACCCTATACCCCTCCGAGTGGGAGTGTCAGTTCTGGAGGATCAATGAGTGGAGGAGGATCCAAATCACCAGGGAGCTCTGGTCGTTCTCAGACCCCACCAGGAGGTGCCACACCACCTATACCTAAAATCACAATACAGATCCCCAAAACCTTAACTGGGGGAAAAACATCTTCTCATGGAGGTTACACATCAAGCAGCTCAACAAGTGGAAGTACTGGTGGTGCCAGTGGCACAAGTAGCAGCAAAAGCCACCATTCCCACTCCTCTTCATCCTCTGGGAAAATAAAGAGCAGCAAGATGGAAGGCTCCATGGGACAAGGCAACAGTTCCAAGCCACAGAGTACAGGAGGAAGTGGGAGTGGCATGCCTCCTCAGTCCAAAAGCTCTTCCCTGGGGATGGGTTCAGGCAAACCAGGCTCTTCTCCAATCACCAAGCATGGTATGTCAGGTAGCAGTGGCAGCAGTGGAGCTGTTAGTGGAAATAAAATGAGGCCCCAAGGAGGCAAGCCTCCTGGATCACTTATGAACCCCAGCATTAAGCCTAACATCTCTCCTTCACACTCTCGGTCTGGGAGTTCTGACAAACTTTCCTCCCCAATGAAACTTCAGCAAGGACAGGTTCCAGGGACCCCACCTTCATCAAAAGCCAAGTCCCCGATTGGTTCTGGAGGTGGGAGTTCAGGGGGGTCGAAGTCCTCTTCGAGTGGTGGGATGAATTCCCAGAAACAGTTAGGCTCTTCCTCTGGTTCTTCCTCTTCTTCCACTTCCTCTGGTAGCTCCTCCTGTTCCTCAGGCTCTATGTCTTTTTCTTCTGGTGGTCAGTCACAATATGGGGGAAGTGGAGGTGGAGGAAGTGGTGGAGGAGGAGGCGGGGGTGGGAATAACCCTAATGCCAAGGGAAAGTCCCCTAGCCGAAACAAAAAGCCTTCCCTTACAGCAGTCATAGACAAGCTAAAGAGTGTGGGTGGTGGTGGCATTGGAGGGGATGAGGGGGAGGGAGGTGGTACTGGCAACAGTGCAGGGAGTGGAGGTGGGGGGGTACCTCCAAATGTTGGCCCTCCAAAGCGAGACAAGGTTGAAAAAGAAGGGAAATCCAAGGGGTCTTCAGTAGGAAACTCGGGTGACAAAAAGATGATGGACCCAAAGGGTAGTGGAGTGAGTAGCACTGGTGTGGCTAAGATTATCATAAGCAAGCCAGACGGAGGTTCTCCAAGCATCAAGTCTAAAGTAACCCTCCAGAAGCCTGGAGAAGGATCAGGAGAAGGTACCATGCGCTCCCAGCATTCAGGCCTGAAAGCATCACCTCTTTTCAGCGGCTCAACGCCAAAGCATGACCGCAGTTCCCCAAGCCACAGCCGCTCGCCAGGATACACACCTTTAAACCCGGACAGCGAGAGCGAGTCTGGTAGCAGTTCAGTTGCAGAGAAATCCCACCAGAATAGCCCCAGCTCCGACGACGATCAGAGCATGAGGCCGCTGCAACCACCGCAAGACTACATGTCTGTCAGTCTGGGCGAAAAACACAAGAAGCACAAAAAAGAAAAGAAAAAGCAGAAAGAAAGGGAGCGGGAGAGGGACAGGGACAGAGAGAGAGACAGGGATCGAGATAAGGAGAAGAAGAAATCCGTGATGTCTTGTGGTCCCTCTTCACACCCAATGAAGGCTGATAGTTGGTCCAGGTCCCCCATGTCTTCCTCAGAACCTTCTATGGCTATGCTCACCTCTCGACCAAGTCCTGTGTATATGCACACTGAGGATGATGACCTGATGGACTCGGCCCTAACTGGCAATTTAGAACCGTTCAAATAGATGAACCAGAGGTTATCCCGTGGGTGACTTGGGATGTAAAGGTTTACCATCATTTGTAATATATTTTTTTGCATGGTATTTTGGCACCTTTATCAAGGTTCCGTCATTTAAAATGTCGAATATACAGCTCATTTTTATGGATTTCAAGTTACTAGACACCTTTTTAAACAGTAAGGTTTTTAAATAATCTGGGTTGGAGAGACTGTATCTACCCATTTAAGAAATATGCTGCAAGATTAAGTTATGCATTATGCATTTTCGTTTGTTTATCAAAACATACACTGTGAAGTCCAACACGATTAGCCTGTCTGTCTAAAAGGACCTAAATTATTTGTAATGACTCATTGTTGGAAGTTTTGATTTTAGTCTGTTTGCCTTTTATGTAAAGAAAAAAAGTATTTTTAAAAATATTTTTAAAAATGTTTTAAAAACAACTGCCTTCTCTCTTGAAGCGCTCACTGATTGTTAAACCATGTATTTTATAAGCCTTAAAATTTGGTTAAAATATTTTAATACATTCTTTATTAATTTTTTCCATGTAGCTTTAGGCTTTGTAGAGGAGCATAATAAATTGGATTACCATTTCTCCCTTCATATGTAAATACACAGGTTATTTTTCATGATTTAAATAAACTTTAATGCTGAGTTAACCTTTTAATTTTAATGCTGGAAAGTGTGTGTAGCATTTTTGGAAGTGCCTGACCCCTGCTACCAGTAGATGTCACTATGGAATTGCTAATTAAAACACAACACAGTTATTATATTATTCCAATGGCATGCTTTTGTTTTTATAGCTTGTAACTTTTCATTGTGCTTCCTAATTTTGCCCTCTTTGTGACATTTCATGGTGGGGCTTTATTGTTATCATGAAGGTATATTTATTGGTATATACTGTATATATGTACACGTCTGTCTGGCAGTTTTGGGATATGAACTCACAACCTTCCGGTCACTACTAGCACAGAATGCTATGACTACAGATTTGATTTTTCTTGCTCCTCATAATATTACTGACTGCCAATGGTGTTGCTGTGACTTCTGAGGAAAATCATTCGAATAAAATAAAAAAACAATTAATGAAAACGAAATATTTTTTTACGGATTTGTTTTTATGAAACTTAGTGTCTCTCATACATGCAAATATGGATTGGTTTGTGTTTCTAAAATAAATAAATAAAACTGGTGAAGGGTATGCTAAATTCACGGTATGATATCTGTCCAATCCAATATCACGGTTTCTAGATATACATCAAGGTGTAAGCCCATAATAAAGGCTTTTAAATGGAGCATTTTATTTTCCCCCTTGTTTAATCGTGTGGGATCTCTTTCTTCTTTTTCCAATTTATTAAAACAAGGTAAAAGCACTATTTTCTGTGATTTTTCTCATCGGCGATGTAGCAGTTTTCAAGTTATTTAAACCGGTATAGCGCAACATTGATGGTATAACTATTACAGATTTACCCATCATGCTCTTTCCTTATGGTATTACATTAAACAATATATATTATAATATATTACCACACCTATAAAATCTTTGTTGCTGACTTCAGTGCATTGTAAAACAATGTAAGGCGTTTATTGCTATGACTATAAGGTAGAAGTTTTAAAAATAACACCGCATCTAAGAATGTAATCTGTTCATAATTATGCTATAATCTAATGCGTCAGTGACCGTCTGTGGCCTTTGGCAGGCCATGACAAGACACTGACAATCAGGCCTTATACTTGGTGTAGTGAAAATGTAGCTTTCACACTTGTTTCCTGTGAAAGTTTAAAATAGAAGCCGAGTAGCCAAAGCAAAACCTTAAATAAGACATCTCACTCTAGATACTAATGTGACTAATGGTTTTTCAGTTATTCAGTGAGTGGAAACTGCCAGAATATTGTTTAATGTGGAAGTGTTGGGAGGAATGGGCGCTTAGGCTTCAGGAGTTTATCAGAACAATGGAGAAACACCAGTATTCTCTTTAAAAGGGGTTTAGAAGCTTGTAGCTGATTTCAAGAATCTGGATGGGGGGGACTTTTTATTGGATATCATTATACATTTATAGCATAAAGTTAACAAGATAACTATTTCAGGTCTGATTATCAGCTTATACCATCATATTTACAGTATACAGTGGCTTGCAAAAGTATTCAACCTGCAAATCTGTCAACTTTTCTGCAGTTTAGGCCACCTGCTGTGCTCTTATTGGCTGAAAGCAGTCGGGACCCTAACGCATAACTCATAGAGGAGTGTATTAACTGAGGCAATATCAGGTTTTAGAGACAGCAATACAGAGTAACTGATGAATAGAACCATAAATGGAGAGAACAGCCCTGTCTTAGTGTTAAATAACACATTGGGGACATTATAAAAACCAAAAATCTGGCTTAATGTACCAAAACAACGACCAAACAACACCAAATCTCTCACACACTTACCTTGTCATAGACACTATCTACTGCCGAAAGGACAAAACAGTCGTGGAAAAGAACACAATAATTTCCACGTTAAGCATTTTTCGTGTCTATAGAAACCCATTATAAGGAAACAGCTGAACGCGGCTTAATGCGTTAAAACAGTGACCTAAAAACACCAAATTTCTCTCACATTTTATTGATCGTAACTACTGTCTACTGTACTATTAAAAGGACGATTCCAGAAACGAAATATAAAGCACGTAGTGTCACGTCGAAGCCGTTTAATTATAATAGTTTATCATGGGAAAAGGCTTAACATGAAACTACTAGGTGGGATCACCCACCCCGTGCTGAGGGCAAGTGGACAAGGGCGCATTAAAAACACAGCCGAAAGACAGTCAGTGACAAAGTACAGTATATGCCATTATGATTAAATGCATAAGTCGTGCATTTCATTATTGTTAATCGTAAATGTTTTGCACGGATCATGTACTCTTTTTCAGCTACATGTATATCGCTTACTGTTTGTCCATAAACAATTCCATCAAATGGCAAGGATATATGACGTTTTTATTTAAAATATTTTTATAGATGTTTCAGTCAGTATCAGACATCACATAAGCAAAGTTTGTTTGACACGAGTGTGTGAGGATAATTGGCGGCCATAAAGCTTCCAGTACTTTTGATGATAACAGTATGTTATGCAGCGCACCCTGCAGAATGGGTTAGTCTTTTTTTATACCTCTCTCTCTCTCTCTCTCTCTCACACACACACACACACCGATTTGAGAAGAGTGGATCAGCTTAACGAGAAAAGCAGCTAAGTCTTGAATTATTTCTGAAGCAGGTCCGTGTCAGGAGATTTGATGTGTGTGTGTGTGTGTGTCGGATTTGACTCAGCTCAGCTTTGAAAACAACTGATCTCCACTTTTTTGTCGAATTTGCATAGATCCTTCACATCTCTCTCTCTCTCTCTCTCTCTCTCTCTCTCTCTCTCTGCTTCTCCTCCATCTTCTCTCTTCTCTTCTCTCTCCCTTCATTTCAGTTTCTCTCCTACGCCAATCTGACGTCAAATGCCTTTTTTTTTGTGGTCTTCTAACACCAGTCCTACCCTCTCTATCTATCTGTCTGTCTTTTCTTTTGTGGTCTTCTAACACCAGTCCTACCCTCTCTATCTATCTGTCTGTCTTTTCTTTTTTTTATCACTGTGAATGGATACTCATTTTGCTGACTGTCACTTGGCTAAATGACACCACAAAAAAAGTAGTCTATGTCAATTAAGCACAGGAAGAAAGTTGGCCGTTCATGAAAGGATCTCAAGATGAATCTGTTTATCACATGGCGAGAGTGAGAAGATTGAATAAATTACCCAAAGATCCCCAGGAGGGAGGGTGGACATGCGCGTGAGGTTGCCTGGAGGGACGACATTGTGGTGACATCTTTCTAGCTATCTGGGATCATTCTTGCTGCTTCAAAATATGCCACAACATTCTTTCCCTCATGCTGCAAGTGCATATTAAGGTAACGAAGTGGATACGCCCTCCCAAGTCCTCAGAGTAAGTCAATGAGGCTGTGCTAAAAACAGTATTGCGACGCAGGGATTCTTAGCACTAATGCTATCCTGGATTAACTCGAACCTTTCACCTCGAACCGTACTAACCTCCTCCATCACGGTTGTGTGCATGTGAGATCCAAGACACCTGTGATTGCTCATGATGCGTATTTGCTATAAAAAAAACCCCACAAAACTGATTAGCATGACCTGTAAGCAAATGTTAAATTAATCAGATGGCATGTGAACAAACGGGCGATTAATCAAAAATAATAAATCAAAAGGGCTGCACTCCAAAGACTCGTCTCAGCTGCGTCTGAAAAGGGCGAATCACTATCTGAAATTTGCATTTTTAAATTAGTGCAGTCTGTCGACTGAAGAATTACAACCTTCTTGCTTTATTTGCTTTAAAACGAGCCAATCGTCTTGTTTTAAATATTCCATGTCGCGAGATTAATGGAGGAAGGACTAGACGCTTGTGATCTTACGTAACCCCAGGGTAAGTGCACGACACATGTGTTCTACACTTGATCACCCAGGGCTTATAATTATTTTGAGGAAATCCAGATTGTGGAAACACTATATTCCTGGGGCCCTATATTCCTAGGGCCCTATGTTTTCTCATTGAAACTTTCATGGGAAAAGTCCTGTGTTCCCTCTTTGTAAGTTTGGAAACAACCCCATGTTCCCAGGACCATATATATTCCCAGGACTGTGTATTCTTAGGACCCTATATTCCCTTGAACCTTATATTCCCAGGGCTCTATGTTCCCTCTTTGTAATTTTGGTAACAACCCTATTTTCCTAGGGTCTTTTGTTCCCAGGGCTCAATTTTCCTAGGGCCCGAGGTAACATATGGCCCTTGGAATATAGAGCTCTGGGAAAATACAGTAGATCCCTGGGAACTTAGAGCTCTAGAAACATTTGGCCATGGAAATATAAAACTCTGGTAATATAGAGCCCTGGGAATATAGGGATCTGGAAACATAGAACCCTGGGAATATCAAGATCTGGTAATATGTAGCCCGGGGAATATACGTATATATGCACCTCTTATATTAATAAAGGCATATACAGTTTTACAGTAAAATGTTCTTAAAAGAAGAAGTAGCATTCTAAGAAGTAGCGGCCATCGCAAAAAGAGAGTACGAAAAACTTTGTGCTATTGTAGCTTATTGAGCTAGTTAGCTAATTATAATTATAATGATTAATTATAGCTAGCCTTACACTTTATTTCATTATTATCTGAATGATGATATCTGAAGCCTTTCTAATTATATTAGGCCACCAAACTACCAAAAAAAGATTGACGGATGCAAGAGCGTTTCATGAGCAAATTATGCGTGAACGGCGGGACCATGAGGACAGGAGTGAAATGACTAAATCCGCCTCTTGGCTTTTAATAGCCCGAGTTGCACGCAATTGGTATAATCATTCGCTCAAGTACCATCTGAGTTTTTTTTTTTTCCACAATGGTGATGTTTGAATAAGGGTAATGATACGCTGCACATTCTGCATGCATCCCATCGCCGTATCAGAGGAACTGTGGGTAAAAATGATGCATGAGGGGACAAAAAATAAATACAGATAATGTTTATCCATTAAAGACAAGGCCTTGTGCATGGTATGGACAAAATATTATATTGCGATTATATTATGGCATATTGTACAATATACTAAAACATTTGATGTGACATGGTTAACGGAGTCCGTTGGGGGAAACATAGAGCCCGAAGTACCAACGACATGTAATGCAAATTAACTGACTTGTTCAATAATAGCAAATAGACCTGCCTATGTGTTTTAGGACACTGCTATCTATAAAAAATACAGTCATTTTAAATCCGGAATCACTGGATATTTTTTACATATTTAAAGGGCCCATTAAATCGAAATTAGTGTTACAAAGCTTTTTGTACGTGTCTCTTGAGATTATGGACTCATGTACTGTATGTCAGCATAGATATAAAAAAATTCAAAAATGGGTCATTTCCTGGAACGTGGTAAGAATAAATGCTTCCTAGAAAGCCTATGTCCCACCCTCATAAACATAAATTCTACCGGTTATCGATCTACAGCAGCTAGTTAGCTAGCCTGTGACTCTCCAGCACCATTGGTGGTGCTGTTGGCTGATCTTAGCTCAAACACGTGCAGCCTGGTGATGGAAAGTTTGGTTTAATTTACAGTGCCGATTCTTTCAACCTGTCCGTTTCGATTAATCGAACGTCCGATTTGACCAATTCAATTTCGATTCGATTTTGTGTCGAGCATGAAAGAAAGCGGTTGTCCCAACTGGTCATTCAGGTGAGCGAGTTAACAACTGCTGCAATGGACTTTGGGATCGGCACAGTCACTGGTAAGTTTTCGGTTCCTTTAGTCGAATATGGCTGACACCGATGACATTCGGTTCACCAAGTGAGTCATTTGTGTCATTTATGGGTTCAACTTGTGTGCGTTATCGGCTCGGTTCGGCTCATTTCGAGCTCTCTAGTCAGGGCTCAGCGTGCAGATCCACCAAGCAGACTGGCATGCGCATATCACTAGAAAGACGCCAAGCCAGTAGGCCAACAGTCTTTTTTTCAGGCAGAAAATGTAAGTACATTTAAAATAGTTGTTCTTAATATGTGAGACTGTGTGGTATTCTGTGTCGCAGTTTCATGAGGTTAAATTGTTAGATTGTTGGACTCGTACTAGAATTCCTAAACCAATAGCACAAACATTGCGTAGACGCCACACAAAGTTCGATTCAGATGGACTTGTGAACCGGTTCGACCGATGCATTGAAAAGAATCGGTTCAAAAGAACGATTTGTTCACAAGTTGGTCAAATTATAGAATAGAAAGCTCCTTTATTGTCACATATACAAGTACAGTAGAGTGAAATTTGATTCTTCGCATATCCCAGCATGTTGGTAAGCTGGGGT
>JAOUQW010000049.1:922929-933737 GCA_028565825.1 Olivaichthys viedmensis | reverse complement strand
TGCACTTTATGTAGTCCTGTATAGCGTGCTGCTGTATCGTTGCGTGTTGCACCATGGTCCTGTAGAAACGACATTTAGTTTCAATGTATACGAGGTATATGGAGAAATGACAATAAAAACCTACTTGAACTTGAACTTGATATTAGATGCAAAAGAGTGAAGTGAAGCAATGCTCTAAAGGGGCAGTTAGGAATGGGGACAGAATTTCATCCAAGTTGGGATTAAAGCTATGTGGGCTAACCCCGCCCCTTATCCTATCCTCAACCATTCACAACTTTACACACAAGTCAGCCTGTCTGAAGTGGCGCTTTTTGCCATTTTGAAACAAATCAAAACAATTCTGAAAGGCAAACCTGTGGCTAAAGCTTCCGCGGTGGCCAGGTGGAGCACCGTGTCATCACTGACTGGCCAATCAGGAAGTGTAGCGGTGATGTTCTTTAGTCCTCCAAGCTCCTGTAGTTCCTACAAAACGGTGATAAAGCTGAGTACGTGCGTGCACAAAAAGGATTACAGGTGTTTGTCCTCAATTGAGCTGCGTCTTAAATGGCATACTATGCACTACATACTACACACTATGTACTTTAGTATGTAGTACCTGACTTTTGTAGGGTACCAACCTCTCAAATCGAACGCTAACGTTTCACACTAAACGAAAATGACAAATCACTGCGCGGTACCTCACGACGTTGAACCGCGCCGAAGAGAGATTTTAAAAACCCAAAATGTTCGATTTAAACTTTTTTTTGCTCCTAATTTGTGTCCAGTGGAGTTCTTGCTTGGTGCAGCAGCTTTTCATTAAAATTAAAACCGCATTCTGGTGGCTCCGCCCCTTCCACTACGTACGGCAGCCTGCGAAAATCGGAACACCCGTCATATCATTGAACAGTAGCAGATTTTTTTTTCCGTCATAAAATTACTTTATAATTGGAAGAAATGACTAAAGGTTATACATATATAACTTTAAAATAATTATGATCTATTATCTTCTCTATTAAAAACAAATCTATTGTCTGAATAACAATTAATTTATTGAATTGACTCATCAAATGAATCATTAAGATTCATTCTAGTTCAAATGAATTGATCCTCTGGTGCCTAAATCTCATAATAATGGATGTAATACAACAACGAAAGGTTGAGTGGAGTATCATAGCGAAACTGTGATCCAAATTATTATCCGGTCTACACCCAAGTATGCCATCTTTTCCAGTGCAGAGCTAAATCCAACAGCTAGATACCACTTTACTCTGGGCCAAGTGTGCCATATGATGAGATTCATCATGCTCTCCTAACTTCACCGCCTGTAACTTTTATTTCTTCATCAGGAAGGTCTTACAGGATTGCAGGTACTTTTTTATATTCAGATTTGGGTTTCACAATTACGGTGGAATTTGCAATAAGTTGAGCGAAACCGTTTCCTGAATCGAGCTGCCAATAATCGTCGTGATTGGAATCCGAAAAATTGGATTTGCTTTTCAGACGATGATTTCTTACCGGACACTTGTTGCTCTTAATTCGGTATCTTAATCCAGTATAGTGGCAATAATCGGTTATATAATACATTGTAATGCACAGAACAAGCCTCTTTGTTTTGTCTTTTGTTTTGTGACACTCACAATACTGTAGGCGTGAATCACTACTCCGGCATTACATTCAGGAATGTAAATGTGTGGAGTGTTATGTCAGGACTCACACTGAGGATTAGCATATGCAGAGTTTATTAATCCACAAAACACAAAATCACAAAGGTAATCAGAGCAAACAGACGGCTTCAAATAGCACGTACGAAAACATAGACGGCAAGAATTTGCAATGTGTGCATGTACAGGACGTTTTTAAATCGTCTGCTATAATGAAATGGAATGCAGAAGGCGTAAGTAAGGATGTCATGGTGCTACTGTAATCGGTAACGATGTGTTCATCAGACAGACCTGATGGATGGCCGGGCCGGACTCGTTGTATTCCCATAGCTGATTCCTGTAACCAAGAGCATCTCCAACTCCACTCAGCAACATGCCGGCCTTATAGTGCTCAAGAGTAGCCGGGCTGGACAGAGGGACATGCAGAGATTAGATCATACATTTACAATCCGTACTAGAAGGACAATTGATAAATGACATGGACATTCCCCATGGTCGACTGGTCCCTTACAAAAAAAAAATATATAGGCTAACATTTGATTTGCTAGGCTTGAGTTGTGTTTCATTACCCAAAATCCTCCATCTGCACAATGACGGCTGACATTTCGGATGTTTAAGCATACGCCTTGAGTGTTTAAGACCTTGAAAAACACAAGAGACATAAGGGGAAGTCAACAAGACATAAGGGGAAGTCAGAGACATAAGGGAAGTCTCTGAGACATAAGGGGAAGTCAACAAGACATAAGGGGAAGTCAACAAGACATAAGGGGAAGTCTCTGAGACATAAGGGGAAGTCTCTGAGACATAAGGGGAAGTCAGAGACATAAGGGGAAGTCTCTGAGACATAAGGGGAAGTCAGAGACATAAGGGGAAGTCTCTGAAACATAAGGGGAAGTCAGAGACATAAAGGGAAGTCTCTGAGACATAAGGGGAAGTCAGAGACATAAAGGGAAGTCTCTGAGACATAAGGGGAAGTCTCTGAGACATAAGGGGAAGTCTCTGAGACATAAGGGGAAGTCTCTGAGACATAAGGGGAAGTCAACAAGGGAGTGTTGAAACTATTACATTGTTAGAAACAGAGCAATAGTTGCATGTTGTTAAACGCATAATCTACAGTGCATGTGCAATATTAACTTTGTTTGCATCAGTTGAAGTCAATTTTCTATCTAAAAAGCCCAATTACGCTTAAATTGACCGAAAGTGAAAGTAAATAACTGGTGCTTTCTTTTTGAGTTGCACTCAAACAACAACAACAACAACAACAACAACAACAGAATGAACACAACTGAAGTAAACAAGGAGAGAATGCAGTGGAGTCAAATAAATTGGTAAAAAAGTAAAAGTTTAAAGATGTCAAAAGTAGTACATAAGCCTACAGATATGTATTTAAACTCCATTTGTACTCTCCAAACGTTTATTTTTTAAAGTTTATTTCGCTCGCTCGCTACCCCACCGGGCCATGCTAATATTCCTCCCCGGGTTCGGTGGCTCGCGGGTCGGCTCACTCCAGTAGACGACACCGTGGATGCTAACTTTTCCCGCTGCGGCCTGCTCGTACTTCTCGACCTTCTCGTCCGAACCACTACAATGGAGAAATTATTTTCCTGCTCGGTTTGAATTTAATGAGGAAAGGTCTAAATATTAAACAGAGGTTGGAATCCAAATTACTTTCCACTCCCTAAGTAAGTGCACTACATGGGGTATGAAATAATGGCCCCTTGCCCTTTTTAAGTGCACTATATATCCGATAGGGAGCGATTTGGGATTCAGCTCCCTACTCCCTATATAAGTGCACTACATGGGGTATGAAAAAATGGGCCCTATGTAGTGCACTATATGTTTGATAGGGAGCCACTTGGGATCCAGTTGCTAATTCCCTCTATTAAGTGCACTACGTAGGGCATGAATTAATAGCTTCTATACCCTTTGTAGTGAACTATATATTTGATAGGGAGCCACTTGAGATTTAGCTCCCTATGGTCTATGCAAGTGTACTGCATAGGTTGTAAAATAATAGCTTCTATACCCCATGTAGTGCACTATATGTCCGATAGGGTGCGATTTGGGATTCAGCTCCCTACTCCCTATATAAGTGCACTACATAAGCAAATAAATAATAGCTTCTATACCCTATGTAGTTCACTATTTGTACAATAGAGAGTCAGCTCCCTTCTCCTTATATAATTGCAGTACATAGGAAATTAAATAATAGATTCTATGTCGTTCACTCTATAGGGAGCCATTTGGGATTCATCTTCCTATTTCCTATATAAGCGCACTACATAGAGAAATGTACAATCACTGATGAATTTTGTGAATCTTGTCATGTTTGATTGCTCAAGAGGTGTTTAAGCAGATAATAGTTTTATAATAATAATAATAATAATAATAATAATATTTATATAGCACTTTTCATTTTGAGTTCCAAATCTCAAAGTGCTTTACATATAAAAGATCAGAAAGTCAAAACAAAGTATTTATGATAAAGCACACTAAAGAACCAATGTACAGTCACTAATGAACTGACTATAAATATAGTGTTAGTGCTATAAATCATGAAAAGTCTATTTTAACAGAAAAAAATACCCAATAGCTATGAATAGGCTAAATTAAACAAGTATGTTTTTAATCTGGATTTTAAAACACCTATAGAGCTATAGAGCGTTCCTAACGTTCTCTGGAGCACTATTCCAAAGTTTAGGGGTGATAAGAAAAACACCGACTGAGCTGCGAGTGATGCTCGGGATTAATAGTACCTGCCTCAGCTGAGCGAAGTGCTCAGGATGGGCTATACTGCTTTAGAAGATCAGCAAGATATGCCGGAGCACTATATAAAATCGGCTACTACGGCCTACACAAAACACTATATGTGTTATAGGGAGCTAACTGAGATACATTTGCCTACTCCCTATATAAGAGCACTACAAAATAAATAAAATAATAGATTATATACCCTTTGTAGTGCACCATATGTTAGATATGGGCTTAATGCCAAATGGCTACCAATTGGACATATAGTGCACTAATACAAATGTAGAAGCCATTATTTCACACCAGATGTAGTGCATTGATAGGACACCACTGACGAAAATAAAAAGCTTGTTCGATTATATTAAAGTTTATTTCTGAATTATACTGTATATAGAATAATAAAGTTTGTTCCATGAGGAAAACTACTGTTGGAAAATGATACGAATCTGGTGGGTTGAATCTTTTTAATAGTTTTAGTCTCTGTTACAGGAAGTGGCAAGGTTTCGTCAAGTTTGCAGGACGAAAACGATAATATTTAAGGTGCTAAAAACATACAAATATATTTTCCCAAAATGTACTAGTAAAGTACTAGTAAAGAAATAGCTACATGCCTATCTAGCTCTAGTCAACTCCAGAATTATTGGCACCATTCAAAAGAATGGGCAAAAATAACATGATCTTATAAAATAAGCATTGCACACAATGATTAAAATGTTTCACTGGAAAAACAAGAGAAACTTCTTTCTGTTTCCTCTAACAAAAATCATTCTCAAAAGAACTTCTTCTAAATAATAATATTTGCTTTTAAAAACATATGTGGCAAAATCATTGACACCCCTAAATAATATTTCAAATAAATAAAAAGGAATCTCTGAAATATAATTTTGTCAATTGTATGCAAATTAGGTATGACTCTACAAAGTGACAAATCCAAACGACTGGCTCTAGTGAATTCCTGAACCAATCCTACGGTGCAGGTTGTCCGCTGTCCCCTAAAACCTCTACTCTGACAACTTTAGTTCCTACCTGCGTTTAGTTCCCATTCAACCACAATTGGCGCTCAGAAATGGAACAAAAGCCACGGCCTCGTATTGTCCTCAGTTTAACTACAATGTAAAATATTTTTAACAAAGGTTACACGGTGATTAATTTTACAGTAGAGTGTATACATTTTGGCCACTACCATCTCAGTATCAAAACTTTTTTTTTAAACGGGCAGTGCACGCCCACAAGCGACAACAGTTGCGGTCGCATAACAAGAGAAACTGCATGAGCGACTTGTCGTAACTTGTCGTTTGCTGTTGTGAACACGGTAAGAATATGAAGGAGGTCAAAATGTTCTGCATGAATGAGGATCTCCAACCTTGTTAGACATTACAGGAAGAGGCTCAATACCGTTATTCTCTCGAGGGAAGGCATCACCAAATATTAATTGTGGGTGCCGATCATTTTGAAACCAAAGACTTCAAAAATATTGCACTACATGTTAAATACTGTGTTAAAGTAAAACTATACCGCAGTATTTGTTCATTTTCACGAAGAGTGCCAATAATTCTGGAGTTGACTGTAAAAATAACAATTCAATTTCCTTTTCCTAGGCACGGTGATTGTTCTCGCTTGTTTATCCCTGCGTGATGATGATCTGACGTGCTGGATTCAGTGTGACAGTGCGTAAAGTTTCTCAGCACTGTTCTTCAGCCGGTCCCTGTACTCCAGGTAGGTGTAGTTACGCTCCGGCACTCCCTCCATCCTGTACATCAGACCCCAACAACAACAGGCGATCACCGCCGTGCTGTCGCTGTCTCCTGCATAGAACCAAAAGAACACAAAGATGAAGTGGTTTTAAATATGGACAGCTTAGAAGTTCAATAAAATGTTACCAAGCTATCAAGCACAAAGACAGGTAGTTTAGCTAACTACCTAGGACACTGTCTCATTTAAGTTACTTTATCTGTTGTTAAAGTGCAAAACAGTCATTTTAATCTACCTGTGTAACATTAGCTAATATGCTTAGTCTCAAACAACATTTACAGCATTTGGCGGACGTCTAAGAATACCATGACTTGTGGTAATTTCCCTTTTTTTATTGAAAGTAATTTCACGGCTTCCTTCCTTTTTAAATAAAAATAACGTTCTGAAATGTGGCAGTGGGGGCGTGGTCGAGCGTCACCTGTGGACGGAGCGAGGAGAAACGGCAACACAGCGGGCTAATGTGTGAGTGATTACACCTGTGGGTAATTGCCGGATCCCTATTTATGTGCTTCTCTTTCTGTCAGTAGGGAGCTGGGGAGCGAGAGAGACGGAGCTGAGAACGAGTGAAACATCCAGCGGATCGTTGGGCATAATTTGCCTTTTTGTAATTTATTTTTATTTTATTTAAAAGTTATGCTGAAAAGCGCGCTCTGGAAAGAGGACATCAGCTCCGTTCTCCCAAAGTCTGCCTCAGGAGTCCTCAATTCCAGCAATCCGAGCCAGGCTCGTCACAGTGGTGCCGAAACCCGAGATTGAGGACCGACACGCTGCCATGCATCCTACCGCCCCCTCCCCCCTCACGGGGATCCTCCAGACTCTAGCTGGGATGCATCAGGCCACTGGCCTGCATCCCTGGACGAGGGCAACCAGCTAGCAGAGGACCACATGGCGGCGTGTTCCAGGGCAGGTGGGCCCCTGCTTTCTCTTTCCCCATCTTCCCTCCCCAACACCCCCCCTTCCTCCCCTTTGGGCACAGACAGCACGGGCCCCGAAACCAGCCCTCCCCTTTCTCTCCTCTCCCCCTTTTCTCTCCCCCCTTCCCTCTCGCCCTCATGTCTCCACTCCATCTCTCTTTCCACAGGTCATCACCCGCGGCCGCTGGGGCTGGGGCGAAGCCCGGGCAGGTGTGTTGGCGGTGCGGGGAACCCGGGCACTTCCAGGCTCAGTGCCCCTTTATGGAGGTGGGGGCACTGATCCGGATCCTGGTGGCGCTGCATGCGTCCCCCGATCAGGCAGGAGCGTACCGAGTACCTGTGAGTATTCAGGGAGGTTCACACCAGGCTTTGGTGGATTTGGGTTGTAGCCATACCTCAATCCACTAACGTCTGGTTCAAGGCGCCGCATTGGAACAAGCACGCCGGGTGAGGATGAGGTGTGTGCACGGGGATATACATGTGTATTCACTGGTGGCTATTACAATTCAATTCTGGGGCCAAAACCTAGTCTGGAAGCGGCGGTTAGCCCAAGCCTCACCCATCCGCTCATTTTGGTCGATTGGCCAGGGTTTAGACAGCTTCTTGAGGTCATGTTGGTGGATGGATCCTGCAGTAGGTCAGTCATGTGTGGGATATGTGCGGCTCTCGTGGGGATGCTGTGCCAGGGCCGTCCACGGTTGCTCCGCCTGCCGGCAGGGGATTTTCCCCTGGAGCAGTCGCGTGATGACACGCTAAAGCACACCTTTGACCAAGTGAGAGTCATCGATGGTCCTACCCCTATTTTTCTGTCATTAAGGAGAGGCGGTATCGAGTGATGCAGGACACTCAAACCCATGAGGAAGTCACCCAGTTGTTGGTGCCCAAAAGCCCTATGGCGGGACATTTGGGACAGTAAAAAACACTAAACCGGTTAATGACCCATTTCTTTTGGCCGGGCATCCGTGGCGATGTATGCAGGTGGTGTGCGTCTTGCCGCGAATGCCAGTTGGTGAACCCAGCAGCCACCCCAAAAGCGCCATTGCGCCCCCTACCATTGATCAGGCCATTAGACCGGAGTGCACGCAGCTACCGCTTTGTATTGGTTCTGGTGGACTATGCAACGCGGTACCCAAAGGCAGTGCCGCTGCGCAACATTTCCGCATGCAGTGTCGCCAACACGCTGTTTACAGTCATCTCCTGAGTCGTAATCCCGAAAGAGATTCTGACTGACCAGGGCACTACATTTATGTCACGAACGCTACACCACAAGTTTTACGGATTGTTTGGGGTTAAATCGATTCGTACCAGTGTGTATGGACCCCAAACGGATGGGCTGGTCGAGCAATTTAACCAAATGTTAAAAAACCTGATTCGGAAGTTCGTACACGACAATGCTAGGATTTGGGATAAGTGGCTCGAGCCCCTATTGTTTGCGGTACGAGAGGTCCCCCAAGCCTCCATGGGGTTCTCCCCATTTGGGTTATTGTATGGGCGCAAGCCACATGGCGTCCTAGACGTCATTAGGGAAAATTGGGAGGAGGGACCTTCTACCAGCAAAAACGAATTTCAGTACGTTCTTGACCTCATCACATGAAGATATTGCAGTCATGTTTAAAGGGACATCAGAGCACCGAGACAAGAGTTGTGATTTTGCTAGACCTTAACGCTACTTCTGATATGGTCGATCATGCTGTTCCTTTGGACCACCTAAAATGAGGGGTTAACATTCAGAAAGAGAATGCTTTGTTTACTTCTGTTCTCCCTCAACACCCATAAACCTGTGGGATACCTCAAGCATCTGGAGGTTGGACTGTATACTCTTCCATAAGGTTCTGTCAAGCACCATAGAGTTCTTCGGCTTGCCCTTTTGGGTGAACCCTTAAAGATTCTTTATAGAACCCTACAACAGAGGATTTCCCCTTCAGAAAAGAAAAGTAGAACGCCTTTAAAAGCTAGGAATGTTAGCCATCCAAAGAACCCTTGAGGAACCCTTTTTTCTACTGAAAAATGCTGCTAGACTCTTGACTTGGACTGGGAAGAAGTACATAATTTCCACTCCCTGTTTAAATGAAGAATTGATTTTAAGGTTATCTTAAAAGCACTACATGTATTGGCACCACTTTATATTATAGTCACCATTGCATCTTCTGTTCCTCTAACTGGTGCTTTTGTGCATTCCACAGTTTAGATTTAAGGGCAAGTTACCATGGAAAATTATGCATTGCTAATGGAAGCTAAAGTGGAGGACCAGACAACATTTTTTTTTCCTGGATAGGAAGAGATTGCTGACCTCCGTGGAATCCTGCTCTGCTCATTAGCTCCTCCCAGTTTGACCCTGCCCCCAGGAGGGCATCCAGAGCTATCATTGGTGCATCGTGACCACTGCTCCCCCCCCATCCAGACCAACTGAAGCTTTTGTAAGCCTTGTCACGTTCAGCTGGTCCGTATTGGTCTGGAAAGACCACTGGTCCAGTCCCTGATGACAAACCCCTCAGTTCAAGATACCTGAGAGATAAAAAGTGAGGATTCATCTTGAATGGAGCCTCAACAAGTCATTTTTATTCAAATATCTGATACTTTTTCATATTATTTCAGGGGTTACAATTACGCATCGTGCAGGCGTCTCACCATTCCCATTTCTCAATGAAGTATCCCCAGTCTCTCTCCGTCTCAGGAACGGCGTATCCCGTTGACTTCACAAACTCGTTCGCTATTGGACAGGCCTCCTTAACTAAGCCCAGCCCCCAGGTTGTGATTGGACGGCGCTGGATGGCGTAGGCTGCGAACAGCGCAGAAGCCACGGCACCTAGGAACCCAGTCGGATGAGGGTGTGTCATTCTCCCGGTCTCCACAGCAACGGCGACCAATGAGGAGAGCTGCTCCGGCTGAGGGTATCTGGCGCAAAGCAAGCAGGGTAAGTCATTAGCAGGAAAGGTTGTGTATTATCCTATGATAAATGTAGTTATTCACACCTTAGGCCAATGCACATAGACCTCATGGCAGCGCCACATCCGCCACTGCTTTGGTTGTAAGCTATTCTGTAGCCCCCTTGAGTTCCTGGCTTTAACTGATTCACACCTATGAAGGGAAAAACCAGAAGACAAGAAGCCAACAGCTGACATGTCATGAATTTATATACTCTATAAAGACAATCCATGCCATGTTTTTACCAAACAGGGTTGCCGATCCTGGTGCCCTCCCACACATATCATTCATACTCTCCATGTAATGGAAGGCCACCTCATGCAGCAGCTCCTCCCCTTCCTTTTCTATGAGACAACAACCGGACATTATGTATGTGCTTTAGCCACTTGAGGTGAATTGTTGGAATAGTCAGTTCAGTGGAGGAACCTGTGGCTAAAGCTTCAGCAGTGGCCAAGTGAAGGACTGTGTCGTCGCTAACTGGCCAATCAGGAAGGCTCACTGAGATGTTCTTCAGTCCTCCATGCTCCCGAAGTTGCTGCAATGGAAAGAAGGTTATGTATTATTTTTTCACGAGTAAGAATCAGAATCAAAAATGACACCTGCAGCAATTCGTGACAGATATCATCTCACTTCCTGTTTAAGTTCAAGTTCAAGTAGATTTTTTATTGTCATTCCTCCATATACTGTACATTGAAATGAAATGTCGTTTCTACAGGACCATGGTGCAAATTGCAGCAATACAGCAGCATGCTATACAGGACTACATAAAGTGCAAATACACGACAGTGAGGACGAGTGCGAATATACACTATACAATAAATACACA
>JAOUQW010000049.1:901815-916579 GCA_028565825.1 Olivaichthys viedmensis | reverse complement strand
CCGACCCAAAGCCTGTCCTTTGACTCCGAGATTGCCTAACCCCCTGGTTCTATCAGAATCCTGCCTGATCCCCAACAACCTGCGCCTGCATCCCCCTTGCCAGCGAGGTGACACTGACTGATAGTTTAATGTGTGTATGATGTCAAATGACACTAAAATATTTCGATTGATAGCCAAACATTATACTTTTCCAGAACCCTGCTAATATTTCCAGGACATTTGATCCATTTTCTTATTTTCAAGGTGTTTTCCATGCCAAATGTCCAGGTTTCCCAGAACACATGAACCTTCACTTTATTGTCTTCTTGGTCCAACACTATTTTTTTTAAACTAGTGTAAAAATGCCAGCATATATCAGAATGGCACAAACACTAGAACGTCAGCACTGAACATTGTCTGAATATATGGGTTATTTGAGTAGGTCTATTACAATCGTAATGACACATGCACTCATGATGGATCGTTCTCTATGCCTCTCTATGTTACAGGGTCTGAAGCCCATGGACTTCAATGGTTTAGCTGACCCTTATGTGAAGCTTCACCTGCTCCCTGGTGCCTGCAAGGTCTGTTCCACTTTCATTTTTCCTGTCCTCTCCTGCTAATCTATTGACCCATGATAGTCTGTGACTGTTATTTACATCCACACATCACCTCAGGAGAAAAAAGAGGGACAGTAAAAGACAGAGATGGTTTCTGTGCGTACGGGCAAATACATGCTCAGGTCCACCTCAGGTGAAGGCGTGTGAGTGTGGGAGAGCGTGACATCAGCGTCAGTTAACCATAACGTTGTTTAAACAGCATTTGAACTGCTTCATGCTTAAGATTACATCAGTAAATGGTTCCAATGAATCATATAGATCCTATGGGGCAAATAAGTATAAATGATTATAGTAGATCTATAATAATAGTAGATTTATTAGCTCTGTTCTTTGGAACAGAAACCTGACAAAGGATACCCGATACATTTTCTGTAGCACACATAGCATAAATTCTGCACCATGGCAACACTAACACAGCATCAGGGCAGATGTCAGGGTGTCCAGGTGCTGTATGCATGTTGATGGATGGACACGATGCAGAAAGCATTTGGAGGCGTGGCTTTAAAGGGAGGGGCTGTATTTGTTCGGATTTTGAGTTTCAAAACAGCTACCACCAAAATTGCCAACTAAACCTTTAAGTCCATTAGTAAGTGTCTCTTATGTACTATTTATTTATTTCTATAATAAAGCAAAAGAAAAAAAAGAGGGAGGTTTTCTTCATATGGCCACTAATTACTAAAAGCCCCCAGTAACCTTGCTCAGACATGTCAAGCGATGCACAGTGTGTTCACCATGCCTCCTAATAAGGGGCCTTGTTTCATCTGGCTGGCCAGATGAAGGACGCAGGCCACCCACACAGCCTATTTTGGGCATGTGTGCACACAGTCTGGGGAAAAAGACCCCTTCCCGTTCTCCATACTCTGAGCTGAATGATGAAACTACATGTAGATAGGGTTTTTTATTTTTTTGGATCTGTATACCCACAGCTTTGACTGGCACATTTCCTGGAGATTCTCCCCTTAAAATACATCTGCCCCCCCACCCACATATGCACAACCTAATTTGGTGGACTTGGTCATGTTTTAGTTGCATATGGCATAGGGGTAAAGGGTCACACTTATTGATTTTGGCATCTCTGGCACAATCTTGTCAGAGCTAATAATAATGAATAGGTTTCACAGAGGTCAGTCTTGCAGTTTCGATTCGGCTCATTTCATATCACAAATGACCGCGGCTTGAACCTCAACAATCTGCCATCTGTTCCTCTTGTCGTTTTAATTGAGAGTAGGAAAAGTCGATAATGGTACAGTGGTTGCATCTCCAATATTCTTGATCACATTCTTGTACATAAAATTTCAATATTCTCTTCCTCACAGTGCAGCTGTGTTAAAAAACAAATTTTCACTTACCCCAAATGTAGTCAATCAGCCATGATATTTGCTTCTTTAGTTTTGCACTGGAGCTACAAGGCTTATGTAAATAACAATAAATGGAAGTCTATCTCACCCAACAAAATTTTCCATAAATACAGACCCTAATGTTCATATACTTGCTTCAAACGACGGCATTAAGCGCCGCAATCTCATTTTTAAATAAACAATTGTGCAAAATAGCAGTGATAATCCATATTCATGCAATGACCAATAATGACACCAAACTGTGTTAAGAAAAAGTTTTGCTAGTTGTCCAAGATGGCCACCCCCATAACGTTCCGTTGTTCAGCTACATGGTGAAGTTTTGTTCATGTTTATAGATGACAGAAAGTCACACTGTGTCCTAAACAACATCAGCACGTCTGTCTGACATCACTGAACAACTGGATGTGGTTTGAGGCTCATATTTATACAAAAGATTTTGGGTGAGACAGACCTCCATTATTTGTTAGCTACATAAGCCTCGTAGCCCCCGTGCACATTGGACACCAAACATGACTTGGCCGATTGAGTACATTTGGGATAAAAGTGTCATTGTGATTTAAATGGATTCTTTTAATATGTCATTTTTCCATTGAAGTTTTTTAAATGTTCAGTAAGTACTAAAGCCCTATTCGGGCTGTATCAGTTTTACATGACAGCGTTCTCTAATAAAATATTTTAAGTGATTTAATTGTTTGTACTGGATCAGGAATATCTATAATTACCATTACCAGAGAACCCTGAATTTAAAGACACCATAAAATGGAAATCATAGCACATTTTCCCCCCACGTATTTATGATTTATTTACGAGTGAAACAGCTCAGCGTAATAGCTGATAGATTGATTAATATTATTTTTGCCCCAAAAATCAGAATACATTAAGAGGCGGGCAAAAGTCTTTATGGAAAATGACAAAAAAACTACAATTTTGTCTTTTAACTGACTGATACTGATGCGCTGTGCACAATATGACCAGGGACACAAACTACCAAAGCAATACAAGGTCAGTTTTGATTTCAGGTTTAATTCTGAGGTTTCTTTAAAAAAACACTAATTCACTTTGACCCAGGAGTCTTTCAGGGTCATAAACAGATACTACAAATCATCGAGAATCAGTTATCCTATAGTCCACTTCCAGCTAATGTGAGACAGAACACCACAGGCTAGTAATTGTGTTGGATCGCCTACAAACCAGTCAATACATCCTGACAAAAGAGAAATTACACTGTGCTTGAAGAGGGTACTTCGGGGGTTCTTTATGTTAAGTCTCTCCAACCTAAATTGGTGTACTTGGCATAGGTGAATTAGCAGTATAAAATACAGTGCCTGTTATCTTGTCAGCACATCCGCCTGGTCTTCCAGACGCTAAATAATGCTGTGTTTGGCTATTAGCGCAGATTTAATTCAAGCAGGACTGTTTTTACCGAGGGACTTCTTAGTTCGACTGAATAGAGAAGGTAATTTACTTCTCAGGCTTATAAAATCTATAGACGTTGCAGAGTTTTAGTGGCTTATAATCATTTGTTTTATTGAGTAATCATTTAAAATGATGGTACTTCCCTGGGTAAAACGAATCCAGCTCAAAATACTGCTTAGCAGTGTAATATTGCAGTGTTGATCATGCTGATATGCCAATGTTTATCCATCCAGGCAAACAAGTTGAAGACTAAGATTGTGAAGAACACCCTGAACCCCGTCTGGAATGAGACACTTACCTACTGCGGCATCACGGTGGAGGATATGTGCAGAAAAACACTCAGGTAGCCTGACTGTCCCTCTCTTTCATTTTTATTTTCCCTTTTTTTGTGTTTCATTATGACACATTCTGCATAACCTACATCTTTTTGCACAAAGATCACACAGATTTGATCTGCTTTTCTCAGATCAAATCATTGTTTGCTGTAAAGTTGCCTATAGACCAACAGCTAGAACACTGTAGCTTTGGCCCATATTGCAAGCAGCTTGGGCTACCACTCTCACAAACTTCATTATTGCTGCTAATAGTGGGCTTTTAAAGAAAATAAAGGCTTTGTGTCTTGGCAACTGGTAGACTTCCATTTCTACCATATAGGTGCAGTATCAGCTTTTGCTTCTAGTCCACTGCTGATGCTAGCTACGATGCTAACTATAAGGAGTTATACGATGCTAACTAGATAAGGAAATAGTATCTGTGAGTCTACAGTCCACATTATTAAGTGAGAATGTGAACCTGGGCTTACTCTCCACCTTAGATTTTGGAGTATAGGTCTTTTTTTCCCTTGGCGCAACCTCACCAACCTTTGGTGACTAGCTCTCTGGTAAGCACTCAGCAGCTGAGGTTCTTGGCTAACAAACAGAAGGTTGTGAGCTCAAATCTCAAGCCTGCCTTAGAGTTCGGCCCTTGAACAATACCCTTAACCCTCAACTTTTCAGATTGATGCTTCTGTGTTTGTATTGCCATACTTATAACTTACCTTTGTATCAAAGTGTCTGCCAAATGGAATGAACGTAATGGTGACTTCGCAAATCTTGGATAGCTTGTGGGCTCAGTCACCAATGGCTGCCCAATAGGCAAAATGGTGAAGCTTTCCAAATTGCGAAGCTTCTGTCCAGCTCTATCCAGTGATACAAGATGCATAGATACCATAAATGCCCTTTGTCCATTCATTAATGCCCCCCTGACCAAGTGAGTGCCATCACTGTTGCCGTTAGCACAAGCATATTCACTCGAGAAATGTTCAGCTGGTGATAAGAAGATTCTAAAAATCACAGCTTCCCTACTGAGCCAAAGGAGTGTCCGAACTTTAGGAAAACATCTCACTGACCGCCAAAAGTCAACTCTAATGACGAACAGCCAGGCCAGCTCCTATTTATGGTTCCTCTGCTCCCACGCACCCACATAAGCCTCCAAAAATCTGGACATGCTGACATTGTGTCCTCCTGGTGGTTCCAAGATGGCCAGTTTGAACATTGGATCAAAAAACGTGTGACCTTCATCACAACTTGGAAAGACAGTGTGGAATCCTAATCCCCGGTCACCTTCAAGTGCGGATGAACCCCCTGCAACAGATGTGATCTACTGGTGCCAATTCATGCCAATGGAAGACTTATTTTGGGTGACCCTGCTTGAGTTTTTGGAATGCTGGCAGGGCTACGGACTACTTCATCATGGAAGACGTCTCTGAATCACAAGTTCAATGTTTTATAATGAGACAGTGACAGAAGACATTGGTTGCCGTTGAATATCACAGACCAGTACCATCAAAAGTTAAGTTTACTCAACTTTTTTCGACATGCCACAGTGGAGAGACAAACTGGATGTTTTTTTTTTTAATCTTCTGGACTGTGGAACATCTCAAAAGACGGGACATTTTAGATGAAGCAAATGCAGGGTATTAGTTATGGAGCTGACCATCACTCTGAACTAGCTTGATGCCAAAGGAGCCAATAAGGTTACATCCCTTTCACATCAATTATTCTTCATCGTCTTCATGCAACTGTATTTTCTTCTGGCCCTCTATTCACCTGCAGCTTTTGCTGCATGAGATAAAAATAGGTTCTATATTTTGAATGTTGGGATGATCATGGCGTATCCGTTGGTGATAGTTCTTGCCTTCGATGCTTCATCTTTTTGAGGAAAGATGCAGCCACAGCAGCCACATCAGACACACTCTCAAACCCTGTAGGGTCCTCAAACAGATTATTTTGTGGTTTTCATGTGCATTGTAATACTGAAATTGTCAAAATTGATAAACAGCACAAGACTCAAAGGTCTGAAGATAATGAAATTGTTGGACCTCATTACCGAGCTCCGCCTGCAGAATTGCTCTACTCTTGACAGATTGAGGTCACAGCTACTTCTGGGGGGCATTTCATTTCACTGACCCTTGGAGAGCTTGTAAGTAGTGAATGATGTGTGTGTGTGAGAAAGAGAAACAGAAGATGGTGGATGTTTCAAGGCCAAGCCAGACTGCCTCGGGCAAGATAAAACTCATATTCGTCTCTGCAGAAACAGAGACAAAAAGCAAACACTAAACAAAGAAAGGCACACTCTATCTGTGTATGTGTGAGATGTATAGAATTTATTTGAGTAGAATTTTTTTATATCAATTTGCACATCTTGATTTTGCCTGGGTCAACAAAAGTCAAGTTTAAGTTCAATTTAATTAGCCAATCACAAACTTCAACATATGACATCACCAGTAGCTTTTATTTTCACTCTATTTTAAAACCAGCATACTTTGTTAATGTTGCCAAACTCTTATATTGTGTAATTAAAACTGGTATTTTGTGCTTAGCAGTACGTCAAGCTGCGGAAAGTAAAAGAAAGACTAGTGATGAACCCCTCGGCAGAGTTGCAGCATTTATAACGATATTCTAGCATAATGACCAGACTTCATTTTATTCAGTGTTGACCTAAATGATCTTATTACCCAGAATGACACTGCAACTATTTGTTGCATACTTTGATTGCCCAAACTTTAGTACAAAAGAATAGCAACGCTAACATTGCTATAGATTTAGCAATGTGGAGTTAGCTCAAGAGGATGCTTAACTGTGTTGCTACAGTTTGGCTGACTATGGACAGTACAAGTAGTTATATAATAGCACCTGGGAGGATAATAGACTGTCAGGAGTCAGTTGTTGTTTTATTTTTGTTTTTAACTGTTTATGATTTGCAAATTGGCTAAAGAGAAAGCTAGCTACCTTGCTAGCAATCAACTTTAGGACAGCTGTGAAGTATAGCTAACCAACACCCAATGTACAAAACTTTGTTTATATGTAGGACTTAATTTAACACGGTTAAGGCTAGGGGGCGGGGTTAGCATTCATACTTTTTCTTACGACTTCATTGCCATGAAATAGAACAAAATGCAACCATGTCGCCGTCGTTCATTCGAATTTGTGCACATTTCTCATAAGGTGAGGCTGACAAAGACTAATAATTTGTGCCGGTGTTTTCTTATTTCTATAAACCTAAAATGCTCCACAGCTAAGGTACAAACCAAGATGAAAGAATTGTTTTAGTCACTAGCTTTTTAGCATTCCAGTCCAGCAGTGTATTATTGAAACTGACATTTCACTACTTCATGCCTGTAAAAATCACATCAGAAAGATCTGCTCTGCATACAAATTTCGTCTTCACACAGATCCATGCCTTCCTTTAATTCCCTTTTTCATCTCGAAAATGACACTTCAGTAGAAGAGTGATCATTTACTTTCATGTAAAGGTTAAAGGACTTCACTCACTCCATCCTCACCACCACTTCATGTAAAGATCAAGCAGCTCACTCACTTCCTTACTTCTTGCACCCTTGACTCACAGCTAATCATGGGTATCTCTCTCTCCCGATCTCTCTCTCGCTCTGTGGTTTTTTTCTCTTCAGCATAAGTAAGTGAAGCCGCGTTCTCGTGTTCCACGGGGATGACAGGGTGACGTGCACTAAAACTAGTGCTTGAACTGCCATTGCTTTTGCGTGGCCAGAGAGTTCCGGAAAGCTGGTGACAGGACCCAATTTTGCCGAAGACAGGGAAAGAGAGCGAGAGTAAAAAGAAAGATAAAAGAGGCTGCCTGAACAAAGAAGATGCTGCCACACACATAGTCAGGATCTCGAAGGATCTCTTTTGCTGGTTTCTGTTGAATTACTTTCCTTGTTTTGCACTTTATTCTTGTTTTCCGCTTTATTCAATGCCACTGCCTGCACTCTCTTTCCTCCCTGCTACATCTTTCTATACTTATTCTGCCCGCATTTGTAAAGTATTGTGCGGAAACCTTGTATTTATTTATCTTGTAGTAGTTTTAAAATTTTGAAAAGGTTTCACTGCCCGTCTGAGGTTCTACACCAGTTCCCTGCCATTTAAACCTCCGTGTGTGATTCACATCTATTACCTCATGACTCTTGCGAAGTTCATATGATGTGGGTGCCTGGAGATGTGCCTTGGTGTCGAACCGCCAGAAAAAATAAAAGCATGGCATTTAAGTAGGTGATAAGTGGTGTATCCGATTATCCCCCTCTTTTTGATTTATCCAATCAGGACAAGAGTGGTTCCTCTCACTCAAAATCTTCCCACATTCACACATCCCCTTGTTCCCTCACCTATGGTTTCCACCGTGAACTAACTAGCTGTGGGAACTATCCTAAAGGAACTAAAACGTTGTGGAACTCTGACAAGTTCCTGCCAGTCAAGCCATGTTGCCTCTGATATAAAACAAGCTTTAGCAATTGCGTTTGACCAGTTGGTGACATTCAGAATGGCAAGCTCCGTCCCAGAAGTTCCTGGACTGCAGAAGAGTACCTTCTAAAAAAGGCTCCTTGAACTATCTGCCCCAACATCTGCCCTGTGGAAATGCTTCTAAAGTTCCTGAGTTTCTGAAAAAGTCCACAGTTCCTGAAAAGGTTCCTGCAGTGAGAATGTGCCAATAGATGGCCTTCTTCACCCCCTTTCACAGCAGTTGTCTTCTTTGTTTAGAACATAGACATTGTCGTCCTCAGAGGAGTGTCCCTCGTCCTTCAGGTGTAGGTACACCGCTGAGTGTTGACCTGAAAGGAATTGACACGCCCATGCGCTTGGTCTTGCTTTGCAGACGAGTGCAGCCAAGTACAGTGAGCAATGCACAGAATGTAATTGCTGGAGAATTTCCTATTATTTGGTAGAACTGCTGAAGCCCCTCAAATTCCAGTCCCCTAGACTTACCACCACGAGACACTCAAGATTTCAGTCCTGGATGACTGAAGACTTTCATGCATTTATTGAAGTGGAAAAGGTGTGCTCCGATAATCACTAATTATTCCCACTGTACCCGAGTGCTGAATTATTATCCCAAACAATGTTGCGTATCAAAGGTCAGAACTCTCCATGTGGCCTTACTGCCTCCAGACCTGACCTCAATTCATCGTGTTCTATATAGAGCAACAGTGGATTAGCCGGGTCCAGAGTGTATTGCGGTGACGTTATGGGCCCTAACGCTTGTCCATCACGACTGTATCAGTCCTTTTGAGCAAACATTTTTGACACGAAGTGCAATTCCCAGCGTTGAATTATCACCTATAGTGTTGAATTAGCACTTAAAGGACACTGGAAACTGCAAGTGTTAATTCAACCCCCAGGGATGTTCAATAAAGCATCAGAAGACACAAATAGTAGCAAATGTATCCCACATGTGACCAAACGAATGGTCTAACCCTAACACAACAACAGAATTAAAAGAAATAATAAAAAATTATGCAATGTAACGAAACATGACAACTGCACAGGGCTCCAATATAGCTCAGTCCAGTTTTGATAGGTTGAACCAATCTCTTAAACTGTTTTGGTTAGCTAGTTTGCAGATGATTTGCAGCACTTACTGTACTATTCAGTGATAAAATCCATTGTGTAGTTCTTCTGCATGAAGATGGGGCAGTGGTGGCTCAGTGGTTAGGGCACTGGGCTACTGATCAGAAGGTTGTGGGTTCGTGCTCTGACCCCAGCTTACCAAAATGCTGGGATATGTGAAGAATCAATTTCACTGTACTGTACTTGTATATGTGACAATAAAGGAGCATTCTATTCTATTCTATTCTATGAAGTAATCAATAGTCTGATTGGGATGGGTCGTACAGAATGTAGAATCCAGAAGAGTTTTCCAACAAGGACTTACAATACCACAACATGATTAGCCAAGAGCTTCCTGCTCAGATGTCCATATAGTAGCAAAAATGTCTCAGATGATTAAAAAATATTTTTTAGCAGATGAGAGCTGGCAAGCTTGATGTTAGTCAGCCTTCACAAACATTTCCAAACATCTACTTTTCTTGTGAAAATTTGCTCAAAAGGAATATGGTAGGTTAATGCCATCAAATGTCCGATTCACCTTGTGTTTACTGGTTGGTTTTGCTAGGTAGCAAAAAAATTTCTGTACCGAAGTGGTCACAAAAGCTCCACCTGGAAATCTCACTTTTTGCATAATTCAAAGGGTCCATGGGATTGTCCTTCCTCTTTCATATTATTTCTGAGCTACATTCCCACATTCTGATCCTCTAGTGCAATAGGTTCCCAACCACCGGGACTTGTACCAGGCTGTGGGCTGGTAATGTGGCAAGGACTGCCATTTAACACATGAACTAGTGAGGTAAAATTATGCTAAGAAACAAGCTTTCCAACACACACCCACACCAAACGAATCTCCATATCTCCAAATACACACTCACTCACTCTGCCTCTCTTTCACACACCCATTGGCTGTATGCTGACTGTGGAACCACCACCATCCACCACCATCTCCAGCAACCAATCATAATCCACCATAATATCAGGCTCAGTACAGACATGTTTCTGATTATAAGGCTAAAGAAGCCCCATGGAACCATTTTCCTTTTGTTGATTTTTCTAGAAATTGACCTACATCCAAATGTAGTCTAAAAGATAGACAGACACTTCAAGAAATTTCATTTTATTTAAAAATGGTCTGTAATGCCCCCTGTGATGCCAACTCTGCCCCCCCTCCCGCTACTCTGCCCCCCATACACACCGGTCCGTCAAAAATGTTGTGGGTTGCGGTCTGGTCTACGTTGTTAAACAGGTTGGGAACCACCGCTGAAGTAATCGACTGAAGGCAAACGTGGCGATGAAATAATAATGAACTGTTTTCATTTTAATCAAATTCCTCCCAGGCCTGAAGGCTTGAGGTTTGGGCGCTGTTGTTTTCTCACTGAGCCATCAAATCATTTTCATTTGTGGTACACAAGGCAGCGCTGAATGAGTCATTACCGCAACCTTGTCCGTTCTTGATAAGCCTGTGCCTGAAGGCTCTGTTGCCAGAACACAATGAATAACAGCCTTTTGTTTGTTTAGCTTATTAATCTCACTTAAATACTTAAGCGAGGGACCCAGCTCACTCTCGCTCTCAGAGGGAAGCATCCAGGCACCTAAGGAGAATGTGTAATGGGTTATGGACTTTTCTCATACCACCTATATCGGGGGAAGTAAAACTTTAATGATGCAGTTTTTAACTCACAACTTGGGCCCTTCACGAGTCCCTGTGTACTGTCGGTTGTGTTTGTGGCCTGTTTTTACATGACCCGATACAATTGCTTGTGTCTTATATGCTCTCTGTCTCTCAGGGTGTCTGTATGCGATGAGGACAAGCTGACGCATAACGAGTTCATCGGCGAGTCGCGGGTGGCCCTACGGCGAGTGAAGCCTGATCAACCCAAGCACTTCAATGTCTGCCTGGAACGCCCACCTCCTGTGAGTGTGTGTGTGTAGGTTTGCAATACCTAGAGGATGCAGACACAACATGAATTATTAAACCGTTTACCAACTTATCAAAGGTGCAGACAGAATTTATTAATGGGGGAGGACAGAGATCAAGAGAGAGGAGGTGAACAGCTTTATAAACATGTATTGATTTGAATGCTTAAATCCCAATTAGAAATGCATCAATCTGCAACACGCCCACTGCAGAACTTAGTCTGGTGCTAAGAGAGAGCGTGGAAAAAGAGAAAAAATGCTAATTTGTAGCAACTCTGCTATTGCTTTTAAAGTTGCACCTGTTTGTGATTGTGATTAGCGCTGCTAATAGTAACACAAATTAATCACGCTAGCTGGTTAACTTTTAATTGTTAAAAAAAGCTTTTAATTGTTTGTCTCTCTTGGGGAACCCTTAAATGTTATATGTAGAACCCTACAACAAATAATTTCCCTTTCAGAAAAGATTAGAACCATCCCATCTAGTTCCCTTAATGGGTCTTTGGTTTGTCCCTCTGGGAGAACCCTCAGGGCTTCTATATAGAACCCTACAACAGTGTTTCTCTTTTGGAGAGGGTTCCAAGTAGCATGCCTTTAGAAAGTTAAGAACCCTTAAATATCCAAAGAACCCCTACGAAACCATTTTTTATTGAGTGTAAAACCATTAACCATCCACAGAACCCTTGAGGAACCCTTTTTTCTATGAGTGTAAAACCATTAACCATCCACAGAACCCTTGAGGAACCCTTTTTTCTACGAGTGTTTGTCTCTAAATTTATATGTAGAACCCTACAACAAATGGTTTCCTTTTCAGAAAAGGTTAGAACCCCTTTAAAAAGATACACTCTTCAAAAAAAAGGTCCCATCTAGTGCCCTTAAGGGTTCTTTGGTATGTCCCTCTGGGGCAACCCTTAAAGGTTCTACATAGAACACTACAATAATATTTCCCTTTTAGAGAGGGTTCCAAGTAGATCCCCTTTAGGAAGCTAAGAACCCTTAGCTATCCAAAGAACCATTTTTCAATGAGTGTAAAACCATTAGCCATCCACAGAACCCTTCAACAGAGCGTTTCCCTATCAGACAGGATTACAAGTAGAACCATTTTAGGAAGCTAAGAACGATTAACTATCCAAAGAACCCCTTGATGAACCCTTAAAGAACCCTCTTTCCTCAAGTGTAGGCCTATTGCTTTGAAGTAACATTATCTCTGTCTCTCAGCTGGCGTCACCTACTGCCATGAACACAGCACTCCGAGGGATCTCCTGCTATCTACGAGAGGTAAACTTCATTCTGTCTCACTTTCTCTGGGTCTGTATCCCAATAGCAATCTGTTGAGCTTAGATTTTTCCTCTTTCCACATTAGTATGTGTCGTGCCTATGCTCTGTCATCCACCAAATGTTTAACACGGCTGAGGAAATGTGTCAGAGTTCGGCATCTCCAAGGACGGCAGCTGTCTTCCCTTTCTCGTGTCGCTCCCTCGTTACTAGACAAGTTGACACAGCAGGCAAAACAGAGCAGCAGAGCACCCTCCGAAACCTGCTAATTAGTCAAATGAGACCAGGAAGCAGGTGCTTGCCAAAAAGGAACTGGAAAAGACAATGACAATGAGCAGAAGAAGGAGGGTCAAATGAGTGTTAAGTTCATTGAGAAGAAGGATAGTTTAAGGATTCTTCGATGAGATGTTTTTGAGGAAGATAATGATAACGAATTGCTAGAAGAAACATCATTTTTACTTACTCTCAGATCCCAGTGTAATCCTTATCACACTGTGATATATCACATGTGAAACCGAGAGCACATGTGCATCCTAAAATAACGTGCCACTAGAAGGCTATAAATACGCACATCTGCATGTATAAGTGTTGCCTGTAGTCATGAATGACTCACTCTCTGTTGGTCTCTGGATTTTGGCGCTCGCTTTCCACTCGTCTCTTCCTCTCCCCTCCTTGTACTTCTGTCTTCTCCTCCATCTGCCTGCCATCCATCTTTGTCTGCTTTGGCCCAGCATCAGCCTGTCAATAATAAGCTACATAACCAGCTTGTTAGAGAATGACGTACACTTGAATTTGAGTGAAAATTAACAAGTTTTTAGTGGCACATTGAGCTGATGGTGTAGAGGAGGAGAAGTAAATGGAACAAAATTCTCAAACTGAAGAACAGAGTGAAACCAACCTTTAGTCTGGTGTACACATCGACCAAGCATTCTCCAAAATGGACCAATATTTACTATCAAACACCAGCATCCATCAACAAACCACAAAGCTTCTCCAAAGAACCGCAGCGTTCTCCACCAATCAACACCAACACACTCCAATAAATAAAGAACTTTATTCTCCATCAAACACCCACAATATTAATCACCAATATTCGCCACCAAACACCCACATTTTCCTCCAAACAATACACTTTTTTTTTATTAACCACCTATATTCTTTACAAATGACAATTCACAAACAAGCACTAATATTCTCCATAAAACACCACCATTCCCCAACAAACACAAACCTCCTGCCAACACTTCTCAACAAGCACTGATATTCCCCAACATAAATTAACAGTCTTCAACACACAATACCAACATACCAACACAAACCTTTTCCAATAAACATCAACAAATGCCAACACTCTTCAACAAGCACAAACATTCTCCGATAAAGACCAACATTCTCCAACTACATCCGTATTCACCATCAAACACCAAAATTTCCCATCAAACACCAACATTCACCATCAAATCGTAACTTTCACTTTGAAACACCAACATTCTCCATCAAACAACAACATTCTCCATCAAATGGCAATATTCACTATTAAATATCCACATTTTCCACCAACATTCACCATCAAACACCGGAATATCTGTCAAACAACATTCTCCACCAAACCCCAATACACTCTCAAACACCAACATTCATTATCAAACACCACCATTCTCCAACAAACATCTGTATTTATCCTCAAACACCAACATTCACTATAAAACACCAACATTCACCCTCAAACACCACCATTCTCCAACACACATCTGTATTTATCCTCAAACACCAACATTCACCCTCAAACCTCAACATTCTCTATCAAATGGCAATATTCTTCAACACACACCAGTATTCACCATCAAACACCATACATTAACCTTTACCAAAAACACCAATATTCTTCAACACCCAACAATAACTTAATTCTCGTAGCCTATTTTCCTGTGTAGGCAGTTGTATTCATTGAATAAACTGAATGTTTTGCTACCTAGCTATTAGCATTAGCCTACATGAATCCAATGTTTTGCTACCTAGCCTTTATGTTAGCATAAAGATATTGAACGTTTTGCTACATAGCATTTGCATTAGCTTAACCATTTCCTTTCCTGGTTCATCTTCATTCTCTTAGCCGGTTGTCCTGTGTAAGCTATTGTATTCAAATAGGACCAGCATTACTGATTTATATACAAGCTACTCAAGAGACGGAGGGAAATCCTTTTGAATAGAATAGAATAGAATGCTCCTTTATTATCACATATACATGTACAGTAGAGTGAAATTGATTCTTCACATATCCCAGCATGTTGGTAAGCTGGGGTCAGAGCGCAGGGTCAGCCAT
>JAOUQW010000049.1:876436-888763 GCA_028565825.1 Olivaichthys viedmensis | reverse complement strand
ACAGAGTTTTCCTGACATCCGCTGTGGTCAGACAGAGTACCTGGTCAGTGGGAGGTGGGGTGGTCTTCCTCGCCGGCTTGTTGTTCTGTGCTTAAAACCGTGCATAGAAATCTATGAGAAAATATGAGAGAAATCTAACCTTTAATTAATGTAAGAAAAACACGTTTGTTAGGAAAAAGCTCTATTTTTGTCTCATCTGACCAAAGAAACCTGGTTCCAGTCAAAGTTCCAGTAGCGTCTAGCGAACTCCATGTGATTTAAGATTAAGCTAACTAACCACAAATTAACCTTTTTTTACCCATCTTTACCAAGGGTGCCAATAATTCTGGAGCTGAATTTTTAGTAGTGGTGGACGAACTTTTGGACTTTGCTTATCGTTACCTGTCATTCCTCTGAAACATTTTCGGTTCTCTTTTCCTAGAGGCATCAAAAAGAGCAGGAGTCGAACCGATGGACGGCATGTCTGCGAAAGAAATGATTCGCCATTTTCAGAAGTCTCAGAAGTGTCCAGAATCGAACTCTGTGTTTTATATGCCAAATGAAAATGCGAAAGGAAGCCATCAGGCACTACAAGTCCTGCCCACCAACTGCAAGCAAGCCACCAAACGCTCCCCTAAACTTTGGTCCAAACGCCACGCCCATGGCCTGGCCCCGTGCCTTGGGGGGGCATGGACGGAGCCTATGGAGGACTTCTGCCAATTGCACGAGTACTTCGGACAGGAAGTGAGGCAACTGGTGGCCGAGTGGCGGAAGAGGAGACTGGAAAAGGCCCCGCAGGCTAAAGAAGATTTGATCGATTTGGGGTAAAAAAATAAAATAAAATAAATAAATGTTGAAAACAGAGCATGTTTAAAAGTTTGTTGTATATCCTTTTAACTGAAATGCTGAAATACAATACTAAAAAACATATTTTGTATGTATGGGTATTGTATGAAATATATAATAGAAGTTTATGGCAATGTCTGTGTGTATAAAGGAGTGGGCGATGTGATAATATGAATAATTTATGCTGATCAACACCAATGTTACAGTAATAAATAGTTGGTTGGATGTAGATTAAAATCTATTTTTGTATCAATTGTTTAATTTAATTTTTTTCCCCTGTTCCTTTGAAATAATTTTTTTTTAAATATGTTTTTAATTAAAAAAATATTTTAACTTATTGTTTTTTTTGTACTTGGTTATTTTAAATATTGTATTTTGATATAATCTTTCTTGCCATATCGCCCACCCCATTAGTATGAACCATAAAGTGCTCAATAGTTAAAAAATAATATTTAACCACTATTATTAAATTATGAAAGAAACCAAATAGAGCACAGGCTCAAATTTCCTGAGTTGTTGCTTGCTTACTTGTTGTTAATTGTTTTTAATATGCAGTCTGAGACACTGATCTGGATGGGTATCTGTTAGACTATGTTCAGATTTGTTCAGCTAAAAAAACACCTAAAATCAGACCATTCTTCTAATCGGATTCAAGCCACATTTGTATGTGGTTTCAAATTGGATTAAAATCAGATTTTGGGTTATGCCACTCAGTGCCCACAGTAAAAACGGCACACACCCCTTTGTTTAGTTTTAGTTTTTTGCTGGTGTCTGCGCTGAACACATGACGGGACATTGCCGTTATGTTAACCATGATCTGAATGAATTTTGGTATTTGAACACTATTTGAATTTTCATAACATCTGTGTATTCAGGGGCAAAAAAATCCACATTTGAATGTTTAAGAGCCCATGATCTACTGTTATTCACCCGGCTTTTGTAACTTTCTAACTGTCCCACATTACTCGGAGGTACACCCACGCCGTTACTATGACAACCAATGTGGATGCGGATTTGATTACTTGTATAATTGCCATGCGTATTTAAGAAATAAATCAGATTTGCCCTGCTGTCTGAACATAGCCTTTTTTTTCTTTTTTTTTACTGAATGCTGTGATTTAATGTAGGATTGTTGCATTAAGTTTCATAAATTATATTTTGTCAAGTAAGGGATTTGTCCTCTTTTTTAAATTTTATTTCCTTAAGAACAGTTTGAGATTCGTCAACTCCAGAATTATTGGCACCCTTCATGAAAATTTGCAAAAATTACTGACATGTAATGAGTGATATTTTAAGCTTAAACATATGTTGACCCTGTAAAGTTTTATTTCAACAATATTTTTTCAAACAGTTTTCTTAAGTAGTGCAATTTCTTTCTACAATATATAAAAATATATATATTGGTGCCCTTACAGTTAATCTTTGTTGGAAGAATAACAGCACTGTAATGTCTAGCAAGGTTGGAGGCACTTGTACAGGATCTTTGGACCCTCCTCCATGCGGAACATTTCAAGCTCCTTTATGTTCTTGGGTTTGTGCATGTGAATGCTCTCTTCAATTCACACCACAGGTTTTTAACAGGGTTCAAATCCAGAGACTGTGATGTTTATTGCAAAACTGATTTTGTGTTCCTTTAACCATTTCTGTGTTGATTTGGATGTTTATTTGGGGTCAGCCAAGTCTTAACCTCCTGGCAGAGGTGACCAGGTTTTGGGGGCTTTTCCTTACATAAACCCAACATGCCGATGGTTTGCCAAAAAGTGCAATTTTGATTTAATTTGAACACAACACATGATTCCAATTGTAGTTGTAGTGACACTTGGTGATGTTCAGGGGCTACATTTTAGGGCTTGCTCTCAGGAAGGGCTTCTTGTGTGCAACTCTTCCAAACGGGTCCTTGTTATGAAGGTTGCGTCGAATAGTCAATTTTGAAACTTGACAATCCCAGGAATCAAACTTTTTTTTTTTTAATTATAGCCTTAATTGTGCTTAATGATATATTTTTATGTTTATGTATTTTTTATATCCATTACCTGACTTGTGCAGGTCAACAACCATCTGTATCTTTTGTGTTAAAGGTTCTTTGGTTTTCCCCCATGGTGATGGACGACAAAAACATTTTACATGTATGCAACCTCATATTTGGTCAAAGGCAACTATGGAGTTTCATGAGTTATGTTTACTTTATACCATCATTTTTGGCTGTTCTCTTGATGGGTGCCATTAATTCTGGAGTTAACTGTGAACAGATGGAATTTTACTGCCACTTAAGTTCTCTGAATGCTGAAGAGCAGAACAGATGTAGGGGTCAAAAGGGGGAACATGCTTTTAGGGCATTTGGGTGAATGCAGGAGTGTGTGTTGGTGTCAAAAAGCATCACACTGACTGCAAAAGAAAAACCACGCGTTGGGGTCAGTCAAGGTGGAAAATGCACTTGAGATTCCACAAATGTACTTCATAGTGTGCTGAAGGAAACTAATGAGAGTTTTATTCACCACCGCCTAGCATCGTGAGAACATGTCCTGTGTGTATTTATAATCTTATTTATCATTTTAAAGTCTATAGGCCAGACAGTGTCTAAAGGAGGACGTCCCTGCATTGCATTTATGATGAAGTGAGATACTCTTTTTGGGCTCTTAAACTTAGTCGTTTGGACAGAGTAGGTAAAAATGAACAGTCTGTCTTGAGTGCGGGGTAAGTCAAGTTATTTTTGTCACAGCAGCTGACACTTTTTTTTTTTTCTCAGAAGGCCAGACCGTCTTTCTTAGCTGTCCTCTTTTTCTTACCACTTGCATTCACTGTCTTGCTCTAAATGACAGAAATGCAGGTCCTCATTTTTTTGAGTGCCCTCGACGTCTGGAAGGCCACAGAACAGGGATCTTTAATCTCCAATCTGATCTTGGTCTTTGAATGAGTCCCCTGCAGATATGATTGAAGATCCCTCCTGTAGCGTGTCCTGTCTCTCATTTTGGGATTTAAAAGGATGCTCATGAGCACCCTTAAAGCCCCCCATAACAATTTTAAAGCATTAAAAATGATCTATTAAATAATCTATTATAAAATGACCTTCGTGACTGTTCTTGCTTTTCCCTTTTTAAGAGTAATCTTAAAACTTACCTTTTCTCCAACACCTTTCTTCTTCCTCGTCCTTTTTATTTTTTTATTATATATATATTTTTAATTGTAAAGTGACCTTGAGTGTTAGAAAGGCACTATATAAATTGAATGCATTATTGATATTAATTATTTAGGATGTTTTTAAATGCCTAAGAAACAACTACAAATTGCCTCAGCCATTAAAAGCATCAGGATCTACAAATATACATGACTATGCAGTTTGGAAAGGCCCCCCGTGTCCTCCTGCCATCCCAAAGAGCCTAATATCACTAACATTAGCTAAATCAGCTAGCGAGCTGGTTAACTGCTAGTAAACTACTAGCAGTCATAGTCATGTATATTTGTAGATTGTATTTGTTGCAGGTCGACAAGAGTGGGATTTCAGTATCTGGGTCTTGATTTACATAATTTCCCCAGTGATTTATGGAGTTTCCCCTATCAACGACTTGACTTGACTGGTGTACGACATCACCAATGCGCAGACTTGGAGGATGACTGCAGGGCTTTAGGATGCCATTTGTGCCAGGGTGCAAGTCAAATCAGCCGGAAAATTACCCACACGTGTTTTAAATCTCTGGGAGTTTTAAAGGGTAAGGTCATTTATTAAGGTCTGGAATTGTCAAGACCTGACATGTCAATTTAGTTTTGATACAAATACTAACATTAGTGGATCAACTGGAGGAGTGTCCAAACGTGTACATGCTCTTACAACTGTGTGTTCCAGTAGGGGTAGGTGATATGACAGTATAATATTGTTATCGCGATAAGTAAAGTCATCATCGCACACCCCTACATTCCAGTCCATTCATAAACCGAGTGTAAATGTGTGAGGATTTACATCAAACTACCAGCTAATCCTGGATCCAGGATTAAGATGACTCGGACACTCTGAAGAATGGAGTTCAGCACTTTAGTTGTTGTTCAAATTTGCTTGACGTGACAAAGGCGAAACTCATAAGCTAAGTTAACCCCTCATGTTCTCTTCACTACTTAACAATGAACTGACCCATGCAATCATCTTTTAATTTATAGCAACACAATTTTAAACTGTATTTGAAAAAACCCAGTATATATTGAAATGGAGAGTCATTAGCCCTTCCCATGCTCGGGAAAACTTCTAACGGCAGGTGTGTGCCCAAGTGGAAAATAAATGGAAATAAGAGATGAAGGTCATGGAACGCCACTAACATTTACCTTTTTAGGTTCAGATTTACAAACACCAGTCACTAATTTCACCTTGTTACTTTCAGAGCAAAATGACCCTGAACATCGTCTCCATAATATAAATGTTTTGTTTTTGTTTTGTTTTTTTAAATCATGTTAATTAGAGAAATGAAGTCAAGCACTTAAAATTTCATGTTGAAAATGGGTCTGTTTGGAATAAACAAACCGACTGTCAAACGGATTGCAAAAACATCTCGTCTCTCCTTATAAGTCCACAGGCTGTACCAAACTGTGGCCAGAACTGCAGGATTGAATTCACCCCATTCCAAGGGGTCTCGATCCTATTTTGGCCTGGGAAACGAAAGGTGACACTTGAAGCCACACTCCTCCTATTACTTTCCCTTGCTCTCTCTTTCTGCCAAACCCGATCGTGAGGCTATAGTTAGCCCTGCTACGCCAGTATATAAGGCCCCATAGGGTCAAAATGTATGTCAGTCACCCCGACTTGGCGTAGGCTTCTCCTCTCTTGATCAACCCCAAAAACTCCACATAACCTTGAGAGATGGTGAGTGTTCCTGTCTTCAGACATTTGGAGGTACTAATGAGGATTTACAGCAATGTAGATAGGGAGAATTAAAAACATGGCTCAATGCAACAGAAGCTGAAAAGAATTCAATCCTAAATAAGATATTCATTTTTGGAAAGCAAATCAGGAACCTGCAGTGTGCAATAGCTTTACTAGATAGGCGTCTTTGAAAGTAGATTTCAGAGGCCAAGATATCCGAGATATTCCTCAGTGCTTTGCCAGACCATATTAAAGCTTAGGTAAGATCTGGCAACAATAAATTAATAAGACTAACCTGACATATAGTGGCAGCAATTCATCCAAAACATAATAAAAAAGTTGTTTGGTCCATTTCTGGCAATTTCACATTTGCTGGTATGGAGATGCCTTGGACTTGTTAACAGCCCAGTTCACCGAAGATGAAGTACATTCTTGAAATTATTCTTGGTGTTGGTTCTTGAGGAACGTCTTTTTATCTTGTTCATCACCAGGCACCCAAGAAGGCCAAGAGGAGACAGCAGGGAGAGGGCGGCAGCTCCAACGTGTTCTCCATGTTTGAGCAGAGCCAGATCCAGGAGTACAAGGAGGTGAGACTCTGACACCATGCTTACAACAAGTTGGAGACCTAATTTACAGCCCAGCATGAACCACCTCCACATGATCACAGACTTCACAAGAGAAAATAACTGGAAACCTGTTTACTCTAAACTCAGGTATAATGGAAGTCAAGGGGCAGTTGTTAAACTCCATCAACAGACGTTTAAAAGAGGCATCTATATAATACAAATTCAAAACTACAGCCGTTTACGCTTTAACAATAAAGGTATTAGGACGAGAATGACATGAGAGAAAATCTCGCCAAAGCTGTTCTTATGGAGTTTTATCCAACTTTCCAACACTGGAGCAATACAGTAAAAAGTAGTTCCAGTTATTTGACACGTTCCCAATGGTTTTGTGGTATCAATGCGCCATCAGAGCCACACAACTACACTGGTAACATAACTACACAAAACGTCCCTCTGAAAAAGTCGTCCCGTTTATGAAAGGATGAATTATAGATTTAGAGCTTCATTTACAAACACCTTTGATAGAAGAATTCAAGGTAACATTCTACAAAAATATGTTGACATAAACATTTATCGACAGAGTTTAACAACTGCCCTTAGACTTCCATTATCAGTGAGTTTGGCGTAAACAGAAACACAGAAACTCTTGATTGTGGTAATTGTTCCTGCGCTACAAATCTGGTAGATTGAGATTGTAAAAACGCCTGATTATTCCTTTAACCATTTGTAAATTCATGAGACCATGCTGACTTACTGTTAACACAAGTACATATGAGAAGGTATATGACAGCTATACATGAGGGTAAAATTAAGTTCTGCTGGCTCAGCAAAACAGATGTGTCCTTCGATGTACTCTTTAGGTTTGGTGTTTAAGGGGGTTCCTAAAATGCCAGTGATAAAAATAACCCAAACTTCCTCTATTACCCCAGTAACTTGCATCAAATCAATGGTTTCGATAGGTGAAAATGATTAATATTTGATGATGATGAATGATCCTCATGTTAGCAGAGAATGTGCCAAATACTGAAACTGCTGATGATAGCGGTCTGCCCTTTCTCTGGTGTGTACAGATGACCCATTGGAATGTGTTGCTCAACAAATAGTATACTATCTACTTAACTTCTAGCCATATGTGTCACTAAGTGTTGGAAGTTTGTTTTTTTATGTAGGATATTTTGCTGAAGAGTAAGAAGAATATAGCATAATTAGCAAGATTCTCAAAACTGACCAGAACAGAAGAATTTTGAAGGTTTAGGACTATCTGGATCTTCTGCAAGGAAACTAATTCCCCTTTTAAGGAATTAATTCATGTGACTTTTAACTTGTAGTGAATGTTTGGCAATTGAAATTGGAAAGAACGCATGAAAGTGAGGAAAGTATCGAACAGAAGGATTAGTTTTAGGGGGCTGGGAAGGAGTGGTGGAGAAAATGTAATCAATCCCTTAAATGTCCCCAAACTCATGCCATGAATTCCAAGACCATTTTAACACCTTAGAAAGGCAAGTGGCGAGCAGCTGCGTAAAAAAAGTCCTCCTGATCGGTTACCTTCTCTGATTTCACAAAGTCAAAGACTCATGCCACGAGCTGTCACCAAAAGAGGAAAGACAGTTCATATTTATCTTAATAGATTAACTCTTCTTAATTATTCCCACAGAGGAATTTTCTGTAAAAATATGACCATGTTTTACTCAGAGTAACAGTTCGGTGGATTCGCCTTCAGAGATTTAGTAACCAAAGCATGTATCGTCCTTGAGCGAGCTAACGTTCCCATATTTCACAATGATAAACAAACAAATTAGCTTGACTGATGTCCTATTTTCCTCTCAGACTGATGGCAAACTGAGCAGTGTTTTCCAGGCACATGGCTAGAATCACTAAGAATGACTACAAGCCATGTGAATGACGCATACAGGTCTAGGAACATGTCAAATCCTAACATGCATACCTTCAAATTCCTTGATTGATAAGTTCAGCAAATTGACATGACAGTGCAAGGACGTTTTCATAACTTGGCGTTGCTCAGAAAGGTCTAGGAATGCTCTGGAAATGCCCATCTTAACATCCATATTATCAAAAGTCTTCATTGACATCTTTGATAGCAAATCGTCCTCTCTGTCCTTGTGGCCTTGTGAGTTTTCTCTCGCTTACAAAGCCAAGGAAAAAATTTGTCTCACTTACTGAGATCCTGTGCTGGTCTAACATACATGCTAACAACTTCCTTCACTGTTAACTTTGCTAGCAAATTAGCATGATGGCTTCAAACACTGCAAGGACTTGTACATAACTTGTTGTTGCTGAAAAAGGTCCAGGAAGCCTCGAGTGACTTCTTTAGTAGTAAATTTGTTGTCTTTCTTCATGTGGCAATGTTTCGCCAATGACAGTCTTGTCTCTGTTGCTGAGATCCTGGGATGGAGGTCTAATCTTTACATACATGCCAACAAATTCCTTGATTGATAACTTTGCTAGCAAATTAGCATGACGGCTTCCAACAGTGCAGGGGCTTATACCTAACTTGCCACTTCTGAGAAGATATTATTGGAATGAATTGGACAATACGTCTACGTCTTCTCTCGCCGACACCTTTCACCAGGCCTTCACAATCATCGACCAGAACAGGGATGGCATCATCAGCAAGGATGATCTGAGGGACGTGCTGGCCTCCATGGGTCAGCTGAACGTGAAGAACGAGGAGCTGGAGGCCATGATTAAAGAGGCCAGTGGTCCAATCAACTTTACCGTCTTCCTCACCATGTTCGGTGAAAAGCTGAAGGGTAGGTTGATCGTGAGCATTAACTAACACGCACTGTTTAGCCAACTTTATGTAATTTGGAATATAATTACTGTATGTAATAATAGCATGACTTCTATACTCTTAGGAAAAAAAGTTAAATCTAGAACCCTAAAGGGTTTTTCAATTTGTTCTACTGGGAGTACCCTTAAAGGTTCTATGTAGAACGCTATAACAGAGGGTTTCCCTTTCAAAAAGGGTTCCAAATAGAACCCTTTTAGAAAGTGAACAACCCTCAACTATCCAAAGAACCCTTGAGGAACCCTTTTTTTTCTAAGTGTATGCTACAGAAAACTCTCACAAATTTTCACTAATATTAGTCTTAGACAGCCCCCCTAAAACTTAGCCAACGTTAGCTACCACTTAGCTAATGTTAGCTACCTAACTAACATGAACTGAAACACCATTTTGTAGTTAACAGGACACCAAATGTATACAAAATTTAACAGTGATAGAAATGTTGATTAACTTGTTGTTAGCTTCTTCTCCGCACTTACTCTTCATATTATCACAAATACATAATCTTCCATCTATTTAAGGCGCTGATCCCGAGGACGTCATCGTTAGCGCTTTCAAGGTCCTGGATCCCGAGGCTACTGGCAGCATCAAGAAGGAATTGTACGTGCATTTCTCTTTGAGCTCAAGTCATCTTTGATTCAAACTTTTCTAATTTTGGAAATAATGGAGCTGTTTTGGATAAACACACTAATGACTGAATCTTTTCTCTTCTCTCCAGCCTTGAGGAGCTTCTGACCACCCAGTGCGACAGGTTCAGCGCTGAGGAGGTGCGTCTTTCTTAGTATAACTAGCATAGCATTCTTTTATTTTTTTAGACTTGGATGATTTCTAGTTGTTGACATTTTAAATAATAAATCTCTTTTTGTCATCCGTTTTAGATGAAAAACCTGTGGGGCGCCTTCCCCCCAGATGTGGCTGGAAACATAGACTACAAGAACATCTGCTACGTCATCACACACGGAGAGGAGAAGGAGGAGGAGTAAACTTTCCATCCACCATCCATCTACCTCTTACCCTCAACCCTGTCACACCCACTTCCATTTCATTTCTCTCTTTCCCATGGCATGCTCAGGTTCTCTTTCGATGTAAATGTTCTTCTCGTTCACGCGGCCAATAAAATACTTTTTATCTCCATTTCTGAGGTCCTGAACTGGAAGTCAGGTGGCTTTTGGAGGTGGTGGGATCATTTTCAATAAAAAATAACGCCGTGTCCTCAACCACAACATCTCACTATCTTCTCTCTGCCTTTCCATAGTGCTCTCTATGTTCTTCGGTCTGAGCAAATAGCGTGTGAATCATGTTGACATTGTGATTTGATTATTAACACAGCATACAATGAAAAGCAGAGGAACCTTTCTCGGGTGCTGAATTATTCGTTTGAACCAAATAGGTGGTTCTACCTCCATCAACATGGCTGTCGTGAAAAGGAGACGACAGTGGGAAAAGGCTGCAGAAGGAAAGATGAGAAATTAAAGGGTTGGATTCTTTCCTCCGTTCGTCCCTTAATCCTCCATTCCACACAGTATTTTCTTTTATGTTCTTCTTTTGTAAAAAAAAACAAAAAAACAAAAAAAAAGCTCTCCACCTCCCAATAATAAAACAATTCCGTCTTTCGTATCATTGTGTCTCATGATCATGTTGGTAGGTATTACGAGACTGGTAAAATGGAGCTAACCTAACATTAGCTATCTAACACACACAGGAAGACTAATTTTAAGTTATCCAACTGTATGTAATTTAAAACACAATTATATAACAACAGCATATCTTCTATAAAAAAAGAAAAGTTCGCTACCTCACCAACTAGCCAGCTTGCTACATTATCTCACTAGCTGTATAGAATGTCAAATATAATTGTGATTACAGCATACCTTTTTATAAAAGACCTGCAATTGATCTCAACCACATTTTTTTTTTTAAACAACATGTAATGTAAAAATTGAAACATTATCACGGAATCATTTCCATGCCTTGGTTCAACTTTCCCTCCAGGTGAAGCAGTCAGCTTCCAGACAGGAAAGCTGTTGTGTAGCCCTCCGTTTCAGTTTAAGCTAAATGTTACCTAGCTAAGGTTAGCTGCATGAAAAAACTCCTTCCAAAAAGTGCGGTTTACCTTAATTAAAAAATGCACAAAAACCCTTAATTTATTGAAAATATCGAAGCTGTACTTCTTTTCATCATTCATAATTTTAGCTAGTGTCATGACTAGCTGAGCTAACGTTAGCTAGCGCCACAGAATCACCATGAGCGCTCATTTTTGGGGTTAATGCTGATTACAGCTAAATATGGTCAATGTTTAATAGTTTCAACCACAAAAAAAACCCAATTTGGCTCATATTTATGCACTGAAATGCAAAACTAAGCAATAGTTTTCGAGTCAGGAAACTGACTGAGGACTGGCCATGCTAAGTTCTTGCTAAATATCGCCATTATGTCCATGGACCACTAGGGAGGCGATGTAGCCCTAATTGTCCACAGCGCTATATGAGTTGTGTGATCCAAAAGTCTGAGACTATGCGAGTACTGTTTTTATTTAATAATCCATATAAAAAGACGATCCGGTTTTACATAATGGACTCTTGACTAATCAGAATCAACTGAGTAACATGTTCATGTACAAATGAAACGTTTATAGTATATTATAATAATATGTCCAACACTCGGGAGGAAAATAACAGGTGGCATTTCAAGAGAAACTCGTTTAGCAGGTGTTGTCACTCAAGAGATTTTAGAAACCAGGCTGAGCAAAGGCCGAAACTGTTTTCCTGATCTAATCTGCTGCTGACAGACACATTTGTATGAACTGATCTTCTGGATTATAAGTATACAATCGGGAGCTGCTCTGGTCACGTGACCTTGTTAAAAAAGAAAAATTATTGAATTCATTTTTTTATTAACAGGGGAAAGGATCACGTCCTTCTTTATGTTTTTGTGCTTTTACATATGTGTTATTTTATTTAAATACTACACATTTGAATAAATGATCAAGTAAACAACAACAACACAAACAGGGGAAGGGTGAACAATAAACTTTTATTATGGACAAGTGATAAGTAATAATGTGCACAAACACAATGAAATAAGCACTTAGAGGAACATGTAAAACTGTTTCAGGTCACGGTTTTGTGGAATTCATTCATAAAAATAAATATGAATACCTCTGGATGGTGATTGGTGGTCAGGTGGTGAATTGTGGATCGGGATTGATGGTCAGGTGGTGAATTGTGGATGGTGATTGGTGGTCAGGTGGTGAATTGTGGATGGTGATTGGTGGTCAGGTGGTG
>JAOUQW010000049.1:831775-844387 GCA_028565825.1 Olivaichthys viedmensis | reverse complement strand
CTACTACTACTACCAATATTACTACTACTGTACTACTACTGCTACTACTACTACTACTACTACTACTAATAATAAAGGAATTTGGATCAAACGTTGCATTTCTGAAGTGAGAAGAGAAAGAAAAACACTCCAGAGTGGGTAATTTATGGCATCAGAAAGTGCTCATGGTTGTAGAAAAGGATTAAAATTCAGACGGTATCCATAAAGATTTAATTTCCACACAAGAAAGTTTTTTTAATCAATAAAAGGGAAAAAGAAGTAGGTCAAGCAATTCTCTTAAAATTATTCTATAATTTTTTCCCCAGAAGATGACTGTGTGCCGGAGTGGGACGGCATCATCTGCTGGCCGAGAGGGAAGCGCAGTCAGCTTGTAGCCGTGCTTTGTCCCGAGTACGTTTACGATTTCAACCACCGAGGTTTGTATCACCACTTTCTAAAGCCATGACAAATGAGAAAACAGGTCTTAGAGTTGCGCACGTTTGGAAGAATTCCTGTGCTGCAACTGATGTGTAAAGTTCTCACGGTTGTGGTTATGGGTGGTGGGGAGGTTGGTTAATTAGCAGTAATAGTAAGAATAGTAAGAATTGCTGCTCCAACAGGTATGTAAAGTTTGGGGTTGGGCTTGTAGCTTTCAACAAAATTGCTCTTGCTCATTAACAATCCTATTAAATTAGCATTAGATTGCCATTGCTATGGTAACTAAAGTGTACTTCTAAGCCCAAGACATCTAAGGATGCTATAAAATGATCAATGGAAATGCTTTTATTGATAAAATTGTGGCTATGCAGTAAAATCAATAGTATTAAAACATTTACACCTGTTTAAATTAAAAGCTGAATTCGGAAGCTTTTTATTATTAATATTATTTGACATTTCACCTGATTATTTCTGTTTTTACAGTAAACAAATGATAATTTCTCTGAATTCCTAAATTGTGTAATTTCTTACAATTGTTTTGAATTCGATTATAATTTCTCACTGTTTTTAAAGTGTATGAGATGTAATTTCTCTGTTTCTTACCACTTAAAAGACGTCATTTCTGGCCATTATTCATGGTGTTCATTCATCCTTGTGTTTCAGAGTTTAGGAGTTTCTCTGTGTTCTTAACCATGTAGAAATTGGTCCTGTTACTTACAGTGCAGTCAATTATTGTTTACAGTTCTTTTATTATATGTAATTTGTCTGAGTTATTATTGTAAATGTGTGTTCCACTTGTTTTAAGGCTACGCATACCGTAACTGCGATGCGTCGGGTAACTGGGAGGAGGTTCCCAGCATCAACCGCACCTGGGCCAATTACACCGAGTGCACGACATACCTGCATTCCAACCACGGCAGGCAGGAGGAGGTGTGTGTGTGCATGTGTGTGCGTGTGTGTGTGTGTGTGTGTGTGTGAGAGAGAGTGTGTCTATATACCTACAGTATATGGCCCCATGTGTTATACTTGTAGAGGAAAAAATGGAAGACAGTGGTCCTCTGATTTTAATTGTAGTTAATTAAAGTATTTTATGTAAAATTATTGAGTCACAGACAATGCGTCTGTGTATATACTGTATGTAAAATTTACGTTTCATTTCGCATTACATCTGTGAAATCAGAAAACAAAAACTTGTCACCTTATAATATGAGATGTACTGTACATGCATGAATTGTGACACACAAGGCTTACATACAAATTACGCACAAACAAAATGACATGTTGACCAACTGCAGATCCAATTTATATGAATGACAATATGAGTAATATGAATAAAATATCAATTGAGATGTTAAATGCAATACTAAAATAAAATCCTAATAACAATAAGATCTCTGCTGTCAGAATAAATACATATAATACAGTAACTTTCACTGACTAAATAATAAGTTTTAACATATTCTGAATATTTTTTCATCCTCAGGAGGTGTTCAGACGGCTTCACCTGATGTACACTACGGGTTACTCCATCTCTCTGACCTCTTTACTGGTGGCCGTATTCGTTCTCTGCTACTTCAAGTACGTTCCGCATGATTCTGTGATGTTTTATTTGTATTAAATGTTCTCACATTTACCAGTTTACCTTTCACAACCACACAAAATGCTCTTTCATTTCTAAATGTATCACTTATATACACCCAAAATGCTCCCAAATTCATCATTCTGCCTCTTACATTCACACAAAACACTCACATTCACGCAAAATGCTCTTTCAGTCATTACTTTACCACGAATAGCGCTTTTCCACTGGACAGTGTGGCACAGCTACTAATCTGAACCCAGAACTATCTGTATCCTGGCCATGTTCCTGTTTTTGTTTCCCATCACATAACTCTACCCTTGACAGTAGGAGGAGTTTCTCTGGAGGTTGTGGGGCGGAGACTAGTGATGGACACGATAAGTAAAATAGCACTAAATATTTATCAAATTAATTTTATTTGAAAAAAAACAAAACAAAACAGATATATCTAAGTTGATGTTAAAATGTGCATGACGTGTCGCGTGTCTCCCTCACAGAGTGCGCTATTGAGCACGAGACATAGGTTTGTTTTAATGAGAGCGCTGAGGGAGCCAATACTTTAATTTTAGTGAAAATAGAGAGGATGTTGAGTCCAAACTTTGTCAGATGACGTTAAAAAACAACAACAACAACTGTGGCCGAATCTCAAAAGGCGTTCTATTGTGCATGTAGTGCACTACATACGTTCTACAACACCATTACCCTATGTAGTGAGCATATCTAGTGAACAGGAAGCCATATGACCTAACAGATGCCTAATAGATGGCGGATTTTCTGTGGATGGCGGGAAAGAAAGGTAAAATTGAGCTAAAGATCAACGACAAAAAGATATTATTATGGGTAAATAAAAAAACATTACATTTAATAATAAAATTGTGATTTTTTTCCTCCCAAAGGAGATAAAAGATAAGAGAAAGAGACTCTGTGATCGTGTTTGACCAATCAATGATCTGCACTGTTACTAGCTCCGCCCACATGACAAATCCTGACAAAATACTGACAAATCACGTGCCACGCTATCCGGTGGAAAAGCGGTATGATATGCACACTCAAAATGCCAAATTCACCACTTTAACTCGCAAATCCACATTATAAAAGAGGGTTTTATGTGTACGGTATAGTACATTTGAGAGGTATTAGCACGATCTGATTATAAACACATCCCGACAGGACTTTTATCAGAATGATCTCATTAGAAACCTATTTGAGGATGTAGAATTGACCTTATCCAGCGAATCAAGGTGTAAAGTTTATTCATTGTGTCTCTCTTTAAAAGAAAAGACGTTTTTGAGCCCGTCCCTGCATTACACTTGCATCAGAACATTATCTTTGCGCGTTTGTGTGATACCTTGATGTCTGTCTCTGTGCAGAACTTGTGACAGCCATGTGCAACTCACATTTTGAGTCTTTCACCTCTTTTTGACTTTTACTATCTGGGTTTTTAAGACCTCAGGCCTCAGCTCTGGTTCCTACGGTTAATCTGATTCATGTTTAGATGAGAAGAGACGGTAGAGATACAGATATACTGTAGATCAGTACACACACACACACACACACACACACACACACTGCAACAAAAGAAGTTTGTCGATGTAGTTGTGTTTTTCAATGCAAAAGTTGATGCTGTTAAGAAAAGGTTCTTGAGAGTGATGCTTGGTTTCCTAAAGAACCTTTTAATTGATGGATCTTTAATCATTTTTTTGGTGCCATAGAGAACTAGAACTAATTTCCCCACAATAAATGTTGCCATTATGTGGAAGGATTTTTGTGGTCGAAAATGATTATTCAGTTTATTGTGGCAACAACAAAAAATGGTCAAAGTTTTCTTTAGGGAACCAAAAATGGTTCTTCTGTTGCATTGCTCTAAAGAACCTTTTCTGACACCTTTATTTTTAAGAGTGTATTATGCCCAGTCTGTATATTTAGATACAATAGGTAAATAGGTACAACTGAGCAGTGTTTACATTACACCCAAGACCCCCCTCGTTCCAGCCAGAGCCCCATAGTTTTCTCCAAAATCAGACCGAGGTGGGTCAATGTCGATTATTATATTAGGAAATAAAAATAATGTGTTCAAGTAGCCCACATGACGAAATGTTTTGCCCACATTCGAGGAGGCAGATCCAATCGAGCTTTAATGAGCTTCTTAGACGACAGTGATCGCAATGTGGTTTTCTTTTATTATTTAAATCATTGCCGTGCTTCTAGCTTCCACATGCAAATGTGCTCTGATATTGGATTAGCACTAATTCTTCATTTATCAATGCAGTCGGCCTGTGATGTCATTGTAGGGAACAACTGTCTTTTTTCTTTTTTCTGCATCGTCTTTTTTCTTTAAGATACGTATGTGGCAAAATCAGAGGTATTTTTGTTTCCTGCAGAAGACAACCTCTGATTTTCATTAACATAATACACATTTTTTTTATTTTAAAATTTAAATAAAAACAAAAACAAAAAATAGTGTAGTAGTATGCAGTTTGGGCTAAATTCGGATTCTTTCATGGCTTCTTTGCTATGTATGTGTCATTATGTGGAGTTCTCAACACTGATATCATGGAAATGTCATTAAAACTAGTTTTGATATTTCTGTTTCTATTCTAAGGGCTTAATTTAAGTTTTCAGTGTTCCTTATCTGTCAGTTTTGTCATCAAAATGATATCAAAAATCCGTCTGATTCATTTCTGGCAAACATACGTGATACAGTAAAGCCCTTAAACTAGCAAAATGAACATGTTGTGCGTTAATGATCAAATGTATATAGAAAGTGGAGGGGTCAAGGGCTTTAGTGTAGCTGTCTGTCAGCGCAGTTTCCCACATTAAATAGTTTAAATAAATAAATAAAAGTAGATTTTATGAAGACTGTATTAGAAATGTACATTTCTATTAAATTTTAGTACCGGAAACTTCATCAAATAAACACTCTAATTTAGCAAGCTAACAGCTAGTTGGGTAGTTAACCTAGCTAATAATTCTCATAGTAAAGCTAGACAGTTAACAGCTAACATCAGTAATTTTAGTTACTAACGTCAGATACTTATACATTAAACGTCCCGTCACGACACCTAAATTGGGTGCTACCTGAAAAAACACGTCTGCAATTTTGTTCAATTTGCATTCTTTGTGAAAATGTTTACATTTCGGCCATAGACAATCGTTTATTTACAGCGTGGAGAAAGAGCACCAGTATGGCCGACACGTGGCTTTAGGCCACTGTGGATAGAAAGACATCATCAGCTTTCGATGACTCCAGCACTCACTCTTTTCCTCTCTTTACGTTGTAGGCGTTTGCACTGCACTCGTAACTCCATCCACACACACCTGTTCACTTCCTTCATATGCCGCGCCGTCAGCATCTTTGTGAAAGACGCCGTGCTCTACACCAGCACGGACGACGCCAGAGCAGAGTACGGAGCAGTGGGAGCCCCACCTCAAATGGTACACACACACACACACACACACACACACACACACATAACATATACAATCTCCTTAAGGATTCCTCCAAATTATAATATACAAGATTTTACATAAAGATTTAAGATAAACTATGAACTGCAAAACTCGATGAAGGTTGAAAGTAATACAAATTCATTGATAAAAATGGATTTGATAAAAATGCATGTGAAGTAAAAGCTTCAATTAAAAAAACATTATTTAAAAAAATTAATTAATTAATTTTATTTATGTCTGTTCTGTGCACTGCTCAATTAACATTCATGTCCCAGAACCTCCTACGATTTGAAAGTCAGGAGTAACAAAAATGTCCCACAGCAAACGGAAAAAAAAGACCGAAACGCTTGTTTAAATGATAAAAATGACACGACTCTTAATAAAATGATAATTGATAACCTAAAGGAACTGATGATAAACGATAAACATGACGCATGTTTTGTCAAATCTGCACTGTTTTACTTAAATCAACTTTGAATTCATGAAGTCAAACATCTTTTTATCACTTGGTTTTTTTTTTTATTCCTTTGCATTTTGATCAATACATTTTTTACTTCACAGGTATTTTGATAAAATCCACTTTCATCAATTAATTTTTGTTATTTTCACCCCTAAATCTAATTTATACAAATATTGCACTTGCCTCAATGTAGTTCATCAGCTGAATTTCACGCTGAAGCTATAAAGCTAATGTACTTTTAAGTTACATAACAAGTTATAAGTTAAATAATCAGAAATACACTTAATGACACTGTCTAAAATACGAATAGCCAAAATAGGCATTTCTTTGCCAAACAATTTTGAATCAGTGTCCAAGTGTGTGAAGATTTCAGTGTGTAGTTTGAACGATGCTAATCGCTGGTTGAAAGCTTCCATCATTGTTAGCGACATTAGCCTCATAACTTGATGGATTACATTTGGCGTTAGTGTGTAATTTTGATTTTTCCCCAAAACCTATCATACAGTTCTAAAATCGCATGACATTTTGTGGCCATGGCTTTTCTTTTTAAATTCTTTTTTAATTGGATTGGGGTCAGGTGGGCTGTAAAGTGGCTGTGACCTTTTTCCTGTATTTCCTGGCGACCAATCACTACTGGATCCTGGTGGAGGGCCTGTACCTGCACAGTCTGATCTTCATGGCCTTCCTGTCTGATAAAAATTACCTGTGGGCTCTAACCATCATAGGCTGGGGTGAGCCACCACTTTTCATCTAACTATCACCTGTTTCAAGTGTTACCCCCAAGACATCCTGCATGTCATTACTGCTTTTAATGCGCCCTCGTCAACTTGTTCTTGCTACCATCCTTTAAGTGCAAGAAATGACACTTGGTTGAATCCGCCATCCTAAGGACCATTCCAAATACTTTAGCAGGCTGTCCATTGGTCATTAAGAAGTATCCAAAACCATTCAATCAGAAATTAGCAATCAAATCAAAAGTCTGAAACACGGTCAAAGAGGGTCTTACATTTTTTTTAAATTTTCATTTCATTTATTTAACTGAAGTAGTAAAGTAATACCGTCCGGATATCAGCCCAGCTGTGATTATTTTTCACTATCAAATCTATGTGTTTGTTGTTAGGTTATGGTTCCTGTAGCTAACAAAAGTGTTGCTAGCAGACTGATATATGCAGTACGCTGTCCCAGTGCTGTTATTTATGATGTCTGTACTCATGGAATGTCTTTTGTCCGATCAAATTGCTCAATTTGAAATAACTGTTGAACTTTGGGGCTTTTTGAACTGATTTGAGAGACAAGCTAAATGTACAAATGTAAATAAAAGTTAGATAACAACAGTTAGCTGAAGTTATATTGCGCCTGTTCTTCACAAAGAGAACTTTGTTGAGAAGAAAAATTTCTAGAAGTGAAAGTTTTTCAGATTGCGGGCTGTGAAACCTACTGTGCAGTCTGTAAGAAAACAGAAATCAGTTACCAGCCACAAAACAGCTTTGACAGCAAGTGTCCGTCATGGTGTTTCTTTACTAAAGCTAACATACAGGTTTTACCTTTTTAGCATAAATACATGAACTTGCCAGGCTTTAACTCATCAAGACTGCGTGGTTTTGCGTTAAATTGACTCTACCTGCTAATACGTAGAATGAACTGCATAAGTTTAACAGTTCATTAAAGAATTTAACAGTTCTTATGTAGAGAAGGCATTGCAAGCTGATGCAATTTTCTTTTCAAAACAGCAAAATATGGGGGACAAAGCTGTTTATAAATGTGAGTTGGTGTCAGAAAGGTATTAGGCATTCCGTAGGATGGCAAAGACTGCCGTTTAACACATGCATCAGTGAAGTAAAACTACCGAGCAACTTTCTAGACAACCAACACACAAACACGCCAACACATCTACGAAGTAACACGTTTGGGTTGCGGCATACAATATCTCAGGTTCAAGTTCAATGTGTGCTTTATTGCCAAAGCAAAAGAATAAAAAGAATTATATCGATAAACAATAGCAAGGAACACAAAGAAGAAAAAGATAATAATGAAAAATAGACTCAACATTAATTGAATTAAATAGATGCATTACAGAAAAGCTATGTAGTATTTACTGTATATAAAGGACATGTGTAGTGATATATATTATAATAGATTGTATTATATTTAGGTTAAATGGGGCTGTTTGCTGTTTCTTATATTGTGAATAGTAAATAGAAATGTAGCTGCACATTGTTTGCAGAGTCTTTGCACTTTTGGTTTATAGGCGTTATGGTGTCTTCCTTTTTCAATTTCTAAATTGTGGTCACCCACTCTGTATTTTGTAAGAATTTGCCTTTCTTTGAGGTTCTTGTTGTTCATATCTCATTTGACGCTAGCGCTAAAGGGGGGGGCAATAAAATTGTTAACATTTCCAAAACATAACATTTGACTTGCTGATTTCAAATTGGGTTTTATGTAGGCAACTACTGAATTTATACACACCAGCTGATGTAAGTTAATGACTTTACTAGTTAACGCGACAACAATCCACTCTGTTAGTTAGCAATATGACTCTGTACCTGCACGTCAGATGGAAAGTGAAGCTGTAAATCTCAAACGAAATCGCCAAGATCGCTTTCTTTGTCAAGAGGACACTCGTGATATGTACTTTAAAGTCATGAGTGGAGGTTGATGAGGGCACGTTAAAAACAGTGAAAATGCTTCACAGCGATGACAAATGATTTGGAAAAGTTAATCATGGTGGTGAGAGGAAGGTAACGATGCAAGCTTGTCTTCATTGCAGGTGTCCCCGCCGTGTTTGTCTCAATTTGGGTCAGTGTTCGTGCCTCGCTGGCGGATACACAGTAAGTTTACACACACATTAACATGAATTTAACACATTAACATGAGTGTGCATGGAGGGTAACAAACTGTCATCCTTAAGATGGATGATTATTAGAATACAATACTGTAAAATGTTAAAAGTAAAGTAAATGTTTAGAGTGAAATTGGGTAGGAATATGTCAGCAATGGAATAGTGAATTGTAAGTGGAGAGTATTTGGTGGGGGCACCCCCAAAAGTTCACAAACTGACCTCATCGTTGGTCTTTCAGATGTTGGGATATAAGTGCGGGAAACCTGAAATGGCTCTATCAAGTCCCGATCCTGGCAGCCATTGTTGTAAGCACCATTTTGCCCTTTTATATATACTACAACTCAATGTCAACTACTTCACAATATTTTTCTTTTTTTTTCTTTTGAGAGACCATTAAGATTTATTCAGTCAATATTTTGCTTAGGTTTTTACCCATTGTTTTTTTGTTTTTTTTTTACAAATCATAATCTGTTATAATTTTATATTATTTCTTTCTCTCTCTCTCTCTCTCCAGGTAAACTTTTTTCTTTTCCTCAACATCATCAGGGTTTTGGCTTCGAAGCTGTGGGAGACTAACACAGGGAAACTGGACCCGAGGCAGCAGTACAGGTCAATCTCCGTCCGTCCACACACACACACAAACATCGTTTTTTTCCACTTACCTCAAATGTAGTCGATCAGCCAAGTCATGCTTGAACACCATAACCACTTATGACCACCAAGCGTACTTGCCTATGTGGTTTCTGACACCGTATAACATACTCTACAAAATACCATACCATAATATTTCTAAAAGAATTGACACGTAGCTGAAAACTGTAGTGGCAGCCATTTTCAACCCAGAATCACATGATCTGTTTTATATAATTAACATTTTAAATATACTGATATTATGGAAATTTTTGACGTGCAGATGGTACTGCTTAGCCAAAGACTGACATGATTTCGCCGTATTGTTAGCATGATGCTAATCGGTGATCAGAAGCTTTTATTATATGTTAGCCACGCTGGCCGTGAAGCTCCAGAGCAAACCGAAAGAAGCATAGAAACACTTGAAAACACACAAATGCGTTTTTGCACAGGAAGCTGCTGAAGTCGACGCTAGTGCTGATGCCGCTGTTTGGGGTCCACTACATGGTGTTCATGGCTCTCCCATATACGGAGGTCACTGGGCTGCTTTGGCAGATACAGATGCACTATGAGATGTTCTTTAATTCACTACAGGTAGAAACGAGCGTATGTCCAAAACCACACCCTTCTCATTATATAGTGCCTTTTCAGTCATGCCTATTCAGTATATTCATGAAATCCCACAATGCACCACAATAAGTAGTGACCAAACCATGTACCCTTGTGGGTACAGAATACCCATTATGCCATTTAAAGTGCATGCATTATCTCAATATTAAATTTTTTGGTACAAATCCACACTGGAATAATGGAATTAATCAATTTTTTGAATCTTAAATTCAGTAATATACTGTATCGTGCTCCTAAGTCTGAAATGTGACTGGTTTGTCATTTCTAACATAACAAATTGATTAGTGAATAAAAAAACACACATTTTAAGAAATTCAATAAAGACACCTGGAGTTTAGTCCAATAATCAGATTTTCAGCACATGTATACTATCATTTTCCCATTATCAGATTACTGAAAGGCATGTAAACATGTTGATTTAATTATTTCTGAAATCTGATGCTTTAGAGTTAGCATATTAGTTTTTATACATTCATTGATATTGTATTTATGATTTAAAAAATCTTTTGTTTGTGTTATGTGTTTTTCTTTCTCTTTCCTTCCAGGGCTTTTTTGTGGCCTTCATCTACTGTTTCTGCAATGGAGAGGTTAGTAATCGTGATAGAAATCAAAATGCATCCATGTCTAGTCTTATTTTTCCTCCTCCCTTCACTCAAATATTAACTGAACGTCAACTTTTTCTTTTTTTTAAAAACATTTTTATATGTCATAAAAATTGTATCTTTAATGGGTTTCAACTATTAAACATGACTGATCTGCAGACAGACCTTATTGGTTCTATTTGCCTTCTATGCAACTTCTACCATATTGTCAATTGAGAGCTGTTTCTCTATCACAGGTACAGGCGGAGGTGAAAAAGGCGTGGCTAAGGCGGAGCCTCGCTCTGGATTTGAAGCAGAAGGCGCGCGTAGTCAGCAGCACAGGGGGCGGGAGCTGTTACTACGGCGGCATGACATCACACGCCACCACTCAGAGCATCTGCCTTGCCGGTCAGGGACCAATACCGTCTCGGGGCGGGGCCTTGGGGATCAGAGGTCAATCACATCTCGCTAACTTACCAGGGTACGTCCCGAACGAGACTACAGAGACTACATTACCCACAATGCAGCACCCAGAGGTGATTTTGAGACGGGTCGACAGCGCGGGGGCCTTGTATGATCCGAGCAGGGAAACCATTGTAGGACTTAAAGAAGAGGAGGAGGAGGAGGAGGAGGAGGAGGAACTAGAGGAACTAGAGAAAGACCCGTCGCTATACTTCATACCTGAAGATCATTCCGGCTCTGTGTCTTTGAAAGATCTGGAAACAACTCTATGAACTTTGGGCACCTGAGTGAGATGTTGTTAAACTCGGCTGGTTTCGTGTCCTCAAGCAATCGTGACGGCAAATGTCTGAATCTGACAACATATGACATGAAATGATTTGATGACTGGCACATTACCTTATGAAAATGCTGCCTCTCTGACATGTTGTCGTATATCCATATCAGTTCTTTTCTGTGACCTTTTGCTTGACCTGATGTGTTTGTTCACTGTGTGAATATCATCGGCTCGCAGTTCAGCATATTCCCTTAGTCAAAAACTACTGCCATGACCAGCATTCATATGTAGCTATGCATATTTATTTGCTCTCGACCTCCAAATGAGGGTTAGTCATTGCATCAAAAGTAATAAAAAATAGCAAGTAGGTTGTTTTGGTTGAGCAACTCAACAAGGTTAGCCTTGTGAAAAAACGCATTCCTATGTGGTTGTAAATAAGTATTTCTTTGCTAGCATGATAAAAAGAAAAACAGAAGTGTGGCGGTTGCAGGTGGTTGTATATCCAGTTGAGCTATTTAGCTAGTGTTCTTGTATGGCTAAATAATGTCACATCATGAACACAAAGCATTTCTCATCAAGACTGAATTTGAATCTGCATGAAATCACCATTACTGAATGAACCATACTGTTTTTGCCTGAAAGAGTTAGCAAAGGTCCTGGTAGGAATAGCATGTTGCTAGTTAGCTGCTGTTAACTATTTTTCCTAGCTGAAAATCCCTCAAGCAGCATACCCTGAAGGCATATTCTATAATTGTATTATCTTTTATGGTGTTTAGATTTTTTTTTAGTACACTGCACTGTTGACATCATGTAGATGTTTTAACTATGGACCAGCAGTTGTAGGTTGTTAGCCGCTAGTAATAAATGTGCTAGTTGTGTCTTGAATAAGTTTGTCATTGAATCAGACTAACTGTGAGGAAAATAAAATAAAAATTAGACAAGCTCAATAATCAGATAAGCCTGCTCGTCGGCTAGTAGTAGCATGGTCTGTGATATTTTTTCATAACGCTAATCCATTTGAGGAAATTTGTGTTCTACAACAAACAATTTTAGCAAACTGCCCTTAGCTGCACCTACAACACAGTACTTAGCTATCAAGTTCAAGTTCAAGTTCAAGTAGGTTTTTATTGTCATTTCTCCATATACCTCGTATACATTAGAATGAAATGTGGTTTCTACAGGACCATGGTGCAACACGCAACAATACAGCAGCATGTCACGCGCCCGGCTGAGCGCGAGACAATAGCGTGGCGGTTGCCATGACGACCGTCACGTGCCCGTTTATGTTGT
>JAOUQW010000049.1:810128-820831 GCA_028565825.1 Olivaichthys viedmensis | reverse complement strand
ATTTTCCCCATCCTGCTGCTGCTGGGACATTTTCCCCAGTCAATATTGTTTACAGACAGTTTACAGACTACCCCATTCAATATTGTTCTGTTGTCCTTTCTGGTTAGAGTGCATTGTCCTGTATATTTATTGTCCTGTGTATTTATTGTATAGTGTATATTTGCAATCGTCCTCACTGTCATGTATTTGCACTTTATGCAGTCCTGTATAGCGTGCTGCTATATTGTTGCGTGTTCCACCATGGTCCTGTAGGAACGACATTTAATTTCAATGTATACAAGGTATATGGAGGAATGACAATAAAAACCTACTTGAACTTGAACTTGAAGTTACTTTATCATCATTGTTACCAGCATTGTTGGATTGTAAACTTGTCTTACACAATCCAGCATGTTTCTCCCCACAAATACTCAAATACATATGCCTAAATATGCACTCACTCATCTATTAAAGTAGAAAGTTAAAAAGAAAAGGAGAGAGAGAAGTTGGGCGGGGCGGATGGTCAGAGTATTAGTGCGTCAACCTGTCGGCCAGAGCGCTGAGTGCAAGGGACAGGGGAGCAGCATAAAGGGGGAATCACCCCAGACTGCCACATATACCAGCATACTGGTTTAGTTGGCATACACATTGAGCATATTACGTCTGCCATATTGTGATGGCGTCAGGGTCGGGCAGTCGTGACAGCTGACAGCTCTGGGCTTCCCTGAAGTTGCAGCTGCCATCTCTGCTGCTCACCATTTCCTTCCTGGTATGTGCATTTGGGAGGCAACATCCATTCCCGCTCACCCTGGACCATCACATTAGCAATCACAAGAGGCAGGCCGCCCAGAATTCATCACAAACCCATAACCCATGGGTTGCTATTGAGAATTAAAAGGTGTGTGTGATGTGCAAATTAAGAGAGCTTATAAGGATTTGAGTGGGGGTATAAACAGATGGAAAAGTAAAATCATCTTTAATTATTGTAAAGTTGTAGATGATGATGACAATCAGAAGCTGTTAAAGAAATTACTGTTACAGCTATTACCACTACTGCCATTATCAATAATACCAATACTATTTCTTCTACTACTATTAATAATAATAATAATAATAATAATACTATGGTCTCATGTTAACAATGTAAAAGCCTGAAGTTATGTAGACCTGACTACACATCTATTCACAAAGTTAAATAAGGCTTATTTTTCTTTGCTAACAAACTGGATTCCTCTCTCATCCAAGCAAGACCTTCTTGTAATATACTGTATATAGTTTGTTTTTCAATTCGCTTCCTGAATAACAGCCATTGCCAATTCTCCATGTACCTGATTGTCAGATGGAAATGTGTTGGAACATCCCTTATGAACGGCGATGTCTCATTTTCTCATCCAATTTTCTCCTAATTCACCCGCTAGCTAATGTACACGTGCGAATGCCGCAGCTACGCAAGCGTCATTGTTCACATACTCGCTTGTGTACTTTCCGTACATCTGGAGGATTACAAACTCTGTCCACTAGGGGACACGTCAGAGCCAAAATATACCTCACCAGCACCGGAATACCTGCTTCAACCACTTCCTCTGATTTTACACAACTAGGTAAACATGAACATGGCGGGAGTTAAAGAGGCTATGATAATGTGTTTTCTTGAGAAAATGGCAGAAACAGCAGCAGACGGTGTATCAGGCCATAAAACCAATCTCGTAGCCACAACGCTATTTTTCTCGTCCTAACGATCGGTGCTTTGCTTCACTATACTGCCCCCCGGCATTTACGCTGGTATTGCACCGCACGCATGCATTGCGTAAATTTTTTGGGACGTGCACAATCGACATGCTGAATGAACGCAGGATACGTACGTCAGCCGTCTTGCGTATACGTACGCGTAGTTAACAGCAAGTATAACCCCGGCCTAAGTCTCCCCATCACACAACAGCTACCAGTCTGGGAGGCTGAAGGCTAATAGGTGCTTCCTCAGAGACACATTAAACCACTGCATTTTTTCGAAGTGCTACGATATAACACGCTTGGAGAAGAGGCTTAACTTGCTTATTCTATATATATGAGCTAACAGACGCCCACAATTTGTTCGTGTCAGTCTGATTGACATAACTGATTGTCAATTATGCTGTCTTGCAGTCCCGACCATGGATGGCTGTGGCATTGTCAGGATTCGAATTCACAATCTCCTGACGACAGGGTGGGTGCTTAGATAGTTGCGCCAGTCAGGAGCTTTCAACTCAGGAGCCCCCAAAGTTTTGTCTTTCACTGTAGCAAATGCATTTCTTAATCATGTGTTCCTCCAGCTAGTTTTTCTGGTTTTTGACTCTTTTATCTTCGATTCTTTGCATGTGCTTACTGTCTGATCCCTGTTGTTGACCAGGACTGCACTTGCAGCTTTGTTTGTCTGGACCTGTGTTTCTTACCTTGAATAAACTCTGCACTTGCATCCCCCTGCCTGCCCCAGTGTTACACTACCACTGGAGAACTCTGAAGTCAAAAACAGTGATTCACAGACGTTGCTGTGAAGTAACTTTAGATTTAGCAATTAAGCTAAATCCTACAATGCCTTGTTAAATGAGTGTAATTGATTGACTCTTGTTTCATGGGAGCCCTCTCTTCCCCTTGGTCATTCATCACACACCCACATGGTAGAAGCTCTGAAACTGATCCCTTTATTAATGAGATTACACACCACTTTCATGCTAGCCTCCTCCGCTAACCCAAATGGCTTCCTGTGTGCCACACACACACACACCTCCAGTCTCCCGTTACAGCGAGGCCCTGGAGCACGTTCGGAACCAGATGATATCAAGATCATTAATGAAAATTTGCTTCCCTTCACTGCCGGAACCCTCTGACTTTAGGATTGTGTTCTATGCTTTTCTGGCTTCAGAATATTCACACAATAAGAGTGAATGGAAATGCACATTTACATTTGCATTTACTTCAGAAAATGGCTTAAACGTTTGGACTGAAACTCAGCAACGGAAATAACGGACCTGTCATTGAACCTGCTGTGCATTAGTCTTAAGCCTTTCAACACTTGAATGCATAACACAACTTTCCACTCTATTCGTTAGCCCTCTTGCCTACAGTAGCCTCTCACAACCTTTGAACTTTCACCCCCGGACTGAGATTAGAATGAAAGGTCACACAGGGTCAGGGCAGAAATCTTGTTAATCCACTCAAAGCTAAACATCTCCAGCAGTGAGACAATTTCAGATATTTGGCTAGCAGACATATACCCCTAACCTCCCCCTTCTGTCAGTCTTTATATCATAAGGCTTATTTCATTTTGACATTTTAGTTACATGACAATGTGGAAATCTAATGTACAGAACTAGCATTAATCTAGCATTTTTGTGATTACAGCCTGTTCAGAGATCAAAAGTGCAGCTTAAATGAAGACATTATGACTATTATTATTTATTATCGTGGTGTAACAGGTATTGAAGCCCACACATACACACCCTGTCGCCCAGAGGTTATAATTTATTGAAGTTTGTCTCCACACGTACGACAACACCCTGCTAATAGCACAGAAAATAGTTTGCACATAGACAGGATATTAGCAAAACTAGCACCACGCTGACACTAGTAATAAAAGCAAACTCAGGACATACTCAGTAATTATATCGTGTTATTACTTGACGCAAGGGCTGTTATTAAGTGATTGTTATCTGTAATTGCACATGTGCAAGCGTGAAATCAATCTCTGTAGCATTCCGAACCTGTAATATACCAAAATTAGCCACAATTGGAAAATTTTGCAGTTTTATTTAGCTTTGAGTTAAATAACATACCGCTTTATGAATAATAGAGTAATGCTACATGGTGTCTAACACGTTTTCACTAGAAAGGGGTATTGTTAAGATTTTACTGATACTAGCCTACAACTTTTTTCAATATTGCTAATGTTTCAGTGCTTTATAGCTACTTTTATCAGTTCTATTCCATTATAGTAAAAGTTAGCTGAACAATTAGCTTTCGGTTTAAGCAATCAATTTTTTAGCTACTTAGCCATTTCTAACTATTTGGTATTATCCCAGTGAAATGATATTTCATTTATTAGCCTATTTGTAATAATGATGGTATTAGCCTAGCGTATCTATGGTCCTGGCTATCTGCACTGCATGAGAAAGACTGTACATTTCTGTATATTGTGTTTTCCTGACAGGCATTTTTTGCTAGTTTTGTCTTCCTTGCTAGAGAGGGTTTTATTGTTTGTGGCAGTGAACGTCGTTATTTTGTAATGGTAGACATTTCTACCCATTCCTGTCTCTGATGCACTTGTCCCAGCTTTTGGCTGAGGAGAAAATTCTGAGGGGATGGTGGGTCCAAATGTCAGCAGTGTTGAAGGGTACACTGTTAAAATGGGGGGAAAAAACTGGCAGCTGTGGTTGCCAGAACGTCACTGTAAAACAATACGGTAACAATATTTACATAAATACAGTCAACTCTCTCAAAAGCCGTAGATGTCACGGTTAAAAACTTTATTTTTATCAGAATTTACTCTTTAAAAAAATTACTTAATCATGAAATCAGCTTTTGAGAAAGTTGACTGTATTTATGTAAATATTCTTGCCATACTTTTTACAGTGACGTTCTGGCAATCACAGCTGCCAGTTTTTTTTACCGTAAATTTAACTGTTTGTTTTTTTTAAGTGTACAAGAGAACACTCTACTTAAATTGACAGTCAAATGTTTTTGTTTTTTTTGTTTGTTTTTTCTATTCTGTTTTATAGTTACTGAAACTGATTTTTTCTGATTTATTTTTTTACAGTGTATAGCTACATTTAAATACTTATTTTTTAGCACAGAAAAAGGCTAGTTCGCTTTGCTAGCAAATTTCTTTTCCCTTTAATGTCATTAAATTGCACTGGAAACTCATACTCATTTCACATGGCATTCTATTCTATTCTATTCTACAAGGAGAAGAAATGTAAATGTAGCTACCCACATGAAAGAAATTAGAAATTAGTAGATGTAATGTACCCTATGGAAAGTCAACTGATTTTGGGAGATGGCGGTTATCAATAATGAGCCAAAATCTTAAGTGATATCACATATGATATCACATGACATGAATCCAATGTGGATGGAAAAGGGGGATGGCAGTTTTACAAAAGGAAGGGCACCCCCTTAAATCAAGCCCTGAACATAGGGAATGAGTGGACATGGGGGTTGACCCCTGGCCTCTTGACCTTCAGGGTGCTCAGTCAGTACAATGATGCATTTTTCTCGATGAGTTTAAGTAAAAAAAAAAAAAAAAACAAGATTTATGACTGGCCAAGTGCTGCTGGGAATTCCTTCCTCCGCCTGTCTCCTTCCCGCTGCTATTTTCTCACCCGTTTCTCTCTCCTTGCCCCATTTCACTCTTTTCCTTCTTCCTCTACCACCTGTTGCTTTCACTCTCCATATCCTGCATCTCTCAGCCCTCTCATAATGAAATAAAAATATATATTTTCTTAGCTAGCCAATCACCTAAGCAATTAGCCCTAGCTTTATCAATTATATATTTTTCTTTTTTTTCTTTGTCCACTTTCCTGATACTACATATCTCATTTTCTTCTATGCTCTCTCCTCTTGGTGAACCCAAAGCCCACCGACACACAATTCACCCTCACCATGCCATGCTCCCCTACCTTGGCACACAGTGTCGCTGATGGCGGTGCAGTGCTTGAGCTCCTCCTGCTCCTCGCAGATGGTGCATGGCAGGCACGGGTCGAGCGCACTCTCCTGCTCCGAGTACGTGTCGTCCATGCACGTCTCACATATGGTGTCACGCTCGTGGGTGCAGCGCATTAGCACGCCGCTGCCCACCAGGCACGCCGTGCAGGCCTGGCACTGCCCCGTTATCATCGACAGGAAGTAGCCATAGTCGCACACGCAGGTGGCGTCGTTGGCGTCCGTGCACGGCGTCTCCATGCGATAAAGCCCCTCACAGCGTGTGCACGGCATACAGCTCTCCGTGTGGCTGTAGTTCTCAGAGAACGTCTCGCCTGAAAGGAAAGAAAGGGAGATTAGATAGATAGATGGATGGATGGGAAGGAGATCTGTTAATCCATAAGCTTATCCTCATGTAAGTATGAACTTATTTTGAAAATAACAATTATGGTAAAGGAATTGAGCCAAAGTTTCATGTCAAAAAATACATTTTACCATTGTTCTACTTTTAGCACAAATTAAACCCCCAAAAAAACAAAAAACATAAGGGTTAAAATAAAAAAATTAGAAGAAAATGAAATCCGGCGTTATGAATTATAATGGTTAGGAAAAGTGTCAGCGCTGAATTAACTTTCGCAGGGTTCATCTGAACGTCATTTTTCTCATAGACGCCGAAGATCATCTAAAGTTTTCAATAGCCCATTAATAAAAAAACACTATTCCTAAAAGGTGCCCTTGACTCTGTGTGATATTTTAGTGAATTTGTCGATATTTTTGTTGCTGTGAAAAAAGGGAAGTGAAATGGGAAAATAAAAAATAGAATAGAATTTCACAAATACATCTGCGGGAGACATGCTTCAGGAATGAGATTATTCATGAGAACTTGTCAGTTTATGAAAATCTCAAAGATGTCCAAAGCCGTATACACTACATGCCACAAAGGTTTGGAAGCAACACTAACTATGTGAAACTAAATATGAATGTCACGTGCGCAGCTGTGCGCGTGAACTAGCGAGTGGTTGCCTTGGCAATGGCCGCCACTTACGCCGCTGTGTGTGTGTGTGTGTGTGTGTGTGTGATCCCTGTCTCATGGTGTGATTGTCCCCACCTGCATGTCGTTTGTTTGTAATCAGCAGTGTTTAAAAGCCCTCCTTGTTTCCGTCTAGTTTGTCCGTGATTGTTTGTATGTCCGCTTGGATTCAGTTCCGCGTTGTGTTTTTGAATCTGTTAAGTAATAAATGTTATGTGTTTAAACCGGCTTTGCGCTTGTGTCCGCCGCTCCGCTACAAGTGTGACAATGAATTTATAATTTGTTTGGGGTTGACTAATTATCTGCAATAGTGTACAGCTCAACTGATCTTTCATTTGTTTTTGTTTTCTTAAATTCTACATGAATCAAAATTTCCTCCTTTAGCTTTAATGAGAGCCCGACATACAGTGCCCTCCAGAATTATTGGCATGCTTCATGAAAATAATCAACCATGAACATGTAAAAAAAACAAAACTTTTTTTTGAGGATTCCAATTTGTTTGCATTTATTTAAAATATTCCTTACGGGTGTCAATAATTGTGCCACTTTTTTTTTGTTGAGTTTTTGAGAGATAATACTATTATTTAAAAAAAGAAAATTCCTTTCAGAATGATTTTTGTTAGCGCAAAGGTAAGCCTATTGTTTGAGTGTAAAATTTGAATTATTGTGTGTAATTTGTATTTAATACAATCATTTTTGCTCATTTTTATAAAAGGTGCTAATAATTCTGGAGGGCACTGTATTTGAGGTGATCTTTCATGAAGCCTCAGCAGGGATGTCACTGCTATGGCATTCCAGGCCTTTATTAGTTCTTTATAAATGCTTTTAAATGGTGGGACAGTGCAAGCTGGACCATTTTTTTGCAGTGCACCTCGGCTAGACATCAATAAACATGTTGGTTGTTGGCAAATTAGCGCAGGCCCTGCTCCCGTTTCAGCCCGTATTACTACTACTACTACTGTTCCATTCAGAGTCCTGTGTCTATTTCTGTCCTCGGCCCTGTTTGTGTCTCACATCCCACTCATGCCCAAATACAGAGCTGGGTCTGGTCCTGTTGTTACCTCAGGCCATGTATATACACTGGACCTAAAGTCTGCAGGTTTAGTGTTTTATAAATATGGAAATTCCTTTCATGACAGTGATCTGACAGGCTATGGACCCTGACTATGATTATTGCACAAGCTCTAATAAAGAGAAATATGTACTGTGGCATATGCCTAGAACGTTCAAAGTAACAGTTATTAGGACCCTTATCAAAAAACATAATCTTGATGAATGTGAACAAGCGCACTATAGACCGATGTCAAACCATTTCTTTTTAAGGCTGCTTTCACACCTACAGTTCGATTATTTCTGAAAAAAATTACGATTGGTCCGCACAAAAAAAGGTAGGTGTGAAAGTGCCCCAAGATTCTAGAAAAAGTTGGCCAAGTGAGCTCATGCCTGCAAAGAAATTATGTATATGAAGAGTTTCTGTCTGGATTTAGACCCAATCATAACACCAAAACTGTCCTTGTCAGAGCAACTAATGACATATTTATGATCAGGAACATCAAGGACTGGATGCATGGTACTCAAGATCTCTCTTACCCATATAAAACAGAAGTCTTAATCCTTGGACACAAGATAATTAGAAATAACATGGCTGAGCACAGTATGTCTTGCACTACTGAATCTTGGTGTCATGATTGACAGTGACTTAAAATTTTAAACCCATATTACTCACATTGCTACAACCTTTGTCCATTTTTGGTATATGGCTAAGGAACATTTTGATTAGGAGCATGTGGTCCGTGCTGGAGGTGGAGTAGGACACTACTAGCTGGATGCCCAGCGGTATCCATTACTTACATTACATTACTAGATACAGCTGTATCCAGGCTTAAGCTAGTCCAAAATGCATCAGACATGGTTCTTCCAAGAACTTAAAAGGTTGAGCACATTGGTCCATCCTTATCCAATCTACATTGGCCACCTGTTACGTTCCATATAGAGGACTTGCTTTTGCTTTTGCATTCAAAACTCTAAATGGCTTAGAGTAGTACCTAAGCAATGTCCTAACATGTTATAATCCTCCTTGGTCCCTATGGTCGCTAAATGCAGCTCTCTGATCAATAGAAAATAATAGTGTAGACCACAGTAGATGGTAGATCCTTTTCGTACATGGCTCTTAAGCTTTCCTGCCAATATTCAGGATTTATACATACTCTCTCAGTTTTTGTCTGACTAAAGACCTACCTGTTCCCTCAAACATATAGCTGACCTCCCAGAGTCAAAGGGGTATAGGTGGAGGACCATGTGCATATAAAGTTTTGGCTGTACAGGTTACTACTTATCCTGAGGCCTGCAAGGTCCTACTCTTGCCATCTAGAAGCCCACAATCTCTTGCTTCCAACCTGAGGCCCACAAGCTCCTGCAACCATCGAGATCGTTCTCCTGGCATCCTGAAAGACTTCAAGTTCCTGCCACATCCAGATCCTACACCTGCCACCCAGAGTGCTATAAGCTTTGGCTCCAGTCCTGAGGCTAATAAGGTCCTGCTCCCATCCAGATTTGACTCCTGCCATCCTCAGGTCCACAAGGTTTACATCCTAAGGTCGACATTCTACTCCTGCCACCCTGTGGCCTACAAGCACTTGATCCCATCTAAATCCTACTCCCTCTACCCTGAGGCCTACAAGCACCTGTTCCAATCCAAATCCTACTCCTGCCAACCTGATGCCTACAAGCTCCTGCTCCCATTGAGATCTTACTTCTGCCATTCTGAGCCCTACAAGTTTCCGCTTTTATCTGGATCCTACTCCTGTCATCTTGAGGGCTATAAGTTTCTGCCCTATCCAGATCCAACTGTTGCCATCCTGAGGCCCAGAAGCTCTTGCTCCCGTCCTAAAGCCTACAAGCCCCAGCCCCTAGTAATAAAAATAACTAATTACTCCTAGTGCCTGTCAGAGGAGGATGGGTTCCCCCTGCTGTATCTTGTTTTCTTCCAAGGTTTCCTCCACCTTCTTCATGTTATGGTTTTTTTTTGCCACTGTCGCCCTTGGCTTGTTTACTGGGGGTCAAGGCACTAAGGCCAAAGCTACTTTGGGACAAACTGTATTCCTATACTAAAAATACTATTCTATTCTATTTTAATTACTAATGACTAATTATATGATACAGTTCAAGACACTATGCTGCTAAACAAGGGCTGGTCACAAGGGTAGCAGTGTGTCCATACACACCCACACTCAACGCATTCACAGAAACACACTCTCCATACATTCAACAAACACAGAGGCTCATTAGCGCTCCTTGATTATTGCCTCTCCAGATTCCCTGGTGTGTCGTTCACTATGGTCACTAATGGATTTTTTGATGAAGGGTAAAATGGAGAAAAACACCCACTCAGCCTTTTCCTCCTCATCATCTTTCCTCCCTTTTTGCCCCCTTGCTTTTCATCCCTTCTTTCCTCATCTTGCCCTCCTCCCCTCTTGCACCCTTTCAGAGTCGTTACCATAATGCGTGTCATCAATAATGCATAACAGTACATTATTTCAGAAAGACTGCAGCATGTGTGTATATGTTTGTGGATGTGTGTGAGTACCATTGTTGGTACGGAGGAGCAGAGGTAACATTCCGTAAATGACGTCTGTGTGGCCATAAAAGGCGAACTGATGTGGCCAGCTATAATTTATTCTTAAATGTGTGTGTGTGTAGCCATCTGTACTTTCTGAGGACTGAAAGGGTATGTCTATGTTTCTGTCTGTGTGTGTGTATGTGTATCTTTCTGTGCACGTCTTACCTATGAGAACTGAGGTTGTATGTCCTCCTGTCTTTTTATACTCATGAGGTCTATGTGTGTGTGTGTGTGTGTGTGTGTGTGTGTGTGTGTTTTTACATTCTTGCTAAAGCAGCTGGTTTAACTCTATCAAGCCACAGTCATTCTGTCTGCACTCCCCACGTTTACAGTCAAGCTGGAAAGTCTGCACACCCCTTTCACCTTCTCCACGTTTCATTACATTACAGACTTATTCTACAG
>JAOUQW010000049.1:795566-807862 GCA_028565825.1 Olivaichthys viedmensis | reverse complement strand
CTGCTGTGGGATGATGGTGTTGAATGCTGAACTGAAGTCTATGAACAGCATTCTCACATAATTGTCCTTTTTGTCCAAGTGGGTCAATGACAGGTGGATGGCCAGGTTCTCACCTGCTTCAGAACCGGTTTGGCACATCTATATGTTACTAATTAGTATTATTTACTAGAATTAGTAAGTAGTAATTAGTACCTTATTAACTAGTAATAGTAACATTATATATCCTAAAACAGAATTAAAATGCTAATATAATCACAAGTTATTAATAAACAGAGTTAAAATGCAAGTACAATTAGTAATATTAATAATAATAATAATAATAATAATAATAATAACGTTATATATACCAAAACAGAGTAAAACTTCTAGTGTAATTAGTAACATTGGCACTAGATATGTTCTATATACCGTAATAGGGTTAAAATGCTCAGATAAAAATATTAATAATAGTAAACATTAATAAAAGTAATGTTATATTTATCAAAACAGTTGAAATACGAGTATAATTAGTAGCATTAATAACATTTATAGTAACATTATATATACCAAAGCAGAGTTTAAAGGCTACTATAATTAATAACATTGATAAAAGTAAGAGTAACATTATACATACCAAAACAGGGTTAAGAGGCGACCTTAATTATTACTAACATTCATCATAGTTTTTGTAAATTTAACGCTATGTATGCTAAAAGAGGCTTTTAAGCGGGTAGTATAATTACTTACCTAGGCATAGTAAAATGAATGAGCAAAATTAATAGTAGTAGTATATATCCTATTAATAGTAAATTATACTAAAATTAATATTTATATTATATATACCATTATATGTATATATACAGATACAGAATTAAAAGGCAAATTTTGCTGTCCTATAATCCTAGATTTTCAAAGCCCATCCTCTCAATCTCAACTACGAGCATTTGAACAACACAGTGGAGGATCCGTGGCACCCGGTCGTCACACACCGCACGTTTCGAAACACTTCTACAGGCAACGTTACCGCGGTGACCACCATCCGTAACCGCGCCTACCCCAACACGGCGCTGCTCTCCATGTGCCTGATGTTCGGCTGCTTCTGCATCGCTTACTGCCTGCGCATATTCAAGAACGGCTACTTCCTGCCCGGCAAGGTTAGGTCTCAGTTCAGGTCTTGGTGGTTAGGAAGGCAATGTCTTTTAAATCAATTATATTAAATAATCATTTTTTACCTAAGTTTACTTTTTATATATTTGCTTCTCAGATCCGTCGTTTGATGGGCGACTTCGGTGTCCCCATCGCTATTTTTATCATGGTTGCTGTGGATATCAATATTAATGACACCTACACTCAAGTAGGTGTTCATGACACAGTGTTTGCAGAAATTATTCAAAATGACTTAAACACTAGGGTCTAAATGTCTGAGACCACTACCAAAAAAACAATACAGTTTTCTCAAACAAGATTCCACAATTCTTTACTAATGTAGTTCAAATACGTGAAAGTAATGGACAATAATGCATACCTGATTATCTGCCCTGATATTGACTCAATTATTCGGCTTCATTACATGGTGTTAATCTGTAACATTTGATAACATGCAGTCCAACGCTACACATCTTACCCTTTGAAAGACATACATGGTATCACACTTTTAAAAAATTAGGCAAATGGTGTATAAATAAGGTGGCCAGTTTTTTGTTTCACACAAGAATCTCTCAAATAGCTAAAAATTAATTGTCTCTAGTTTAAAATTATGCATTCTTGCATAATAAGCTTTACCTTTTGATAACTGATTTTTTTTTTTTTTAAACTTGGTAATCAACTCAGACTTTTTTGAAGCCTACAATTTTATGTGAATAAATATAATTGGAAAAAATGTTTTTTTCATAATTGATTAAATGAAAACAGGCAGCCGTGTCAACTTTTGTTTCATGCCCTTTTAAACATGATATATACATACTGTAAAAAAATATATATATTCCATTTAAATATTCACTATGATAAGTGCAAAGAAACAAAAATGGGCGCTTTGAGGAATCTGAGGCATTGAGGTATCTGCCCAAACGTTTATAGTCGTAACTGACCTATTTTGACCTCGTTGTTTTGTAGAAACTGGTAGTGCCTAAGGGCTTGCAGGTGTCTAACCCTGCCATGCGAGGCTGGCTCATCAACCCCATGGGCGAGCACAAGCCCTTCCCCATCTGGATGATGTTCGCTTGTGTCGTGCCCGCCATTCTGGTCTTCATCCTCATCTTCCTCGAGTCGCAGATCACCACGTAAGTGTACTAAGTAGTCCACTATTTGTTAGAGTTTTCCTGACTGCAATAATGTTTTAGAATTTTCTTTTTCTTTTCCCTTTTTTTTTGTAATCTACTGTCAATACCAAAAACGGCGTGCTAATGTTACTCGTACTAATGGAAAAGTTATAAGCATGATGTCAGATTAGCACAAAGTGCCACTACTTTTCTGAGCGAAATCTTACTTTGGTTACTTCCGTTTGCAAGATTTTAAGCACCTTTCTTTATCCACCACTCTAGCTTTTACTGAACAACAAATTGTTTGATGTTGTTCTTATTATTCTCTGTAGGTTGATTGTGAGTAAACCGGAGAGGAAGATGGTGAAGGGTTCAGGCTTCCATCTGGACCTACTCATCTTGGTGTGCATGGGAGGATGCGGCGCTGTATTTGGAATGCCGTGGCTCAGCGCGGCCACAGTTCGCTCTGTAACACACGCTAACGCCCTGACAGTCATGAGCAAAGGGCCCAAACCAGAGATCCAGAAAGTTCTGGAACAGAGGATCAGCGGGTTATTGGTGGCCATGCTCGTGGGTAAGTCTGTTTTCGTGCAGTCCACACAAGGCTAATTTGCTGATATAATGCCGACATAGTACTAATTTGGTTGGCCATTATTAGCCAGGTCCTTCCAAATGTGCTCAGTTGCTAATTTCGTGGTCAAATATAGGGGTGTAACATTCCAAATCTGCGGTGGTATTTTTAAACCCACTTTCCATGACTCAAAATTATGTTTTCCCGATCTAAGTCGAAATATAAGTGAAATTTCATTATGAAAATATCACTGTGCATGCTGAATTTCACGAAAATACACAACAAATCATTATTCTATTCACTAAACTCTTCGACAGTGTAGTAGATCTAATATATCTAATATAAACCACACACCTAAAGCTCGTTTTAGTTATTTAAAAGTCATTTTAAAAGTTTAAATGATAAAAATGCAATGCTAAAGGAGAAATGACGATACATAGATAATTCCAGTTTATTATTTAAATCTCCACTTCAAGATTTGATCACCGCTTTCCAAAAAAAGAGGCATTCTGGGTATTAATGTTTATATTAACATCACTCTCGATGCTATAAAACTTTCATAGTCATTTTGGAGTCATCATTCTGGACACATGATGTTTTACAGCTTTCTACAAATGATTTGAAAGCTAAAGTGCATAAACACTAGAATCATATTACAATCATTTTATAGATGGATCTGAAACTAAATGGAGTTTATATCACTGAAAACATCGATTCCAAACTTTTGAACGCTAGTGTATAAACCATCACTTTTACTGTTCTGACTGGTTCTGTAATCTCTTGCTTCGGCAGACTGCATATAAGAGCCTAATGTTACATTTTAGTAGAATATGTGAGGTGGATCAACATGCTCAATTATAAATTGTGCCGTTGCTTTTATGTTTTCCCTTCTATAACGACGACTTCCGTCACATAGAACCCGGAAGTTGTTCCATTGCGTATGTACAGTATCTATAAATGAATCCCTGTGCCTTTTCTGAACTCTCGCCAGGCCTGTCCATTCTCATGGAACCCATTCTGAAGATGATTCCCATGGCGGCTCTGTTTGGAATTTTCCTCTACATGGGAGTCACGTCTCTGAGCGGCATTCAGTTGTGGGATCGCATTCTGCTGCTCCTCGTGCCAAAAAAGTACCACCCCAACGAGCCATATGCTGAAAGAGTATGTTTCTATTAGTATATAGGATCATAACCATTGCTGGCCTTTTCAGCAAGACTTCTTGACATTTATGATTTTACTGTTGATGCAGCACGCTTGGTTATTTGTAATGTGCCAATATTTAATCAAATTTTCATGGTTCATTACAGCTCCGGTTGTTTTAGACTTGTTAATTATTGCCCTAACAGTGGATTTGGGCATTTTCAGGTCAAGTGTAGTTTTTTTATTTTATAGCCATCACCTGATTTATGAAGGTCAACACACTTTTATCTAATTTCATTTGTGTATTCTCTAATCTTCCCCATGTTGATGAATGACTAAGGGAATTTGGTCTCTGTGTCACTTCATATTTATACCCCAGTGAAACAGGAAGTCATGGATGACCCGCTTAGAAGACCCGAAGAGTTGAACTTAAAAAAATAAAATATAAACGGGAACATGCTTCAGTTACAGTATATTTTGTTCATAAGAATTTCTAGGGGTGCTAATAAATGTGACGTGGTTTTGTAAAATCACCATTGCTGGCCTTTTCAGCAATACTGTAGACGCAGCACGATTATTTGCATTGTGCCAATATTTAATTTTAATACTACGGTAATTGCAATTTTATCACTATATTATATGGTATATGTTTTTACGAGTACCACAGCTACACTCTTATAAAAAAGGTTCTTCAAAGGGTTCTTTGGATAGTTAAGGGCTCTTAGCTTCCTAAAAGGCTTCTTACTCAAAACCCTTCCTGATAGAGGAACACTCTGTTGTAGGGTTCTACATAGAACCTTTAAAAGTTCCCCCCGACGGACAACTGATAAACCCTTAAGGGTTCTAGATTTGACCTTTGTTTCTAAGATTGTAGGTTTAAATAGGATCACTTCACTCCTGTATTAACGTAAATCATGAGTACGGTATTTTTCAAGCATCTGGCATTGTGCCATTTTAATATTTTAAACATTTTAATTGATATGTGCTAGATGTTTTAGCTTGGCTAAGACCATCCTGGCGAGTTTTGGTGAAAGATTGTTGCGTCTCCGGTCTCTGAGCGTGGTTTCCTGTGGTACCTCAGGTGAAGACGAGCCGGATGCACATGTTCACGGGCATCCAGATGGTGTGCCTGGCCGTGCTGTGGATAGTGAAGTCAAGCCCGTTTTCACTCGCCCTGCCCTTCATCCTCATCCTCACCATCCCGCTGCGCATGTTCCTCAGCCGCCGCATCTTCAACAAGCTCGAGATGAAATGTGTAAGCTTCGAATCACATTGACAGTGGACTTACAGCAGACTTGACAATATAAAGTAGCCATCAGTTATATGATATATGATATGAGTTTTGTACAATAGGGCCCAAATGTCTTGAGTTCACAAACAGTAACTGTTTTTAAAATGCATAACAATTGCAGTCAGCTTCAGAATTATTGGCACCCTTGGTAAGATGGGTAAAAAGGGTTCTGAAAAAATGTATTTGTGGTTAATTAGCTTAATCTCACGCTGAAAATATGAGAGAAATCTAACCTTTAATTGAAATATTTTTAACAAAACCATGCATCGCAATTATTGGCACCCCTGCATTCAGTACTTTGTGCAACTTCCCTTTGCCAACATAACAGCACTGACTCTTTTATAAATGGTGGCTCAGTGGTTAGGGCACTAGGCTACTGATCAGAAGGTCGTGAGTTCAAGCCTCAGAATTTCACTGTACTGTACTTGTATATGTGACAATAAATATCATTCTATTCTATTCTATAATGCTTGATGAGATTGGAGAATACAGAGCAAAGAATCTGAGATCACTCCTCAAGACAGAATCTCGCCAGATCCTCCAGGGTCCCAAGTCCTCTCTTCTCTTCAGCTCTCCCCACATGTTCTCAATGTTGTTTAGGTCAGGGGACTGGAATGGGATGGAAGTCAAAGGCTTGATTCTGTGGTCATTGAACCATTTTTGTGTGGATTTGGACGTACGTTTTGATTCATTGTCCTGCTGGAAGATCCAACCACAACCCAGTTGTAGCTTCTTGGCAGAGGCAGACAGATTTTCATTTAAAATCTCCTGGTGCTTCATGGAGTCCATGATGTCATGTATCCTAACACGGTTCCCAGGACATTTGGAGGAAAAACAGCCCCACAACATCACAGATTCTCCACCATAGTTAACAGTGGGGATTACATTCTTTTTTGTATAACCATCCTTCTTTTTACACCAAACCCACCTAGAGTGTTTGTTGCCAAAAAGCTCTATTTTTGTCTCATCTGACCATAAAACCCGGTTCCACTCAAAGTTCCAGTAGTGTTTTGCGACGTCCAGGTGCTTACGTTTGTGGTTAGATGAAAGAAAAGGCTTTCATCTGGCATGCCTTCCAAATAGTTTATTGGTGTGGAGGTGGCGTCTAATTGTAGATTTGGAGACTTGGTGACCTCAGAATGCTGCCATCTTCTGCAAATCTCTAACTGTGATCCTTGGAGAAATGTTTGCCTCTTAAGAGTTCCTAAACACTCAGGTGTAAAATATAAATGGGAACAGGCTTTAGTTACATTTTCTTCATAAGAATCTCTAGGGGTGCCAATAATTGTGACATGTGGTTTTGTTTAAAAAAAAAAAAAAATGGATAAGGGCTTTTTATTTTTACATTACTTCAATTAAAGGTTAGATTTCTCTCATATATTCAGTGTCCGATTAAGACATTTTTTCATAACCTTTTTTACCCATATACGTGTGTGTGTGTGTGTGAATGCAGACCTGCTCATGCACACACCGCACACACCTACTCATTCTCTCCATCACCGCACTGAACCCTTAACTGAAACAGACACTCAGATGCACACACACACACACACACAGACCTCCTGTTCTCCCTGCTCTCTGTTCATTGCCCCACGCACTCTGCTGCTCGTTCGTAGACGGGCAGCTCCAGCCACATTAGTGTGAAACTCCATTACGCCTTTAGCCAGCCGCTCTTCCCCTGCCCTCTGATCAAAGCTGGAATTGGGGGGAGGAAATTGCGTGGCGCTGAGATTGATTAGTAGGCTTGACTGCAGCCCACTAATCATTGCTGGCTGCAGTCTCAGCACTCTGTTTAATCTCCTGAGACCCAGCTGCTAACGGACAGTCATGTGGTTTGGAGAAACATGCACATGCGCACACACACTCTCTGTCTCATCTCATCTTTATTTTCACGTACACACACTGTATGCACTCGCTCTCATTCTTAAGCTTATTCCTGCCACATTGCTCCTGGTTTCCTTTAATCTCTGTTTCATTCATGAGCATCATTCCTCTCACCTTCTCACCCCTCCATTTTCTATCTCTTGTCTGCACTCGGTTTTCTGGCAGAGAAGTAAGAATAGTACAGAACATTCTGCTTTGCTGCACCTTTTTTTTGGGAAGCCTCTCTCACTCTCTCTCATTGCAATTCCTTTGCACTCTCTCTCTCTGTAGAAGAAATAGAGAGAAATTCTACTTTAATACTGTCCCTTATCCTCACATCCTTCCTCATCCTGCTCCTACGCCATTTTTCCTTTCTCCAGTGCAATTTTTTTTTAGATTTGAAACAAAGCTATTGTAACACAACCCTTATTTCTTCCCATGCACAATACCATGTTATTGGCATAATTCCCTTTTCCCCCACATGCAATTATCTAATCAGCCAATTGTGTGGCAGCAGCGCAATGCTTAATATCATGCAGATATGGACCATCAGCTTCAGGTAATGTTCACATCAACCATCAGAATGGGGAAAAAATGTGATCTCAGTGATTTTGACCGTGGCATGATNNNNCATAATAATTAGATACTAAGTCGTAATTACGAGAAGACTTCTCACTATTGTGACCTAGTTTCTCATAATAATTAGATTCTAAGTCGTAATTACGAGAAGATTTCTCACTATTGTGACCTAGTTTCTCATAATAATTAGATACTAAGTCGTAATTATGAGACGATTTCTCACTATTGTGACCTAGTTTCTCATAATAATTCGATACTAAGTCGTAATTATGCCTTTATTAAGCTTCCATACATTTTGAGTCTCCAGAAATGAAGCAGTCTGGGGGGTCATTCTGAGTTCAGCTGCATGCACAAGTGAATTTGACTAGTCACATGTGTAGTATAACCAAATGATACTTCTCACATACTGCATACTATAGTGTGCACATACATACTGCGAGGAATAGTAGGAGGAGGAGGAGGAGTAGTATACAGTATACATGGGAAAACGCGTTGGCTCCGCCCACTAAGCGGATCGATTATTCAGGCCTGAGCCCGGTGAAGAATGGAATAAATGTTTTTGGGAAGGACGTGCATCTGAGTGAACCTGAATGTTCTCTTTTTTTAAAGCTCGTCTATAGGACTAAATGTGCGCGGATTTAGACGTTCGAGTGTAGATTGGGATCAGATGAGCAGCAGGACTCATAATAAAAGGCGGCCATTCTGCAGAAGGTAAAAAAAAAAAAAAAATTTGCCATGAAAGGGGCAATGATAAAACACTTTGTGTGTGTTACATGTAGGGCGGTGCTGTTTGATGTTTGGTGTTTGATGTTTGATGTTTGTTTGGTGTTTGTTTGATGTTTGTTTGATGTTTGTTTGATGTTTGAAAGCTGGGTTTTGGCGGAACACGGTTTGTTACATTGTGGCTAAACGAGAGATTGCTGTTTAACATCAGTTCACTGTGGTCACGCTTTGATGCCGAAAATAATCAAATAAAATAAACGAGTCTATGTTTTGGTGGATATAGGGGGAAGGTTTTGGCTTTGGGCATGGTGTATCTTTAACCTACAGATGTTTTGTATGAAATGTTGCAGGTCGTGTTTTGGTGGGTTTGAAAGCTGCTTTTGTCTGCAGGCTTTGACCAAGCTTTTGTAGTGTGTGTGTGTGTGTGTGTGTGTGTGTGTGTGTGTGTGTGTGTGTGTCTTTGTTAGAAGACGTGCACATATAAGGCCTGAATACAGACATAACACTGTTGTCCTTCATGTTGTGTATGTCCGTGTGCCTTTGTTAGAAGACGTCTTTCTAACAACAGCTATAAAGCTTAATTAAGCTGACATTGCTGTCGCATACTGTGTGCGTTTTTCTTTAGGAGACTGCTTCCTAACAACCACTATATGATTGCAAAGCACATTGCTATCTCATGGTGTGTCCCTTTAACAGCTATAAGGCCTGATTTACAGAGGACATTGCTGTCTCATACTGCGTGTGTGTGCTCCCTATAGGACATGTAGTGCACTACATAGGGTGGAGAAGAACCTTATGTCAGGGCTCTCCGCTGGTGTACCAGATGGTCTATAAAATTGAGATTAACAGCATCGTTTTTTGTCCTTTTATTACAAAATTCATTGTAAACAACGTCTAATTATGTGTGTGTGTGTGGTTTTCCCGACACAGCCCCATGCACCAGCATGTAGACGCCTCCTCCTGCAGTCTTCGCCAATGAAAATGGAGGAGACGGCCCTGTCCGGCATGGACAACAGCAAAATGGAGGTGCGTTAAACCCGCTTGTTTCATTCCCATAAGAGTGAGAGATATTATATTCCACTGGTACATTTCGTAATTCGCATACCAGCGTTTACCCACCGGAATACGATACACGGGTATGACTGTGTACCGCGATAAAGAGACCTGAAGTAGTTAACGTTATGCTATACCACTATATAGATAATGATGTCATGAGAAATGTTATTTCCATGCACGGAGCATCCCTTGAAATATTCTTCAAGATTTTTAAACCTTTCTGCGCAGGTTCTATTTAAAGTCCCAGGAAATACGGTGTTATGTTAAACCATCAAATGAATAACCCTTCAAAGTTTGAATGAAAAACAAAAGGTAAAACCAGCTGAGCTCGCTGATCAGATTGAGCTGAGAACTGGCCTAAGGGGCGTGTCCAAGATTCTCAGCCTGTGACGTCACTCAAGCAGAACTAAACACAATGGCACAAGCGGCTAGTGTCGTTATTCAACAAACTGTGTAATCCTGCAAAATGTACTGGCTCTATTTTGGGGAAAAACGCTATTGGAGCAATCGCAGCAATGGAGTAGCATTTACGTCTAGAAGACCTGAAAATAGCTGGGAACAATACAACCGATTCACAAAACGCGTCTGAGGCCGGAGTTATGCTTGCCCCGTGACTACGTGTACGCGTGCAGATGCGCCAGCTACGTGAGCGTCATTGTTCACCTACTCGCTTGCGTACTTTTCGTACATCTGATTTAAAACTCTGTCCACTAGGGGGCGGGTCAGAGCCGAAACATACCTCGTAATATCTTCTTCAAGCACTTCCTCTGATTTCGCACAATGAGGTAAACAGTGAAGATGTAAGGAGTTGAGGAGGCTGTGATAATGTGCATGTTGAGAAAACGGCAGAAACAGCAGCGCCGACGTAGACGGTGTATCAGGCCATTAAAACAATCTCATCACCACAACGGAGAGTTTATTTCTCTCGTCCTAACGATCGGCAAGTTGCTTCACTATACTGCCCCATGCCGTTTACACTGGTATTACACCACACGCATGCTTTGCATAAGTTTTTGGGGATGTACACAATCGACGTGCCAAATTAACGCAGGATACGTACGGCAGCCATCTTGCATATACGTACACACAGTTTATAATAAGTATAACCCCGGCTTGAGAATGTCTTGGGGTTTACAGGGTTGAAGAACAAAATACTAGGTGCTTCTACTCAAATTGTATAAAAAAAGATGTACTAAACACTGTGAGATTGGTGGGTACAATAATGATATGACAAATCTATTATACCTTCCTGCTCCTGATTGTGATGAGCGGTACATTGTTTCTGTACGGTGTCTTGTACAATATTTTAGAACAATAGGATTAAGTACACTGTTTTACTGCAGGGCGTGGCTCAGGAGATCCTCTCCGACCTCGTGGAGGACGCGTGTCTGGGGCTTTGCTTCGAAGTTCACCGGGCCGTCAAGCAGGGCTACTTCTTCCTGGACGACACGGACCAGGAGAGCACAAAGGACTTCGGTACCGGCTGATAAATCGATAAAGAAATCGCTAAGAATGATGCGTGGAGTACTGTAGGGCGGTGAAATTCTTGAATAATTATAAGACACGATGTAGTAACAGAAGTCGGAACATAGAGCAGATGGAAAATGTTTTGGTGTGTGATGTGTAAAATTACAGATCAGTGCCAGTTTGGAGCTGCAGTAAAGTCCAAACGTCTTGAGTTCACTACCGAAAGCTGTTTTTTGTATTATTTTTTTTTATTTCATCATTTTTTCACAAACTGCCACAAACTGCTACAAAAACTACTACAAAATGTTCAGTCGACTCAGTAGGTACTTATTATTTAAAAAACACACTATTTTACACTATCAGTAACAGAATCTGTGTTAACAAATTGTTACAATGGCCACCTAAATTTATTCAAGTATTCTGTTCGTGTTGGTAAATGATTTCTGTTTCCCGTCTGGCAGAAATCGTGGACCAGCCCGGTGTGGACATCTTCGGCCAGGTGTATAATCAGTGGAAGAATAAGGAGTGCGTCTGTCCCAACTGCAGCCGGAGCATCGCTGCCTCGCGCTTCGCCCCTCACCTGGAGAAGTGCCTGGGAATGGGCCGCAACAGCAGCCGCATCGCCAACCGCAGGTGCCTGAACACACGAGTGGAAAAGATTATTTGACAGAAAAATTAAATCAGTCCTTTACTTTTAATGTTTTGTCTTTAATTGTTTTTTGTGTTTAATTAATTTTTTTATCTTTAATTAAATTTTATTTGTTGTCTTTAATTGTTTTTTTGTTTTTTTTTAATTAAAATAAATTGTTAATTATAACAATTTTAATTAACTTTTATTATTATTATTATTATTATTATACATAAATATATGTATAACACTGTCGACACATTAGCTAGCTTAGTTTGGTTGTAGCAACAGCTACATTACCAACCCCAGATCTGAATTTTCTAGTAATCAAGGTCTTAATTTTTTTTTTTTTTTAAGTAAATTAGTGTAGGATTTTTGATATAGCAAAAAAAAAAAAAAAAATTGTTTTATTTTGTATTTATTTATTTTTGCCAGACTTGTTAGCTTAGTTTGGGTTGCAACAGCAGCCACTTCAGGTCAGAACTCTTTAGTCACAAAAGTGACGAAAAAAACCAACCCAAAAAATTTGTATAGGATATTCAATTTCACAAATTTATGAATTTATTTTTCTTGTAAATTTTTATTTATTTTTTCCCCAGACTGCCTAGTTTAGTTTGGCTCACAGCAGCAACCGAGTTTGCCACCAAGCCAAATAATAATAATAATTTAATAGTAATTTAACATTAATTTACCATTTTTCTGGACCACCAACTGCCTAGCTTTCTTTAGGTCGCAACAGCA
>JAOUQW010000049.1:761232-776371 GCA_028565825.1 Olivaichthys viedmensis | reverse complement strand
AGTGTAGGGGAACACTGAAGCGTGGGGAACAGTGAAGCGTACGTGAAGTGTAGGGGAACACTGAAGCGTGGGGAACACTGAAGCGTACGGAACAGTGAAGCGTGGGGAACACAACAGTGAAGCGTGGGGAACACTGAAGCGTGGGGAACACTGAAGCGTGGGGAACACTGAAGCGTGGGGAACACTGAAGCGTACGTGACGTGTAGGGGAACAGTGAAGCGTGGGGAACACTGAAGCGTACGTGAAGTGTATGGGAACAGTGAAGCGTGGGGAATACTGAAGCGTGGGGAACACTGAAGCGTAGGGTTACGCCCATAAACTCCCGCATACACATTTATTTCACTGCATTCCCATTAAACTAGTAAAAGGTATCGGTTCTGGTGTTCAGAGGCCTCGACCCGTCACTAAATCCGAGATCACCTTATTATCAAGTTATGACATCAAGCAAAGATAATTTTTGTATTTGGAATAGAAATACAAAAAAAATTAAATTTTTCTGACTGTGTATATATATATTTGTATTTGAATTGTGTGTGTATATATATATATATATAATTATATAATTATAAACTTCTGTGCTTATGCTCTGTTCAAGTGACGCTCGTCTAACATCATTGATCTCATTGACGGTTTTAATAACAAGAATGTAATCTTACTGGAACGTCTGTTGTCTTGTCTGTAGCTGACCGTGAACGAGAAGAGCCAGAACCTCCGGCGTCTGCAGGCCCAAAGGAACGAGCTAAACGCTAAAGGTACACCTGACCGTCCCGATTGTTCACTGCGCCTTTAAGACACTCCTCTGTCACGAAGCAGCTTTACAGAAATCCGGATGTGGATCTAGAACCCTAACGGACAAACCAGAGGCGACAGTGGCGCGGGAAAAAAATTCCACCTGGGCCGTAGTACCAGGAACCTTTTTAGTTCCTGCTCCAGAGTACATACCTTTCTACGAACCAGGAACAATTAGGGGGCGGCGCTTGTACTTGCCCCGCACCACCAGAGCCCTGGTGATGTCACAATGGGTTTTTGCAGCCGACCAATCAGCAGCTATGCTTTAAACACGCACACAGTGCAGGTGCACACTGTAGGGCTCCTCTTCTCTCCCACTCTCTTTTTTTTTTTTCTCCTTTCTTTTTCTGTCACTCTTTCATTCCTTGTTTTTTGTTCCCTCCCTCTTTCTGCTTCTCACATTCTCCTTCTTTCTCTTTTTTCCCCTTTCCTTTCTTTCTTTCTTTCTTTCTATCTTCTTTTTCTTTTACTCTTTCTGCTTCTCTCATTTTCTTTCGTTCTTACTCTCCTCATGTCACTCTTTCTTCTTTTTGTCCCTCCCTCCCTTTTATCCTTTTTTTTCTTCGTCTTGCTTATTCCTGTCTTTCTTTTTCTTTTTTCTCCCTCTTTCTGAATTTCCAACATGATTTCTCATTCTTTCTTTCTTTCTTTTTCTCTCCCACTGTTTTCTCTTTTCTTCTTTCTTTCCCTCTCTCCTATCTGAAACTTTCTCCTCTCATACTCTTTCACTCTCTCTTTTGTTCTTACTTTTCTCTCAATGTCTCACTTTTCTTTTTTCTTTTTTTTCTGTTTCTTTGTCTTGCTCATTCCTTCCTTCTTTCCTTCCTTTCATCCCCCCATCACTTTCAGTGTACTCCGGCAGTTGTGGCGCACGCGTGCTCCCTGTTTGACGAGCGCTTTAACGCTTGTGTTGCAGTGCGTCTGCTTCGTGAGGAGCTGCAGCTGCTGCAGGAACAGGGCTCCTACGTGGGCGAGGTCGTGAGAGCCATGGACAAGAAGAAGGTTCTGGTGAAGGTGGGTTCCACGCCCGTGTTGCCCTGGTGCTCACGGAACACGGAGAACCTTTTTGTCGAAACCAGGGGCCGTCTTGTAGAAACATCCTAGTTAGTAACCATGGCGATTACAGTTAGTTACGTCCTAAATTCATGATCTTGACTCCAGATTACAGAACAATGCAAGAAACCCCTAAAAAGGGTCCTAACTTTTTAAAACTTTTAGCTTCCTTTCGTTCCATTGAGGGTACAAGGTTCTCTTCCTCGCTGGATAGCCAACTGTGTAGCATAACGTTAGTTAGCTTGCTAGCATAATGGCGTGACGTTTATTTACACTACAGGCACTAAATGATGAAAAGGCTTTACAAAACATCCCTACTCCCTATCTAGTGCACTATAAGTGGCTTGAAATAAGGGCTTTATATGAGCCATTTAGGATTAATCACGTGCGTTTGTGTCGTGTCGATGGCTCCGCATGCGTCATCGTCGGTTGCTAGGCAACAGACATGACCGTTGATTTGATTATTGACTAGTTTAGAATTTCCTAACTTGAGATACAACACAAGATGTTTGTACGATAAGAAATTATTTCTAAACGACTCGGGTCGCTCAAGTTGTTGTTGTTGTTATGGCGACTAAATGACGACGCCCCCAGGCCTCTGACATCACTGCTGACATCATCAGACTTGCGTCGGGAACGCGAGGAACGGTTCCACATTACCAGCACTAGCACCTTGTTGGTGAAAAAAGGCCTACAGTATAACTTGAACGTCGATGTTGGACGATACACCACGATATCGAAATTGGAAATAGTTTCATCTTTAATTGAACGTATCTTATAACTTGTCGGGTACCGTGATGTTTTAATAATAAAGATACGGTTATTATACCGTTAATGGTTCTGTTTTCACTCGTGTGTGTGTGTCTGTAGGTTCACCCTGAGGGGAAATTTGTGGTGGACGTGGACAAAAACATCGACATTAACGACGTGAGTGTTACGCTTTGCTCCGATTTGGAAATGGTGTCTTGATGACGCGTCGTATGAAATGTGAAATGTTCCTACAGGTGACCCCGAACTGCCGGGTAGCGCTCCGTAACGACAGCTACACACTGCACAAGATCCTCCCCAACAAGGTGGACCCTCTGGTTTCGCTCATGATGGTGGAGAAGGTAATTCATAGGTTCATTATGAGATTATGGATTCCAGGTGTGTGTGTAAGGGATGCCGGAGATCATCGAGGTTTCATTGCCCAAGTTCTGGAGCGCGTTCTCTCTCTAACCTGCAGGTGCCCGACTCCACGTACGAGATGATCGGCGGCCTGGACAAGCAGATCAAGGAGATCAAGGAGGTGATCGAGCTGCCCGTCAAGCACCCCGAGCTCTTCGAGGCCCTGGGGATCGCACAGCCTAAGGTGGGCGGGGCCAAAACCGCTTACAAAACCCTTTCAAAGTTTTTCAAAGGTCCAAAGTTCTCAGCAGAACACAAAGCGTGGAACCATATTGTTTTTCAGTGTTAACAATAAGCTGAAGGCGAGACACTACAGGTGAACAGGGTCGTTATTTTAAACAATAGCCATCACAGGATCTTTACCAGTTGAGTGCTGATATTCTTCCAAGTGTTTTTTGTATTTGAGGTTTTTCAAAAATGTACGTGTATTTATGCAAATAAGGCTTTATCTCATTAAATATGCATACATTTGCATACCTAATAATAATAACCAAAAATCTAGTCGTCGATTGATGTTAGAATTAAAATGTTTATTTTGCTGTGAAGACTTTTACACAAGTGTGTTGGCATGTCTTAAAAAAAGAAGGAATTTTTTTTTTTTTTTTTTTTTTAATCAAGAAAACACCAAGTGCTGATTTAAAAAAAAAAAAAAAAGTTTTTTTGGTAATTTTTTTTTTAGGATGAAATCCTACAATGATCAACATTTGGAGAAGTTCCTCTGTAATATGCGTCTAAATGCGTTTTAGAATGAACGTGTAAGATTTCATGAATGCAGGTGATCCAGAAACTTTTGGAGATTTTTGGTTCTGAATATAGAAGGGAAAAAAAGGGAGTTTGCACTCGATTCAGTGCGGTTTATAAGGTTTAAAGGGTTTATAAAGGAAATTTATATACGTGTCATAATGACACACACATTTACATATAGATCAGGAAACAAGCATTTTAGGGATATATCACATGACGTGATTGGGCAAAAAGGGGCGGAGCTAAAGTCATCTTTAAAGTTGATAATACGGTGGTCACGAGTGGACAAAAGAAGTGAAATGTAAACACATTTCCGTTGAATTTTTTACGCCAATCCCGGGCGTCTGTTAGGTCTTCTATACAAAGCCATACAGTTAGTGCTCTCCTCTGAGCGTGTGCAGCACGTTCATCACTATACTGTTGGCCTGTATTCCTTCACATGTGTAAATCTTCCACTGCTTAATCACATTTAATTGAGTTTTAATCTGGATTTCAGTGGAGAGCCAATGAACGTTGATGTGTAATGCTAGCTCATCGGTTTAAATCCGTTACGTATAATTAAAAATCGATGAATAGTGCAGTTTTAGTATGTTGTATTGTAGTAATTGTATTGGTTTTCCCCTCTCGTGTTGTCCTGTAGGGGGTGCTGCTGTACGGACCTCCCGGCACCGGAAAGACGCTGCTGGCCCGCGCCGTGGCTCACCACACCGACTGCACCTTCATCCGCGTCTCGGGCTCGGAGCTCGTGCAGAAGTTCATCGGGGAGGGTAGGCACATGTTTTAGACCTAAGGGGGGGGTGAAACCGGTTCATATTCGTGAAGTCTGTAGATAAAACCAGCATTGTAATGTTCTTTGTTGTTAATGTTATGTCTCAGGCGTTTTAAGTGAAGTGCATGTAAAGCGCGTCGGTTTTAAATCATTGCCGGAAGCTGATTGTTTTGTACAGCGCAATCGAGGCACCGTGTGTGAGGGGCGTGGCCATCAAACACGGCCAGTAAACGGCTAAAAGTGTAAATAAGCAAACCAAAAGAGCGCTGGGGGAGTTTGTTTTGTTTGGGTTTTTTAGTTTTTTTTCCTGGCACGATACAGCAAAAAGTCTGAGACGCGTGTAAAGAAATTCTGAAAAAAGCGAAAATGCTTTTTAAAAATAATGAAATAATTCCTGAATATAAAAATGCCATAAAAACAGTAAAAAAACTAAAATCAGTGTGTTGGTGTTTCAGCTTTTGTCTTTAAAACTGCATCAATTCTCTTAGTCACACTGTCGTGCAGTTTTATAAGGAAATCGGCTGGTAGGTTGTTCCAAGAATCTTGGAGAACCACAGTTCTTCTGCAGAACTTTGGTTCTCACTTGCTTCTGTCTAAAATGTGCTCTTTTTTTTTTTTTTTTAATGAAGCACAAAGACATTAAATAAACATCTAAGACTAAATGTATCTAGAAAAATTTCGGGTGCCCAAGACTTTTGGTCTCAGCACAGTGAAGACATTCCCACGCTAGGTTTTGACCCTCACACGACTTCTTGCAGGAGCTCGAATGGTGCGCGAGCTGTTCGTGATGGCGCGCGAGCACGCGCCCTCCATCATCTTCATGGACGAGATCGACTCGATCGGCTCCTCTCGCCTCGAGGGAGGCTCCGGCGGAGACAGCGAGGTGCAGCGCACTATGCTTGAGCTCCTCAACCAGCTCGACGGCTTCGAGGCCACCAAGAACATCAAGGTACATGAGGAACCAGAACAAGAACCCCCTACCCAGTTTTTGAGTTTGATGAAATTCCGTGTAGTGGACTTGAGGTTGTTTTTTGATAGAGCTCCTGATTTTCTTTCATGCTTCGTAATCACTGAGTTTGTCTCCTGCAGGTCATCATGGCCACCAACCGCATCGACATCCTGGACTCGGCTCTGCTCAGGCCCGGCCGCATCGACAGGAAGATAGAGTTCCCCCCTCCCAACGAGGAGGTCCGTCTCGCACCCGTCTCGCACCCAGATGTGTACCGCGATATTCACTACACACAGTGCTGTTTATATCGTAGCCACTTGAGAACACATTTGGAAAGCATGTGTCTATGCAGTGAGCATTTCCTCATGATGTTCATCATTACTTATAACCACCAACCTTCTACTCATGGTTTAGGATAATAACATTAGTGTGTGTCTAGCAGCACAATGACAGCGCTCTCTCTCTCTGTCGCATCTCTCTCTGTCGCGTCGCTCTGTCTCGCATCTCTCTCTCGCATCTCTCTCTGTCGCGTCGCTCTGTCTCGCATCTTTGTCGCTCTCGTATCTCTCGCATCTCTGTCGCTCTCGTATCTCTCCTCTCTCTCTCGTTCTCATATCTCTCTCGCTCTCCTATCTCTCCCCGCTCTCTCTCTCTCTCGTATCTCTCCCCGCTCTCTCTCTCTCTCTCGTATCTCTCCCCGCTCTCTCTCTCTCTCTCGTATCTCTCCCCGCTCTCTCTCTCGCTCTCGTATCTCTCCCCGCTCGCTCTCTCGCTCTCTTCTCTCTCCCCGCTCGCTCTCGTATCTCTTCTCTCTCGCTCTCATATCTCTCCTCTTTCTCGCTCTCGCTCTCATATCTCTCCTCTTTCTCTCCTCTTTCTCTCTCTCGCTCTCCAGGCCCGTCTGGACATCCTGAAGATCCACTCGCGCAAAATGAACCTGACGCGCGGCATCAACCTGCGCAAAATTGCCGAGCTCATGCCGGGGGCGTCCGGTGCCGAGGTCAAGGTAAGGTCAACAGCGAGGCGGGAAAATATTGAACTCGTCATAAATAGCGTCACGAGAGTATCACATGGCCAAATCCCAGCTAGTAAGCTGAGGAATCTTGGCTGGAAGTGAATAAACAGTGGCTCCGTCCCAAATCTTCCGCTTTATTTCCATGCCAGTTGATTAATATTGGTCTCGGTCGGGGACTGGGCTGAAGCGAAACATGTTATTAGTGATGTATTAGCCTTTAAACAGACTCTATGCTGCATCATATCGAGTCCACAGGTTAGTTATGAAGGGTTCTGGGTACCTGCATCGATGCAGTAAGGGCACTAGAGGGCACTCGTGAGCACCCTTCTGACCCACAGAACGGGACATCACGTCTAATGGCTAACTTCTTCCACGCAGGGCGTTTGTACGGAAGCCGGCATGTACGCGCTGCGAGAGAGGAGGGTCCACGTCACCCAGGAGGATTTCGAGATGGCCGTCGCAAAGGTGCGTCCTTCCCTCCATAGAGGAACACGTTTTATAGCAGTGGAACTGCGGTGTCATGCAAAAGGACATTTCCTTATTAATGTGCGTCATGGAAAACCGGAATTAATCTCTTGTCCATCGACAGGTGATGCAGAAAGACAGCGAGAAGAACATGTCCATCAAGAAGCTCTGGAAGTAGAGGCTCCATCAGCGGCGCCTCGTGGCCTCACCCCTGTCGTTTTTCCGGTTTTCTTCTTCTTTTGGTTTTGCCTTGAATTTATTTTAAATAAATGGTGTCTCCCGCTCAGAAGCACGTGTCCTCAGTGTCTTAGGACTAAAGATGCCTCACACACACACACCTGTTTTATTTACACGCATTAAAATGGCTGACAAAACAACTTCTCACTTTTCCTCCCAACAAAAACTTTTCAATACTGGAACTTGCTCTCAAAAACATTTGGAGCAAAAGTATTAGCACATCTTAAGAGTGCGTAAAATTATCGCAAAACATTTTTTTGGGGTTCTCAATCTCTTCACCTTGTTGGACGCTACAGAAGGATTCATTGTAGGAGGAGCAGAACCAGTGAAGATGCACTAAACGAAACTTGGCAAATCTAGCTGTTCTAGCCGGTCCCCGTTCACATGGTTTTTTATTATTTTTTAGCTAAAATAGCACTTTTGTCCCCTAAAAGCGAACCCTAATGGAGCATTCCTCAGCTGAGCATCTGGTGCATGTTCGAGAGAGAGAGAGAACGGTTAAAAGCTATTTTACTGTCGAATTTGATCCACGATGAACTGCTGTCATTTTATTTCTGTCCGAATCTGCCGCATCTTCCAGAAAGCAGAGGCTAGAAATCCTTAGAACCAGAGCGCACGTGAGAACCCTACCTTGTTAACCTTATCAACTATAAAACGCCGCTCTCGACTCGTAAAGCACTGCGCGGTCTTTCCCTGTGATATCCGAGTGCACTTGTTACTTCATCACCACCACCCAGGGTTCCACATGGATTTACTGAACTTGTGGAATAATCTCCGTCGCCACACGTTCTGCATCACCGCGCTACAGGACGTGGATATTTGTGCATTTTATCAATAAACTCATGACTCGCTTCCTTCCTTTCTTTTTACCTCCCTCTTTCTTTTCTTTTTTTATTCTTTCCCTCCTTTCTTTTCCCTCCCTTCTTAATTTTTCTTCTTTTTTCCTCCCTCCTTTCTTTCTTTTTTCATTCTTTCCCTCCTTTCTTTTTCTTTTTCCCTCCCTCCTTTCTTTTTTTTTTCATTCTTTCCCTTTTTTCTTTTTCCCTCCCTTCTTTTTCCTTCCTTTCTTTTATATATTTCCTTTTCCCTCCCTCCTTTCTTTCTTTTTTCATTCTTTCCCTCCTTTCTTTTTCTTTTTCCCTCCCTCCTTTCTTTCTTTTTTTCATTCTTTCCCTCCTTTCTTTTTCTTTTTCCCTACCTTCTTTCTTTTTCCCTCTTTTCTTTCTTCCTTTGTCATTCTTGTTCCCTCCCTCCTTTCTTTTTCTTTTCCCCTCCCTCCTTTCTTTTTCTTTCTCTTTTCCAACTTTCTCTCTTTATTTCTCTCCCTTCTTTCTATTTTTTTTTCTTTTTCCCTCCCTCCTTCTTTTTTTCATTCTTTCCCTCCTTTCTTTTTCCCTCCTTTCTTTTATTTATTTATTTTTCCCTCCCTCCCTTCTTTATTTTTCTTTCTTTCTTTCTTCCTTTTTGTCATTCTTGTTCCCTCCCTCCTTTCTTTTTCTTTCTCTTTTTCCCTCCTGCCTTTCTTTTCCCCTCCCTCCTTTTTCTTTCTCTTTTCCAACTAACTTTCTTTCTCTCTTTATTTCTCTCCCTTCTTTCTATTTTTTTTTCTTTTTACCCTCCCTCCTTTCTTTCATTATCTCCCTTTTTCTTCCTCCTTTCTTTTTTCCTTTTCATTCCTTTTTTCCTCTCTCCTCTCCTTGATGCGTAAATATGACATGACGTTACTCAAACCGTTATCCTCATGATGATCCTGATTTTTGTTTCCACTCTTAAATCCAAGATGGCTGATGGTGATAAAGCTGCACCACGTGTCTCTGGTGTATCCAAACTTTCCACACAAAAAGGCCTAATTAATAATAAATAAATAAATAAGCATGATTAGCTTTTGATAGTTGTTTGTTTTTTTACTTCTAAAACCAAGTGTGAACACGTGAACACTCCACAACAACAATCCCAAACTGCATGAAATACTTTTTTTATTTAAATAAAAAATGTATTGCCATATTCAAAAATTACATTTTTCCTATAATTTCAGTTGGAATAAATAAAAAAACACCTTTGGAATTATAAGATTCGAACGGACTTGATGTTGTTTACACACCATTGAATACATGTGATGTTTTACCCCAAATTATTGCCTTCAAGTATATATGTGTGTGTGTGTGTGTGTGTGTGTGTATATATATTGTGGCTCTTAACATTTCAAAACTGTCAGATAAAACCTTTCCAAGGTCTTGATTTTTTTTTTTTTTGTTGTATTTCTTTTTACTTCCTAAATTATTGTTTCTTTATTCTGTTCCTGAGCTGATCGTTTGACTCCACACTGATTTTGGGCAATAAAAAAGAAGTAACGTCCTTTAATTTAATTGTTCAGTAGTACATTATTATTATTATTATTATTATTATTTCTATTTCTAAGGACCATCTACAGCACATTATAACTTAAAATTATTTGTATTAAATATTAGTTGTTTAATTCATTTTTGATTTGATGCAGAGCGGCAACATGCGTGGACAGTTCAGTAACTTTTAGTAAAAAGTAATTTATTTATTTATTTTTTAAGTGGGGGGGGGAATCTGGATATTTGTATGCATGTATTTATTTATTTATAATAATTTATGCTTGAAAGGCTAACTGTCAGGTACATTAATAGTTAACATTCTAAAAAAAAAAAAATCTTATTTGACATAACTCTTGGCGTTTATTAATAATTGACCTCTCGTAGTGGCCCAGCGTGTATGTGGACTTTTGCAATGTTGTTTTTCTCAGTTGTACAGTAACTCTTGTCCCGCCCGCGACTTCTTCTCCAGCTTTTTCCCGGCCGTAAAACGTTTTATGTCAGTGACCCGCTCAAAGTCCTCCGCTAGATTCCTGAGACAGTCATTGCCACATTGGGACACTTGGACACTTCCAGCTTGAAGACATTTTTAGGTGTGTGCAGCAAACAAGACACGGTTTTGCTCGCTGTGAGTAATTTCAGCTTCTTAATATTGACCAGTTTGGGGCTGATATCTTATCTTTTTAAACAACCGGGTTGAGTTAGTACTAGAAAGTGGGCCAGTTGGTGTTTTTTCCCCAGATGTTTACTATAGTGTAGAACTGTGAAAGGTTTTTAAAAGGACCTCGTCCACTGGAGTTTATAATTACGGTGAACTTTAGTCCATCTTTACGTCCATGACTAGGCTTTTGTCGAAGGCAGAACTGTGTGGAAAGCGTTTCGATTAGAAGATATCATTCTTAAAGAGACTTGAGTGTAGTTTTTACCAGAACATAAAGTCACTTTTTTTTTTTTTTTTCTTGGCAGATTGTCATGCAATCTCATAAACGTGTGTAAAAAAAAATATGAGCCAGTTCTGGTATCTCATGGACTCATGGACGTTCACACAGCAACAGCAGCCAGGATTTATGTTTTATAATGATTGTAATGTCAATAGTTCTGTGATGGAAAAGTGTTAAAAAAAAAAAAAAAAAGAATAAATAAATAAAAAGCTTGAATTGAAAAAAAGTATGTCTTTTTATTTTATTTTATTTTTCATAGACAACCAGCAGAAATCTTGGAAATGGAATTCTACTATATAAAGTAAGCCTAACTTTGTGTTTTTTCTTGTGTTTTAAAAGCACGTGTGAGATTTTGTTCATGCTGGTGATTCAAATTGGTTCAGATTTATTACTTCTTTTTTTTTTTAAATCGGTCGTAATTCGGAAATTAGACTTCCGATACTGATAATGACAGAATAAGCAATGAAATGTGGACGATGCAGCACTTCGATATTCTGAAACGCTTCGAGGTTTCTTAAAAGCGCCGCATTTCTTAAACTTGCGTCCTCGAGTTTTAAAACGTGCTCACATTTTTAATAAATGACAGGCGAACGCTTGACTTTTCCGTTATAAGTATTTAAACATTGATCTTTGATGCTCTTTAGTATGATCCTAACATCGGACATAAAGCATAACGGCTTCATGCTTTATAACAAGTGCCTTTGTCCTCGCTAACAATACGCCATTATTCCTGGCTGCCAGTTCAGTTAGAGTACGTTCACGTTATCCTTCATAATGTGGTCATCAGATGACCCAACTATGTGTACAAAACGTTTCGTTACCTGTAACTTGCCCTTGACGCACATGGACATGAATCATTTTGCTGCCATTAGAAAGCTCACGGACCGAAAATCCATTTTCCAAACAATGTGTTGTTCTGGGAAAAGTCTCGCTATTTACTAATGCGCTTGAATTAGACTTCAGAAAAGCTGAACAAACCGTTTCATGGGGTTTTTAATGCCGTTTTTGTGCTTCTAAAATAAGAAATATGGCAGAAATTACGCCCCCTCCCTCCTTTCTTTTTTTTCTCTCCCTCCTTTTTTTTCTCTTTTCCAATTAATTTTTTCTCTTCCCCTTTTTTCTCTCTCCCTTTCTATTTCTTTCCCTCTTCCTCCTTTTTTTCTTTTTCTCTCCCTCTTTTCTTTCTTTGTCTGTCTCCTTTCTTTCTCTTTTCCAACTAATTTTTTCTCTTACTCTTTTTTTTCTTCCTCTCTTTTTCTCCCTCATTTTTATATTTTTATTTCTTTCTTCCCCTCCCTTCTTTCTTTTTCCCCCTCCCTCCTTTCTTTCTTTCTTTTTCTCTCTCTCCCTCCTTTTTCTCTCTCCCTTTCTTTCAATTTTTTTTCTTTCCCTTCTTTCTTTCTCTCTTCCTCCTTTTTTCTTTTTCTCCCTCATTTCCAACTAACTTTTTCTCTTCTTTTCTTCTCTCCCTCTTTCTATTTTTCTTTCTTCCGCTCCCTTCTTTTTTATTTTCCCCCTCCCTCCTTTTTCTTTCTCTCCCTCTTTTTTCTCTCTCCCTTTCTATTTTTTTCTTTTCTTTCTTTTCTTTCTTTCCATCACTCAGTCACACGCCGTCCCCTTGGGTGCACTCCTTTCTTTTTCTTTCTTCCCCCTTTTTCAGTTCAGTCAGTGTGCTGTGAGAGGAGAGCGGCGTTCCCCTCGCCTGTGCGTCTCTCGCGCCGTCACGCAATCGCCGTGAAACGCGCTCGAACCGAGGAGAACCGAGGAGAACGAGGAGAACCGAGGAGAACCGAGGAGCGCCTCTGCTCGTTACGTGTTGCGCGTGCATGTCACCTGATAGGAGTATGCATCACCACTCAGATCTATATCCAGGGGGTTCAGTTGGTGTGTTAGGAATTTGGGGAGCCCTGTGTTTGGTATTGGTGCCAACAGTGTGGGGGAAAGTAGCCTACTATTCAATTCACGTGTTATAATGTAGAGTTCTCAACATGGACGCATGACACACTATTCAATTCACGTGTTATAATGTAGAGTTCTCAACATGCACGCATGACACACTATTCAATTCACGTGTTATAATACAGAGTTCTCAACATGGACACATGACATATGACACAGTGAAACCGTTAAACTAGAAAAGAAAAGAAAAACAAGCGCATATTGCTTTAAAGATCATTTTGAAATACAGAATGATTTGCATCATTGGCTACGGTTTACATTTCCTTCGAATTATACTACCGAAGTTCAGCTCCGTTTACCGTTCACATGAACCAAAGGTGCCGGAGAGCTCGGCTCTCGTGCGGTCCCGTGCGCTCCCGCCCAGTTTAACCCCCGCTCAGCGCGCGCACCCCTCCTTTTTTTTTTACACACACACACACACACACATACTTACAACCATCTGCGAGTCTAATGGATCGATTGATGCATTCTCCGCTCTTCTGAGCGCCGAGACTCGGAGCCTGGACACGGAAGCCCCCCGCATGACATCACCGCGCCCACTCGACAAGACTCATTAAAGTGCATATAAGATCCGATTCAATTTGTCTGGATGTATTCTGTCGTAATTATCCAGGGCATAATGGTTCTCGTTGCGGTTGAGAAAAATCTCAAGGGGCGCTTATTAAACAGACATAAATTCACTCGTCCATGCAATGACTCGTGTCCTCATTCTTTTTCTTTTTCCAAACAAAGGCGCGCACAGCCGAGTTTCAGGATCTTAATGACGCAAATGCTCGTGTTTTTTTTTTTTTCAATACTGAATTCATTAAGGACCTGTTTTCCACCTCCATCTTTGTGTTTCTGTGCATGCTGTGTCCCGACACACCCCTTTTACTCTACTGCTCGAAGCATGAGTGCCTCCAACTGAAAGCTTTTGTCTGCCAAAGCAGCCATCTTTACATATTCCACACCTTATATAGGCATTTCGTTTTGAGAATTTACCGGCTGAGGGATTGAGAATTAAAGATAGGGATGCTGCTGACACCAGCCTGGAACTCTGGACCAAGTATCGGATCGGATATTGACATATTTTTTCTATCCGACCCACTTTTTATGCTATGAACGTGTGTTATGTTGGCCGACACAACATGGAGCGTAGACATGGATTGTGTTAAAACATGTCGCTATCACGCCTGTGACATTTCACATAACTTGGCAACCGAAGCTTGCAGAGAGTCTCTCGGTTATTGTGAGGATGTCAGTATCGGGTATCGGCTGATACTCAGAGCTCTGATATTGGTATCGTATCGAAAATTGGTACATCCCTGATAAAAATGCCTCACAAGGACCGGGTGATATGATTATATAATATTCATAAATATATATTTTTTAAATAACGCACGCATCGTCAGTACTGTTGTAACACTGACCTACTCCATTATTATTCATAGTAACAAGTAGCTGGTTGTACATTATAATATATCTTTGTACCGAAAATGTCTTTCTACATCCTTGTCCGTGTTAAATAATACATCTTTGTATATGTTAAATAAAATCAATCATTAAACACAGTTTTTCACTGTGTTTTAAAATGTGGTAACACTGCTTTGCTGGCACTAAATATCGTGATACATGCAGTATATCGTGTATCATAAAAATGTCTTCAAGTATCAAGTACACTAGACCCTTTGGAGCAATCACACAGAATGTCATCAAGACTGACAATTTAGTTCCACCAAAGATGAAGTGTTGCTGCTGAAACAGGCCAGAAAGCTTCTTTACCCCTAAACATGTATCTGCCCAGCTGTAGGCCTGTTTACTTTACTCGTAGTCCCTGGTCCATTACTTATTGTCCTGGCATGTATCTGTGTGTCGTCTGTCAGAAACTGAGGCGAGCGAGTGCAGTTGCCTGAGTGTATGTCTGCTGGAATGGCCTGGCCATGAGCTGAGTATTGAGATAGAGCAGGAGAACTTGTCAGTAAAAGTGTCGCTACTTCAATTATCGACAGCTTTAGGGACGACTACAGTGACAGGAAATAATGATGCGTTCAAATGGAGCTCAAATTCATGCTTTCGACATGAACGAAAACACGATATGCTCGCTGTTTAAGTGCGTCAAGTCCTGAGAACACTCTTGCTAGGCAACTGGGAAACATTAGCTATAAACTAGCTAATGATTGGCGCTAATGATTTAGCTAGCTAGCACTGTGAAGGTGTGAAGTCTTGTATACAAACAATGTAAATGCAGAACGTGGAAATGGCACAAAATCATCTGTAATATCAACATTTTCCTGAGATGTGATGGTGAATTACTAAGAAAAGACTAATGATTAAAATGACACTGTCGTTACACTTAGCACCAACAGCTAGCTGATCGTCCATGGGTTCCGCCATATAGAGAAACATCAACGCTGCAAACGTCACAACTCGTGAACTTGGAGGTATCAAAAATAAATAAAGCGGTGAATACCACTAGAGTGGGCCGCACATGTTAAACATTTCTTGTAAACACGACACGACCCCAGCATAAATGTATGTTAACGGCAGAGCCGCAGAAAGCAAAGTTATTTGCAAACTAACACGACGGTGGAACGGCTTGTTGGACAATTTATCTGAATATGAAAAATGTCACTTGAAAAAAAACAAGAAAGAACTGTTTATGCGTTAGAAGCTTTGAAAAATGGGAAAATCGATTCAACTAAATTTCCTCTGAATATATTAAAAGGAGCACAT
>JAOUQW010000049.1:744935-755076 GCA_028565825.1 Olivaichthys viedmensis | reverse complement strand
ATTGTGTTTTTATCTAAAAAGTGCTCTAGTGCTGAATATCTCACTTTCTTTAATGATGCACAAACATTTCTCTGTAATGTTTGAATGTTTGGAAATGTAAAATGTGCTCTTTTTCTAATGACACACATCCAAGACAAAATGTATATTAAAACATTAGGATGCCGAGACTTTGGCACAGTGCTGTACATTTATAAATAAACTCGCTGGTCGCTATTTCCATTTCGACTAAAAACAGCAAAGTATTTGAAGAATAAAGTGTCCATTCAATGCTGACGGTTTAATAAGAGAGGTTTTTCAGCACTTATCATCCTACAAATGGCTGCCGCGGGCGTTTCCCTCCTGGACGTCTCCTGCATAGGCTTCATCACTTCAGAATAAACCACACCGGGTGACATGACGGAGAACAGCAGCTGGCGTTGCCTTGGATTTTTGGTCTGTTCTCCAAAATGTTGAATTCTGTTGTTGTTGTTGCCAGAGCAGAAACGACAGACAGCTCTTCCAGATCCAATCAGTCTGTGAGGTTAAAAAAGCGTGAACAATCCGTATGTCTGCAACCGCACCCTATTCGCTATAGAGTGCACTAGTTTGGGATTTTTGCTATTTTATAGTACTGTCCATGAACATGGAGAAGAATATCCACTATGTTCAATATCACGAAATCCCACGATGCACTGCTTAAGTGTCCAAATGATGTACTCTAGATGCTAGATGGACATTTGTAGGGCACCATTGAAGACCATTTCTATTACCGTAACAACGCGAATATCGATTTCATTTAGTTTGGGTTAGCAGCCAAACTAAATATTAGCATCTTAACCAATGGAATCGGAGAAAGAAAAAAAAGGGTTATTGATTTTTGGATAAAAGTTTGGTTGTGTATGCAAAAATATAATCACCCATTTTTTTTTTTTTGCTTCTTTTGTTCAGAGCATTAACAATATGCTACATGGTTGTTGTTTTTTTCCGAAATGAGTAGCCAGTTATATTTTATATTGGAACGGTGTTGGCAAATCATAGGGCCACATGCCTCGCTACACACGTGTGCAGTATGACAAAATCCGGCATGTTTTTGCCGGTCGGGACTTTGTTTTTTATCCATCGGGATTCGATTGACTTGTGAAAAGTGGGATGTTCCAAAAACAATCATGGAGTCCGATTTAGACGGTGAAACATGACGTATAATGATTGGTTATTAAGATTTTTGTTTTAGTCCCGCCCACAATTTCTCCGTGACCATCAAAAAAATCAATCAGAGGGCCGTTTAGAGGCGTGAAAAGGTCGCTGCACTTTAGTAAAAGTTTTTACGGACAAAGACAAACGAATTTAGTCTTTTAAGTGATTAATGCAGATGAATCGTCTACAATCTGATCACAAAGTAAAAAAGGTCAGTTTGGATTTCTTTAAAGAGTTCAGTGTGTGTATATATATGAGCGCAGATCAGTGAGTGTGAGGAACCTGGAAGCTCCGGTAATCGCGTTTAATTGAGTATAATGTTTTATTTATAAACCACACGATGTAAATACACCAAATGTTTTGTTTCGAGTGTTTTATATCCTTCCTGCAGCCTGGTGCAAGCCTCCAGCACCAGAATGGCTTCATTTTAATGTGATCTGTAGCAAAGTGTAATAATGGCGAAAAGTATTTCCCCAAGATGTGTAGTTTTTAACTGGAGCTCCGAAGCTAATGTAGCTAACAGGTAATGGAAGTCTGTCTCACCCAAAATCCTTTCTGTAAATACACCCCTAAACCAGCGTGCCCTTGCTCCGTAATCTCATAAAAAGATATATAAAAAATTTTTTTTTGTAAAATAGTAAAAGATCGTTACACATATAAATTCAAAGTGGAACTATATTATAATCCGCATCACTTCCTGGTTCCTATGCTAAGGTAAAAAGTATTTCTGATTGTCCAAGATGGCCGCTATGACGTTCCAGTGTTCAGCTACACGGTGAAGTTTTAGTTCATGTTTATAGATGACAGTCAAGTCCCACTGTGTCTGTTCATCACTGAACTACTGGATGTGGTTTGTGGCATTTTGGGTGACATAGACGTCCATTACTTGTTAGCTAACATTAGCCTCGTAGTGTTTCTACCTGCTGTGTTCAGCTCCAGGTCTCTCTTAACGAACGCTTTCCTCTTCTCCTCCAGCAGCTGGCTGGGGATCAGACCTGCACTGCCGCCCTCCAGGTGACACGCCTGCGGCACACGGGGGCAGAAACTTATAGGCTCAGCCCTGATGTTCACAACTTTTCAACTTTTTATACGAGTTTGTTTGTGTTGATTCCTACAGCTTAGCGAACCCACGCCCACCTGCCACCAGTTGGGGTCGTCCTGGTTGAAGATCTGCAAGATCTCGCCGCTGTGGAACCGGAGGCCGGCCTCTTTGCAGGGGATCAGGTTATCGTGAGCGGGGTCGTAGTCGAAGTGGCACTTCACGAACGCCTGATGGTGCACACAAACACACACACACACACCTCAACCTGACACCAGACTTAAAGGCCCGTTACCTTCTCCCATCAATACCAACGCATACTAAAGAAATGTTCAGACTTTTTACTGCTAATGCTATGCGGAGTGAAAGTAACAAAAATTTAATCGATAAAAATGGATTTGATTTATTTATTTATTTTAAACAAAAACATTTTTGTAAAGTAAAAATTGAGCTGATCAAAAAATGCAAGTGAATGAATAAATAAATAAATAAATAAACAAACACACACAGATAAGCTCGTAGCGGTTCGTATTCAAACAATACGGCAGATTTCCTACAGATCCCTGCAGTGTGACCTCACATTCCCAAACCCCTCAGTGTGTGTTCGAGCGCTGCAACACACACACTGCATATCTCTCTCTCTCTCTCTCTCTCTCTCTGTGTGTGTGTGTGTGTGTTGTTAAACGAGTATATTTTGATAGTATCTTTGTCTCCACAGTGAATTTGCATATAGGTGGGCTTTCGCACCTTCATCACAGTAAACAGTCGCAGGAGAGAGTGTGTGTGTGTGTGTGTGTGTGTCAGCATTCGCAGTTTAGCATATTTACACACTGAGGATCTATGTGAGTGTGTCAGATATAAATACACGAGGGTAGTTAAAAAGAGTCCAGTGACATTTGTGACACACACCTGTAATGCCCATTAGGGGGGGGGTGTCGTGTTCGGAGGGTCAGGGAGAGCCAAAAATGTGTCACCATGGCAACCCTGGCCCCCTGTAATCCAGAGAGTGTCGAAAATTACCCTCATACCCCTCTCTCCTTCTCTCTATCTCTTGACAAATCGTCTACATATTGACCACAATCTGGCTTTCAGACGCACAGTTGCTCCTCGACATTATTACAATACCGTAATCTTCATTTAAAATTTAACTGGTGAACAAATCATGTCATATTGATATGGCAGTACATCCCCCTACGTCTTACTAGACGGCTAGTACTGGAAAAACCCAGGAACCGGCCGCGCCCAGGAGGTCAGGATGACAGGAAGTGTGACGCAGGTGGGCACAGATGGGGCAGCCGCATGGGGCAGGACGGACGCAGCCACGTGGCCTACATTTTACATTTCCTTCCTAGAGTTTGTTCTTGTTTTAAACCGACGCTTTGCTTCCACATCCACACCCACATCCACACACGCGCCAAACTGGCGGTTCTTTCATGCCACGGCAGCGACTCGGACGCAATCTCCCAGCATGCCCCTCCGTCAGAGTCTCAACCTTCTCGTTTTCCAAAAAAACAAAAAAAAACAATTCAAATTCAGAGAGCTGAGCTAGCTGAACTGTTTTACAGTTGAGTGCAAAAGTTTGCATCCCCCATGTTTTTTTTTTTGGATTGAACATTGTACAAATTATCAACAAAAATAAAATAAAAAATTGAATTCCAAGATGATAAAAATAAACATAAGGTAAAATGAAGAGAAAAATTGTTTTTTTTGGGGGGGGGTTTAAAAAGAAGAAGACGTTTTGCGCCGAGTCTCTCGATCTCCAGACCCGATATTTGAATAATATCTGGGTTGTTTTTTTTTTTACTATTCAATTTTATTTGCCCATTTTAGGAACATCTGTGAAACATAATAAAATTTCTTTGTCTTTTGTATTTTGTCCTAAGGGTATGCAAACTTTTGCACTCGACTGTAAACAGAAATCTGAGACTTCTCTATGTCTTTATCTCCAAACACCTCGCACATGGTTTCTATTAGGTCAGGATCGTGTCAAATCTCTGATCCCTCGTTTTAATAGTGCTGCTATGAAACGACACGTTATGTATTGATTTGATGAGGCAGAACAATCAGACGGGCCGAGCGCGCGTGTCCGATCTCGGATCAGCCTCTTGTACCGTAATGACTGTGATCTTATTCATGGCAGCGAGCTGATTAGCACCCTGAGAGCTCCCCACAGCGTGACACATCACTTTTCAAAAGAGGGCTGTTGTGTTATGTGGATCAAATCAAAGTGGTGTGATTGTCCTGCGCGGCATGGATGAAGAGATCTGACGAGGGGTTTGATCGGAACTAAAGTTCTTCTTTATTGAGTTGCACTTTGAGTACAGTTTGTGTTAAGAACATTTCTAATGTTATATTGTAAGGGCCTTTTTGTATTATACTGTATTTAATATTGTACAGGTCATTTAAAATTTTGCACATCTCGCACATATGACTTGGTCCGAGTCGTGCGTCACCCGGGTGTCTTTGGCGTACTGGAAATATTCATATTGTTCACACAGTGCATTCTACATACTGCTTTTGGACGGGGCTTAGTACGAGTAGCACATCACTAGCGTCATGTCAGGGTGACGGGTCACTTCCCGTTTCCCCAAACTCTCAGCTAGGAAGCTGAGACTCAGCACGTCAGGAAGGGAAGAAGTCGGACCGTATTAGCCCTTCTTTAAAGGGTTCTTTGGAAAAGTGCTTTCCTAAAGGATTGCCAGATAGATAGATAGATAGATAGATAGATAGATAGATAGATCGATAAACCATAAACCATTCCTTAATAAAATCCTTCTCTTGTGTTATTTTGCCAGCACAATGATTCTGGTAGAGCAAATTTCCCCATGACAAAATAATGTATAATAATAATTGTAATGAAAGTTGTCATCAGGTTGGTTCTCACTTATTAACATGGCTTTTGAAACGAACTACACTATTTATTTTAAATATTTATTTTTGTTGTCCTGGTTAAAGTAACACGAAGGTAACTATAAAGACAGAGTTCATAATGATTAAAAGTGTCTCTGGATATTTAAAGGTCCTATATCTCATTATTTTAGACATTTTTATATTATTTGTGAGCGTCTATGAAACACATCAAGTGACTTTTACTGTGAAAATCATGTCTGTATATTTTTCTGCCTCTCCAACCCGTTTTCACCGAGACCGCCCACTAGTCATTAATATTCATAAAGCAGACCGCCAACGTTCATTATTATTCATTAGTTGACTCGCGTTCGCTTTAATCCAGTAAATCTGCTAGCTAATAGCCTCTCCAACAAAGGAGGAAGCATTTGCATGTCTTCTTTGAAATCGTTTTTTTTTTTTTATCAAACTGTTGCAGAAAAACGTAGAAAATAGAAAAATGCTAATGTATTATGTAGTGTCGTAAAACTACAAGATTTTTTCTAATATAGCCCCTTTAATAATTATATGATTTCAGCAACAACTGTAATTCACAATGTTGCCATTCAATGGATCGGCTTCTGTTTAAAGTCCCCCTAAAGTCGTAATTTAAACTATTAAAAAATAATCTATGTTGAATAATAAAATTGTTACATATTTTTAGGAATTATATTTATGGCCAAGAAACTTAAAATGGCACAGAACATCTCTAAAACTTTACAGTCATTAAGAATGCGAGGATATATGAATATGCATGATTATGCAAATTGAAAACCCCGCCCCTGCCCCACTACTACATTGGACCATGATAGGTTCAAGCTATTTCGTGACGTACAAAACTTAAGCTGATACGTCGCTCAACACAAACCGTTTTTTTAACGGAAGTGCTGTGCAAGTTTAAAAAATTAATTAAGTCTTAAATTTCCGGGCCAGAAATTAGCCATCCCGTTTCCCTAAAAGACAACCCATTAACCTTGCAGGCAGCAGAAGACGGCTTCTTTAACATTACATTACTAAACATAGTAACTAAAGTATATGAATGTGTGTCTGCGTGTGCGTGTGTGTGCGTGTGCGTGCGTGTGGTCCCTCTCACCTGGCGGGGTGTGTGCGGTTCCTGGTAGCTGGGCAGGATCTTGAGCACGACACTGCCGCTGGCCTCCTTCAGCATGTCCTGCAGCACCTTGGGGTCGCTGCCCACTTCCTTGCCGTTGACCTCTTTGATGATGTCACCCACGTGCAGGAGGCCCTGCTGATCGATCATGCCGCCATACAGGATGCGCGCAATCACCAGCTCTCCACCTTCAACGCGGAACGTCACGCCCTGGGCACGAAACATGAGAGAGTCCAGGAACAGATCAGCAGGGGTTAACGGGCACTCAAGAAACTTTACATGTACCAGGAAAAGAAAGTCTGAGCACATTACCCCGGTTCTATTCAAGCTACACTGGCTGCCTATTAAGTTCCACATAGGCTACATAGTCCTGCTTATGACGTTTAAAGCTCTAAATGGTTTTAGCGTATCTTGCTGATCTCCTGAAGCAGTATAACCCATCCCGAGCACTTCGCTCAGCTTAAGCAGGTCTACTGTAAAGTTATAGCAATTGTTATTTTTTTTGTGGTGTTTATAGCCCATGGTTTATTTTGAATCGTCTAAAATAAGTCTATTGAAATACGCAGACCCTCATTACTTGATGTAGGAAAAGAGTTCTGAATAAATGCATGTTATTTATGGAATTTCTTTTTATATACAATACTGTGCAAAAGTCTTAGGCGCCCTCATTTTTAAAAAATATATATATACATTTTGTCTTGGATGTATATTTGATGTCTTCTGCATTAGTGTGTCATTAGAAAATTTCCAAACATTTGTCTTTCAAAAAATTAAATGTCTTCATGGTGATAAAAATGAGCAGTTGTGTGTCATAAGCAATTGTGATTGCTTATAATTCCTCCTATGTAAGTCTAGGTCTTACCAGATGTTCTCCAGAGACTTTGCGTATGCCGACCATCCTGACAGCGTCGGGCGGGACTGGCTGGTTGTTAAAGGCGGGGTCCATGAAGGCACAAGGGCTGGGTGGTGGAGTCTCGTAGCTTTTGGAGGCCACAGAGTCGTGTGTCTCCAACAGGGACTGTGGACCAATGAGAAAAGAGCTTGATCCTTTTACCACTGGTTTAAAACGGGGAGTTTATACAGTTTTGTCAGGCTGTGATGTATGTGTATGTACCTGGAAGTGTGGTTCGCTGAGTATACGAGCGAGTTCGTGTGCTGTCTGGCTTTGATGGGTGAGTGGTGTGAGATCTTTCAGGATGTCCTGCAGCAGCTCTACATTGTTCTCCCTTACTGCCTCCAGCTTCGGCTCCTCAAACCGCTCATGAGCCTGTTTCACATAAACACGGACACAAAAAAAAAAAAATACAATTGTCGGTCAAGGACGGTCTCCAATAAAGGCTCCAATTACAAACTTAAATATCAGAGAAGTCTCATAATAATACAATTATAATTGGGTGAAGCTTTGGGAGTGTGTAAGACTTTTTCTACTGGAGGCATTTATACGGTTTTCCATAAAATGGGTACAGAAGAATTGTATGATTCTAGGAGATTTGTTATATAGCATTCACTATTTGTCTGAGGAAAAAATCCCCAGCACTATGACCTGGAGAAATCAGAAACCACAGCAGTTTAATCCAAAACCTAAATAAAAATGATCCTCTGTTCTAACATTAATACATGTTTAACAGGCCATATGAGTTTTTGCACACCCCCTATATGCTAAAAATACTGCAAGAGTTGGGCAAGAGTCAGATCCTCCTACTAAAATCCAAATATTGAACACTAAATAGATACCAAGGCCAAAATTACACCATTGCTTGCAGTTTTAGATGTGAAAACTGTTCTAATTATAGCTTTAGAGGCTCAATAAGGATTTGTTGCAACCAGTAGATCAGTTCTTAAACCAAGAAATTTGCACATTTACCATGCTGTTTGTAAGTACATTTAGAGCCACTTTCAGAGTCGTGACACTGGTTCAGCACCAGTGAAGTCTAAATAACTTTAGCTTATCAGACAAAAAGCCTGTCACCTTCCTTATTTATCTCCAGGGTTTGGTGAGTGATATTTCTGTCTCTGCACTGGCAGACAGTGCAAGGTGTTTTGTCAGTGTCATATGTAGAACCGCAGGGAAAAATGCAGCACGTAGAAGATGATCCTAAAAGTAACCACCTGTGCCATTCTGCAGTATAACGGTAATAGGAAAGATTTAGGGGTAAAAAGGTAAGGCTGAAAGTAAAAGTTAGGCCTGGGAGTAATGGACAGGACTGGAGATAAAGGTTGGAATGGGGAGAAATGGGTATTATTCAGGGTAGGGGTTATGATTGGAGAGAAAGGTTAGGACTGGAGGTATAGGATAGAACTAGAGGTAAGAGTTAAGACTGGGCATAAAGGGATGGAGTTGTGGTAAGGATTAAAGCGCCTTTTCACAGGACGGTGCGGAACCTAAGTACCCGTGCTGAATTTAGTTGACCTTTTTGCCCAGGTACCATGCGAGCCAAGCCGGGACATACGGGTGGAGCTTAAAGTAGTGCACAGAATCACCCTGATTAATGTCTCTGGCTAGAATCACTTCTCTACCAGCACAAAAATTTTCAGTACTGTAGAAACTGTCTGCCAAAGTTTGTTTCTCTTTATTTATGGCGGATTTAAAAGGCAATATCACGGTTTTCTTCAGATTTGGTTTTCTTTATTTTATTTCTTACCCAAAATCCAAGTAAAATCCACCACTTCTAGTTAGGCTGAATCCCAAATGGCTTAATATACACTTTGTTTGTGCCCTACATAGGGTATAACAAAATGGAGCTGTACACCTTACCTAGTGCCCTACATGCATAGTGTAGAATGCCATTTGAGATTCAGCCACAGAAAATGTACGACTCTGTATTTCTCTTGTATTTTAACGTTGTCTGGTAAAGTACTCATGTCACCACCCGATAAAGGGTAAAGGGTAGAACTGTGGGTAAAGGTTATGGCTGGAAATAAAGGCCTGAACCTGAGTAATGAGTAGGGTAGGGGGTAAAGGGTGGGACATGGGTAAAGGGTGGGACTGTGGGAAACGGTTGGATTGGGAGTAAAGGGTGGAACTGGGAGTAAAGGGTGGGACATGAGTAAAGGGTGAGATAGGGAGCAAAGAGTGGAACAGGAGGGAAATAAGTGGGACTGTGGGAAACGGTGGGATTGGGATTAAAGGGTGGACCTGGGAGTAAAGGGTGGGACATGAGTAAAGGGTGGGACATGAGTAAAGGGTGAGATTGGGAGTAAAGAGTGGGACAGGAGGGAAATAAGTGGGACTGTGGGAAACAGTGGGATTGGGAGGAGTAAAGGGTGGAACTGGGAGTAAAGGGTGGGACATGGGTAAAGGGTGAGATTGGGAGTAAAGAGTGGGAGAGGAGCGAAATAAGTGGGACTGTGGGAAAGGGAGTAAAGGGTGGAACTGGGAGTAAAGGGTGCGACTGAGGTACAGGGTGGGACTGGGGGAAAGGATGGGATTGGCAATAAAAGGTGAGACTAAGGGTAAAGGGTAGTACTGGGGTAAAGCGTGTGGTTAAGGGGAAAGGGTGAGACAGGATTAAAGGCCTGAACTGGGTGAAAGAGTGAAACTGGGATGAAGGGATTTGACTGAGCTAAAGGCTAGGACTGGGGGTAAAGAGTGGGACTGGGAGTAAATGGTGGGATTGGGGCAATGGGTGGGGCTAAGGGTCAAGGGTAAAACTAGTGCTAAAGGGTGGGATTGAAGGTAAAGGTTAGGACTGGGGGTGTCACGATATCCCCGCTGCGGACTCCCGCTTGTAGTGCGCGTGCCGCAGTTCCCAGCGAGCCGCGCACTTCCATGTGTGTGTCACTTAACATGTGTTTTTGATTTGTTTGATTCACGTGCCTTAGTTTTGATTCTGTTCACGCCCCCTCCGGTTTCTGATTGGACATTCAGTGATTAATATCAATTATCCATTTACCGTTTGTGTTTAAATACCCGCTGGTTTTAGTTTTGAATC
>JAOUQW010000049.1:711039-718497 GCA_028565825.1 Olivaichthys viedmensis | reverse complement strand
CACTCACTCACTCACACACACACACACACACACACACACACACACACACACACACACACACACACACACACACACACTAATCTGCAACTGCCACCATGCCCTGTGTGTCATTCCATTATTCTTTTTTCCAATCTCTGTGAACATTGATGCTCTCTCTCTCTCTCTCTCTCTCTCTCTCCCGGTCTCTCTCTCTCTCTGTGCCTCCGGAGAGGTGAAATTAATTCCTAAATAAAAGCAGGCCGTGCTTAACGGCACCACGTTAGCTGCGCTGACAGATCGGCACGCCGCACACACACGGTTTAATGAAGCCATTAAAGAACTATTAGCGTGCTCGCTTCATCAGTCACACACAAGAACCTGCAGGGGAAAGTGTGTGTGTGTGTGTGTGTGTGTGTGTGTTCTTCTCATCTTTGCATTCAATAGGTAAAACTACACTGAGGACTCGAGGAATGAGAAAGAGCAACCCAATTACGCTTGTGTGTGTGTGTGTGTGTGTGTGTGTGTGTGTGTGTGTAGTCATCTCATTATGAGGACCGGTTACACACCTATCTAATGGAGACTTAAACATAAAAAGGGACAAAGATTCTGGTCCCCATAAATAAATGCACTGAAACAAAGATGACGATTCAGGGTTTGTCTCTCTCTCTCTCTGTGTGTGTGTGTGTGTCTGTCTGTGTGGTCAACATATTATGGGAACTTTATTGGGACGATAATGTTATTATGAGCACGGGTTTCACGTCAACCTTTTGGGGACTTAAACCTATAAAAGGGACAAAACTCCTGCTACCCATAAGGGTGATGCATTAAAAACCAGGAAAGCTGACACAGGGTTTGTGTGTGTGTGTGTGTGTGTGTGTGTGTGTGTGTGTGGTCACCTTGTTATGGGGACAGTTACACACTAACCTTATGGGGACTAAAATCTATAAAAATACAAAAATCATCGTCCCTATAAAGGAAAATGCACTGAAAAATAGGGACGATGATTCAGGTATTGTGTGTGTGTGTGTGTGGTGTGGTGTGGTGTGATGTTTGTGTGTAATCATCTCATTATGGGGACCAGTTTCACACCTACGTTATGAGGACTTGAGATTATGGGGGCAAGAAGCCTCTTTAGCGTTGAAACATAGGCAAGACGATCTGTGTGTGTGTGTGTGTTTGTGTGTGTGTGTGATCTTGTTATGGGGACTTAAAATGTTGCGAGTCGGTGTGTGCGATGTCCCTATACTGATAAGAATACATGACAATTTTGACCTTGTGGGGACATTTGGCTGTTCCCCATAAAGAAAAGTAATTATTTCCCCACGCAAAAAAAAAGGTTTTATTTTAAACTAAGAGCCAAAATATTTCCTTTTGGTTACTGAGGTTGAAGTTAGGCATTATTCAGCTCCAGTAATACACAAGTCAATAGAAATACTGCACAAATGTGTGTGTGTTGTCTCCTGGTTGGAATTCTGTATCTACATCTTGTGCAAAAAAAATCCATAACTGCAGTTATCTACAGCAGAAGGTCTTCTCACATGTGTGTGTGTGCGCGCGTGTGTGTCTGTAATTCGAGGGGAGAAAATTAAAGCGCTGGCAGCTCGTCCATCACACGGATGAAATTCAACGGAAAGATAAAAATGTCAATGTTCCTCACCTCCTCCTCTTTCCAGCATCCCTCCATCATCCCGCCCGGAGATGAGCTCCGGCTCTAATGGGGCTGAGGGAGTGCGCGAGAGGAGCCATATGTGTGAATCGTGTAAAACCGGTGTGTCATATGCAGTCATATGTTTAAAATACTATACATTTTTATTCATTTATTTATTTATTTTTAATTTAAGTTACGTGATTTAGTTAGCTCACTAGCGAGCATCTCCACCCCAGCACGATCCTTACACATAACGTTACATTTTCCCAACACTAACCAATAAAAATGTAAAGACACCTAATGTCGACATGTTACTCGTGAGAGGGTAACTGGCCCGTTATACGTTAAAAAAAACACATATGATTCGGAGTGCAAGGGTGTCTATCATTTGAAATAAACACACCCTTTTTAACGGTAAAAGGAAACATTTTACGTCACAAATCCTTAAAAATAGCAAAAGACGAGATTGCAGATGTTTTAATGTTGTAAAGTCAGAGGAAGAGATAAAGCCGTTGTTGGACCCACCGGATTTTGGAGCACAGAAGAAATTGTGGTGAAATCTATCTGCTCATTTAAGAGTCACACCGGAATTACGGATCAAAGTTTGTACTCGGAAATTAGCCATTTCTATGGAAACGCCTACAACGCCTTAACGTCTTTCAGATAGAAAGCTAAACTAAACTATTTACTATGTGGTCAATACTAGAAAATGAAAGGAAATGTTTGATAGATAGCGAGTTATACTGATGGTACATTTCTAACTACTGTACCTACAACTGAGGAAGCAGTTATTTTTAGGTCATGTACGACTTTCAGAAAATTCTGAGTTTCCAACTGGTGACTACGAGTTCGACAAAGATGCAAAACTTTTATTACTATTATAAATTAAAAAAAAATTTTACAAGTCGGAAGCCCGTAATTATCGTATCACGTGAACACACTGTTCAACTCTACAATGACTGCTTCCAGACACATTTCTGTATGTCAGTGAATTGCAGCTGGAAATGTTGGCACCCCACAATAATTAAAAAAACAACACTCTTAATACAAATACAATAAGCCTGTCAGCAGCCGTCTTTAACTTCAGATCATGTGATTTCAAACTGGGTTTAAAAAAAATAAATTATTCAGTCAGTTTTTAACGTATACGGAAATGGTTCGATTTAAAAAATGATACACTTCAGCAAAACAACATTCTTTAGACTTGGTGTGCAAGTCGCCACAAATTACGACATGTTACCAATTACCATTTTTTTGTTTAGTTAATTACGCAGCCTGTGTGCAATGGCCTTAACCTTTACAATTAAATATTAAACGCCACTTTAGATGGTGGAGGTCTTAAAGAAGCACCAATGGAACCGTTTTCCACTGTCCATTTGTTTTAGCAGTCGGCCACGCTCTAATGTTCCGCTAACAACCACATTAAAGACGTCAGTGACCTTACGGCCCGTTTCACAGAGCTAGAAATCCAAAGCAGACCTACATTTCAAGGATAACTATTTCATTTCATTAAAAATGGGTATTGTATCTGCAGTGAGCTCTAAAGTCTCTTAAGGTAAGTCGTACACAACGCTAAAACAAACAAAAAGAAATCAATAAATCCAGTACACACATTAATAGAAAGCAATCACACACACATTAGGGAAAAGTGTCCACTAGGTGGCGAGTGTGTGCACAATCTGCTGTAGACTTCAGTAATCTGGACATGATGGATCACCCTATTCACGCCTAAAGAGTGCCCCACACACACACACACACACACACACACACACACACACACACACACACACAACCTCTGCAAGAGTGCATAATAGAAGAGAATAAGCTAAACTGCTGTGAGGCTCCTTCTGTCGAGTGTTCTTCGTTCTCTCGCTTCTCCCAATTAACTTCTCAACTCTGACACTAGCAGGCAGAACAAGAGAATGTGTGATCACACAGCCACAGGGAGAACCCTGGTGTGTGTGTGTGAGACTTTGCCTGCATTAAGCTGGCGGTTTACTTCAAACGACAAAAGAACTCAACACAAAAAAATAAATAAAATAAAATAAAAAATAAATCACCTCTGCCGAACACCCAGTCATCGATTTCACTCGAAAATAACTCGGTACATGTCTTTGACTATGACATTGCGATGTTGCCAGGTCCAAAAACCTTTGAACTGCTGCCGCGGGTTATTTTTAACATTAGCTCTGTTACATTACTGTATGAACGTATTATTTTGTGCATCAGTAAACTGGTTTATTCATTCTCAAAGCTTTTCTGTATTTATGACAATATTTGTAAAAATACGAGACCATTTTTAGATCTTGGAGAAAGAACTACTGTGTGTAGGGAAACTGTGTGGTTGCCACGTGAAAATCTATTTCATGGCGTTACTTGTAAATATTACAATATATTTTACAATAGTGGCCTGTTAACAGCATGCTCGACTTTAAATTCAGTGCTTAGGGTTTGAAACTGAAACGTTTTTGGGCTGCTTTTGTAGCGCATCTGGCAACCCCGTCAACCAGCGAACAAAATAATGCGGCAGAGAGAGATGTCGGCTGTAGTGTTGGTTTATTTATTAGCACAGAAAAAAACAGATAAGAGACGGAGAATGAGACATAGGACCCGGAAATCAAACTGCCGCTTCGGGCAGTGACGCAAGCAACCATGGGATATTTGGACCAATCACAGACAAGGGGGAGGTCTCAGAACAAAACACACCTACTGACCAAAGTATGAGCGTATATCACTCATCACCGCGCTTTTTTGAACAAAGTTAAGAAGGTGGCGAGTGATTGTGAGTAAACACATCCTGAATGAACAGAAGTTATGACGTGTAACGACACTGACGGGAATCCCGAATGTGATATCAACCGACGTGTTGGTTAAAATGCCGTCCAGACGAACAGCTACACGATTAAATGAAGTCCGTTTTGTTTTTTTGTTGTTGTTTTTTTAAACAGAACAATAGCCCTAATGGGATGGTGTTAGTTTCTCAGGCCGACGTCTGTAATAAAATTACTTCACTAATCTAATCCAGGATAAAAACTTTTTCCTCTACTTAACTGTAAATTAAATGCAGGATGAGTGAGCGAGTTTCTAGCACGTTTCTTTTCCTACCAGCCTGGATGCTTGTGTTACACATATTAGATCGTAAAAGTATTTATCGTAATCTATAAAACTGAGGCTGTCATTATAATAGCCCATTTGATTAGCATGCAGGATCGCCCTCTATCTTTTGATTGACTTTCTTTTGTGATAGGTCCCACAAAATGTTCAGAGACTCTTCCAAAGTGTCCATTTCATGATTGCTGGATGTGCACACAACAAAGACGACTAAAACACCGAGCTCTGACTTTGACAAAAAAAAACCTGGATATCGTATAAATATAGTCATACGCCCAGATTCCCGATAATAAACTAATGCGGTCTCAATAGGGCTACTGATGCATCCTGAACGATGATGGTGTGAGAATCAGGGCTGGTGCAGGTACTCACACTCCTTGGACATGCCCACTTCGAGGCACTTCTGCAGGCGGCAGTACTGGCAGCGGTTTCGCGTCACCTTGTTGATGATGCAGCTCTTTTCACGGTGACATGTGTACACCATGTTCTTCTGGATGCTCCTGCGGAAAAATCCCTGCGGAGAAACACACACACACACAGCATGAATGTGAGGAAGGGATGGAAAAGGATTTAGAGATGAAGGTGCTGCTTGTAGAGGTCGGCAATCTAGGTCGGCATATTGTGTCACAATATGCTTTTGCAATGTGTGTTGTTGTTTTTTTAAAACACTTATAGAAACACTGTTTTTAATTAAAATATGCCGTTGGTACATTTTTTGGAACAGTCTCTACGTTTTTTAGAGATTGTTCCTCCACAATAGGTTATTTTTTATAAATGTAGAATTTAAAACATCACTGTATTTGTAGCTTTTGAAACTATTTATTAGGAATTTATTAGCAAACCTCGGAAAAATGTAACATTGCGATACATGTCGTGCACCGTAAAAACGTCTTCCAAGTATTTTGGATTTGATATCATGTTTTTGCCATATTTGGTCACGCTGACTGAACTTCACTGAACGGACTGAACTTCACCGAGAAAGCTAGCCATTGAAAGACAGAAGTGTGTGTGTGTATGATGCTCCACGTTTTAACAAGATCAGTGTCAGTAGGCTATTGGCAGACAGGCTGGAAGATGGATCACGTTTGGGTGCTTTTTGGGTGCACACACACACACACACACACACACACAGAGAAGACTAGCCAACAGACACTCCATCCTTGCTCACACACTTTGCTTGGCTACAGTAACAGACGGCTTAAGAGACAGAAACGGAACAAATCTCTTGGCACGAAGAGCGCATAGCGTGCACACACACACACAGAAATTGGATGTGTAGCTGGCATAGTTTCCGAGTTTGTACTCGTACACACAAATGTAAGTAATGAAGCTTAATAAATATAAATTGTTTGAAGAAGCCGCCGCTGCGCGCGTGCATGTCACTGCTTATTTAAATACAGACACGCCCACAATTTACCATATATGGTATGTAAACATCGCTTCAAAGGGTACATAAATATTTTTTAAATAAAAAAACGGGTAAAAAAAACCCGATGCAGACATTCGTTTGCTAGTGGCACGAAAAAAACGTGCAAAGAAAAGAAACGTTTCTGAGGCAGAAATAACAGTTTGATCAGTAAAGTGGAGTCACCAAAGCTGTGTTGTTTAATATTTTTGGATATTTATGTTATTTGTAATGTAATATTTTTATGTCGACTAAAATGTGCGTCGCAAATCGATATCGGTTGGGCCAGTGATGGTTGGGAAATACTCGCTTTATCCCCAGTTTCCCTTCGAAATGTGTCTGTAGCCAAAAACACAGGTGTTGCATTTGTGCGCCTCGTTTCTCTCTCCAACTTGGGTCCCAGCTGATGGAACAAATTGATCAGTAGTGGTTTCAGAAGTGGGCATGGCCTATCTGCTGATAAACCACTCAGAGATTACAGCTAAGAAATCGGTCCGGTCCCAAAAATTTGCTGACATTCACAAGCTAACTTTAAGCTAAGAGTTTTGTGTTTTCTGTCATTTTTGTTTTCATATTATTCATCACTTCCCTGTGAATTCAAGTTAGCTCAAATTCAAGTTAGCTTTGGTTTTCAAGCATGCCTTCATCTCAATTTAGTCAGAAGGTTTACTCACAAACTAACTAGATTTAGCTGACAGTCTTTGTAAGTTTTTATTATTATTATTTCCATATAATTCATCCCTTCCCTGTTAATTCAGATTAATACTGTTACATTTCTCAAGTCTGACTTTTTAGCTTTTAACACATATGTTTTACACATTTCAGGTTCAAAAGGTTGACACTCGCAAGCTAGCTTTCTCGAATAACTGGCTTTATATGTAGGTTTTTTTATTTCTATGTAATTTATCACTTCCCTGTGAAGTTAAATTTGATTATTAGGTTCGTTTTTAGTTTAAGGATATATATTTGTAGGTTGATATTTTAATTGTAGTCTAGTCTAGTTATGGTGTTTCCATTATCCTTCATCACATCTTTAGCGATGCTCCACCTCAATCTAGAGTAAAAACTATTTCAGTGCTCTTTACACAACTGCAACACACATTACAGAGGCCTTCCTGTCCGTCTCCGTCATAACGGTTTGGGCTTCGATTTGATCCTCGATCAGGACAAAGTTCAGCCTTGAATGTCAAAACAACAAGCTACAGGAAACTTACACACATCTACACACTCGGTCAAAAGGGCAACACAATTACACAATGCACTCTGTGGTTACGGCGAGCGATTTCAGGGGGCCAAGCACCGATAATACAGGACT
>JAOUQW010000049.1:706039-708539 GCA_028565825.1 Olivaichthys viedmensis | reverse complement strand
CATCAGTATTGCATTCGTTAAACCTTGTGTGTGTGTGTGTGTGTGTGTGTGTGAGTACTTAGTTGTGATTCTGTTGTTGTAGATTGTGTGTGTGTGTGTGTGTGTACTTACCCATGAGTGTGTGTTGTGGTAGGTAGACTGTGCGGCTGGTGTGTATGGACACGGTGGATGGTGTGTGTGTGTGCTGCAGTTGAGCGCTGATGTGGCCAGGCATCATATCGACGCAGGAAGCAATGGACCCCCCACGTGAAAAACACACACACCATGCAGGCCACACACACACACACACACACCCCAGCAACATCACCTTCATCTGCATCATCCAGGAACTGTGAGGTCAACAATACAACACACACACACATACACACAGTTTACATACAGTAACAAACAATCATGGATAAGAACACACACACACTTCTGGGTAAGTACACACACACTTTATGTATCGCAACACGCACACTTTACCACACACACACACAAACAGTTCACCTTCCGCAATACACACTCATGGGTAAGTACACACACACACACTGATCATGTCATTTGCTCTTTATTCTACATTATACGTTTTATTGTTGCACTTATTAATGACCCACTTATTCAGAGGAAATGTACGCCAGATTGGTGATGAAGGTTTACAGTACAATAATTGTTTAAAATCCATCCAAATGCACCAAAAACTATTCCTTTAAGCTGAGACACATTCTCTTTAAGCCTCGGTGACCAGCAGGATTCTATATTTATTTCAGAAGTTGCCAAACCAATGCTCTTATTAAACAATCACTAATAAAATATATATATTATTTAAAATTTGGACTGAATTTAAAACTCAGGTGCTTACCTTAAAGCGAGCGCCACTGTTCCATCAGCGGATCCCTCTTTCTCTGATTTTCATCTCTCTCTCTCTCTCTCTCTCTCTCTCTCTCTCTTTTTTCAGGTCCAGGATGTGTAACAGCTGTTGAACAGGAACCACATCCTCATCTATCTTTTTCCACAAATCCCTTTCTCTCTCTCTCTCTCTCTCTCTCTCTCTCTCTCTCTCTCTCTCTCTTACACACACACACACACACACACACACAAAGCCAGGTAGAGGTATTTACTCCAAATCCTTCCTCCTCTTATGACACAGGCACCTCATCATCATCATCATCTCCACAACTTCCTCATCTGATCTGCTCCCTCTCTCACACACACTTACAGAAACATGCGAGAAAGAAAAATTAATAATCGGCTTGTTAGATTGTCAACATTGCCTCTAAAAGGAATGTTTCGGTGAAATATCTCATTGACGCAATTTTCCCCTTTTCTCAAATTAAGTCGATTAGCTGAGACATGTTGCATTTTTTGTTTTGCTCTGGAGCTACAAAGCTAATAAAGCTAACATGTCAAGGAACTGTAGCGTTAAGCTGGAAGTGATGTGGATGATAAAACAGTTCCATGTTGAACTTAAATGCTTAAATAGGGACTCTCCTTGCTATTTTACAAAAATAGTTTTTTCCTTCATAAAAAAAAAAAGAGCACGGAACTTAACGATGTTGTTTAAAGCAAGTATGTGATGGTTTGTACATGCATTTTTTTTTTAAGATTTTGGGTGAGATAGACTCATTAGCTACATTATCCTAGTAGATTCAGTGCAATATTAAAAAAGCAAACGTCGGACACCAAACCTGTCTTGGCCGAACAATTGCATTTGGTGTAAGAGGAAAATTGTGTAAATTAGAATTTTTGCCAAACCATTACTTTAATTTAAGTAAATAGTTTAATTGTTTTAATAGTTTAATCGTTATATTCCGTCAGCACAGCAACTGATCCTGGCATGCCTTAAAACTCCTACGCTCACTATTTTTAGTTTCTTGCAATAATTATAAAATATTTTCACAAGTACAACATCGTTAAATTCTTACCTCACAGGACTTTTTTTTTTTTTCTTTCGGATTATTCCAGTCTGATTCAGGTGCATGTATCTTGAGACATATGGAGTCAAAGTGAGCGCTTTATCATTAAAATACTTAAAATTTGATTTGTTATACAGTATATTATGAGTATGTTATGTAGTATTCTGTAGCGCTTTAGTACATCTCTCAGTCTCGGCATTTTGGCCGAATTTACGATTTTGTATTGTTGTTGTGATTGATGCTTGTTGGATGAATCTGTGGACATCGTTAATCGTAATATGTGGCAGCTCTTGTAAACAACAAGTGTAAAATGTCATCTTCAGTCTTCAGCAGATGTAAATGAGCTGGTTTATGTGCATATAACCGAAGTCAAAGATGGCTACCTACCCACTCATGCTAGAGTTTATTGACAGATTGTTGAACCACATTTTAGGGGGATAATGCCAACTACTGTACGGGCTTCCCGAGCAACTCCTGAGTCAGTCAGTAAGGCAAAAAGCCTGGACTTGGCAAAAACATTGGCAAAAACATGGCAAAAAAAAAAGCCAAACCAACCAGAAGCTATAAGTAAGTAGTTAAGTCAACCTTCTTTTATAAACAAACCC
>JAOUQW010000049.1:676507-692374 GCA_028565825.1 Olivaichthys viedmensis | reverse complement strand
GCATGTGTGTATATAGTTGTGTGTATGTATATGTGTATAGTTCTGTATATGTGTGTATAGTTGTGTATATGTGTGTAGTTGTGTATGTGTGTATATGTGTGTATATAGTTGTGTGTATGTATATGTGTATAGTGGTGTATATGTGTGTATAGTTGTGTGTATGTATATGTGTATAGTGGTGTATAGTTGTGTATAGTTGTGTGTATGTGTGTATAGTTGTGTATATGTGTGTATAGTTGTGCATGTGTGTATATAGTTGTGTGTATGTATATGTGTATAGTTCTGTATATGTGTGTATAGTTGTGTATATGTGTGTATGTGTGTATAGTTGTGTATATGTGTGTATAGTTGTGCATGTGTGTATATAGTTGTGTGTATGTGTGTAGTTGTGTATGTGTGTATATGTGTGTATATAGTTGTGTGTATGTATATGTGTATAGTGGTGTACATGTATGTATAGTTGTCTATGACAACTGTATCTGACTGCAATTTTCAAATATTTATGAATTTCTAAACAAATGGGTTCTTGATATTTTGGTTATCAGTGTGTTGGCGATGCTAAATATGATCAATTCACTGGATTTATGATAGAGAGACAGAGAGAGAGAGAGAGAGAGAGAGAGAGAGAGAGAGGGTCAATTAGAACCGGCGGTGAGTAACCTCAAGCTGACGAGAGGAAATTAGCTGTCTTCTGGCTGCTCTCTCTCTCTATCTCTCTCTCTCTCACACACACACACACACACACACTCCTCAGCACTCACCCACTACAAGCTGCTTCCAATTAGAGAGATATATAGCATGTAAAAACAGTGGACGGGAAAAAGCAGAGAGAAAAATCCAGAGCGAGATGGAGAGAGACGGGAAAAGAAAAAAATACACTTGTGTTTAAAATGGTTTAGAAAAGTGACAGCAAAACTCATTTAAAAAAAGAAAAGAGAACGCCACAAATAACAGACACTGTGGTGACAATTAAACCCCCCCTCACACACACACACACACCTGATTTCAACCTCAAACCACAAGTAAATCAGCGAACAAATAACAGTGGCGGCTTAAATCACTCTCATTGTAAACACACACACACACACTAATTAAAGCAACATTGGCGTAAATCAAAGCAGATGGCATGCCTCGCTTCTGCGCTGTATAAACGCCGCAATTATCAAATCAGTTTGAAATAACACACTTCGCACGTTGGCATACTTACACACACACACACACACACACACCAGGCTTTAAGGAGAGAATCTACTTTAGAAGCAAACCTGCCTTCCGTAGTGTTAACATGATTTTTTTTCCCCCCGCCACTAACACACTTGATTCTCACACACACACACACACACACACACTCACACGTAACATCAGGTACTACAAATTTCATTACGTTTTTTTTCTAAATATATTCTAAATATGTAATATACCGTGGCTTGCAAACGTATTCAACCCCCTTGAAATTTATCAAGACCCATATTTCAGTTTTTCATTCTCTTTAAAATATCTGCAGACAAATCATTCAATTTAGCTATTCAATTTTACTGTCAGGGCCTCACGAGTTCACAATAACAATACTAAGTGGGCAAATGGGCGTAAGTATCATTCGTAATATGGAAAAGTTTGATACATTTCAAGGGGGTTGAATACTTTTGCAAGCCACTGGATATAATATATTCTTATATAATTCACACACTGGGGGGTTTGGTGATATGACCAACTCTGACCAAATGCATGATAGATTAGTAAAAAGATTTCGACTAATTCAAATATTTAGTGGCGTCACACTAACAATTACCACTACACAGTAACACGTAGCTGATTAGTGTAATCTAGCACGTGGCTATTAATCGCAAGGCACCTCCAAAAAAAAAAAGGTTCTACTACTGACACGTTTTACAAAACATTCCATTTGTTGCTGAATAATAGAGGATTTAACACTCATAACCCTAAACGTGTGCTTTAGTCTATAACCGAATTATAAATTTAAGTTTCAAAAGCGTTCGCTATTTATTTAATAAATACGTTTCAAGCAACCTGACCACTTTACAAAAATTAAAAAATGAAAAAATTAAAAATGGTGCCTCCATTAACCACATCCTCCATCCATTTAATGAGTTTTACGTACAAATAATTAATGGTTCTTACAGGACAATGGCATATATAGACTTTGTTTCTATTATTTTGTTCAGCACCTTAGCATAGTCTATCATTAGAGATCAGATAGCGACAGATGAAAATAGTTAAAATACCCAGAAGTCTAATTGATCCAATCCAAATATTGAGGATGCATCGTTGATGACTCACCCGTGAGAAGTTTTTTATTTTAATCGTGAGAATTTTAATACAGTTGTTGAATATTTGCTAATTTTGTTCAAACAACACCCAATATTGAAGTTAATTTTGTCGGGAGGAGGCTTTGCTTAGCTAAGTTAGCTAGCAATAACCTTCTTAATGCCGCTCTGGGCGAAACATAACTTTTCAATAGGCAACTACACACAAAAGCCAATAACTCTCACCATACACACAAATTTAATATTGTAGCACTAGTGTGCTTGCACTTTTAACATTTGCTATAAAATATCTATATAATAGGCAGCACATTTGAGCCCATTGCCAATGCGGTTCAATACACAAATTATGCACCAGACACGTGTCCTCGTTCCAGTGGCCCGGGTCCAAATACTTTTATACCAACGCCATGACTGTACAGAGGTGTTGGCCAGATAAACCCTATTAAAACTCCCCAAACCAAATAACAGACACCACTTATAACAAAAATACAAGGAACCCACTCAATTTTACGTTCTATCGGGTATATAGTGCACTACATACGTTCTACAGCACCATTATATCAATACCTTATGTAGTGAACATATATAGTGAATATAGTCAATAGGAAGTCATTTGGGATTCGGCCTAACTTTTTTTTTTTTTTTTTTATCGAGTAAAAATTTATTTACTGTGGATAAATAAATAAAGACGTATCTGAAACATTAACTTTTTACGATAAAATCGTGATGTTGACAGAAAAAGGACATTTGAAAAGAGAAAGAAACTTTGCGATCAGCTGGCAGAATAGTTTTGGTACATTTTGTCGTTCTTGCTCAAGTGGTGCTTCGTTCCCGTGCCCTTGCAAATTGATTTTTACAATGTAACCGGGCAAAAATATGTTCCTCCCAGAAACGCAGGTCCATTCTTCACATTCTTGGTTACTGAAAAACACTTAGAACCTGCGCTGTTCAATCTCAGTGGTCGGAGATGAGTTTTAGAAGATGTGGGTGAAGTGATTTTCAACATCAATGTCATTAACGTAAAAAAAACCCACAAAAAAAACACAACGTTTTGTGCCCACAATGTGCATCAAATCACTGATAGCGAAGCAACAATGTTAACATCTCACAGGATCAAACGGTTCATTATCAAAAGGTTCAAAGGTTGTGGTGGTTAGTTATAATGTAGCAAACCAAAAGTTCTAAGTTCTAAGCCAGTCAGGACAATAGTACGTTCTAAAACTGCGAATAAAATGTACAAGCCGTCCGTTGCCTTTGGGTCTCCCTTGATATGTGTGTGTGTGTTATAGCTTACAGCAGGTTTACTGCTCCAAACTACCTGGCGTGTTTTTGACGTTGCTTCTGCTTTAAGCTAGCATGCTATACTTGCACTGTAGCTCTACTCAAGCGTGTGTGTGTGTGCGTGTGCGTGTGTGCGTGTGTGTGTGTGTGTGTGTGTCACCATGAAATGGAGCCATCCAGGATTAGGGGAAGACAGCTCACTCTATGGAAGGGAAGAGAAGAGAATGGGCAGGGGATTTGCATAATCAGAAGCGGAAAAGCCGGAAAAAAATGTGTGTTTGTGTGTGTGTGTGTGTGTGTGTGTGTGTGTGTGTGTCACACTGACAGCCTCTGACAGAGCGTGCAGGATGAACTCTCATCCAGAGACATGATTCTCCCTCACTCGTTCCCTCTCTCTCTTTCTCTAATACACACACATAAGCGTGGGTACTAAAAGGAGACCTGTCAGCTATCATAAGAGAACAGCAAGGACATAGGAAAGAGAGGGAGAAAGTAAGCGAGACAGAGCCACCACCTGTTCCAGGCCCTGCCTACCAGGTGCAAACAAACACAAGTGTGGAAAATAAGAGTGGAATTGAGTTACCTACCGTGCATACCTAATGGTAGGATCCAAGGGGAAGGTTCAGGTATTGTTCAGCTCTTGGTGTAGTTGACTATATAAACACAGACATCACTGACCTCCATCACCACATTCACTAATAATAATAATAATAATAATAATAATAATGTGTTCCATTTATATAGTGCCTTTCTAACACTCAAGGTCACTTTACAATTTAGGCACCAGGCACGTTTCCACCATAGAAATGTCTTAGAGACATTTTTTTAGGAACTCGGGAACTTCAGACGTGTTTCCACCGCAAAAACCTTTTCATTAACCCACATTCTTTTTTAGAAACTCAGGAACTTCGGGTGCGTTTTCACCACAAACACCTTTTCACGAAACCAGGCACATTTTCTGGAACTCAGGAACTTCTGACATGTTTCCACTGTATGAACTCTTTCAGGAACCCAGGTACTTTGACATTTAGGAATTTCAGGCATGTTTCCACCACATGAGCTTTTTCAAAAACCCAGGTAAATTTTTTTTAGAAACTCAGGAACTTTAGGCACGATTCCACCACAGGAACCTATTCACGAACCCAGGAACTTTTTCAACCCAAGTACTCTTTTTATTTTATTTTAAGAATTTGGAATTTCAGACGTGTTTTCACTGCAGGAACCTGTTCCATATACCCAGCTCCATTTGGTGCAATTCAGTCCATTGAGCTGTATAGAGGCTCTATCAAAGATACATGGGACAAATACTGAAAACAGAAAGAAAACAATACCGAATGAGTGTAGGGCAGAATTATGCAGATTCCCAAGAGATGAACCTTGTAAAGGGTGCCCTTAGTTGGCTGGTTGTGAGGTTTACTAACCCTGTAATCTTGTAACCCTCAAACCCGGTTGTGGCCCAGTGAACCAATCTCTGGTCAACATGAACAAGTTGGTCTGGAGCTCACTTTAAGTAAACTCGGGTGCGACTGCACCATGTGTGAAAACAATCCGCTCCCAGGGCCAGGTGGTGAATAACATGATCAGTTGACATTAAAGTTCCTCAGTTCCTGAAAAAGTAGCTGGGTTCCTGAAAAGGTTCCTGTGGTGGAAATATGCCAGAGTTCCTGGAGACAGGGTCCATCTCAGCTACATCAGCTCAGAGCTGAGCAATATGTGAACCTTCCTCTCTGATGCTACCATTAAGACCAGTAGGCAATGTTCAGTATGGCAAGCTCCACCCCAATAGATCTTGATCCGCGGAAATGTACCGACTCTAGAGCAGGAACTCTAGAATGGTTCCTGAAACTAAAATTGACCCAGAAACCTGGTTCCACCAGTGGAAACACGCCCAAAGTTCCCGCCGCGTGTAGCCTGGGTTCATTCGGTGTGTCGGTTGTGCACGCCCATTGGTGCAATACCAACGTAAAAAGAGTAGGGGCATTATAGCGACAGAAGTAGACTGAATAAACTATAATGCTGTTTCAAATCGCATACTTTTGAACACTAGTATAAACACGAAACGATTTTCTTATTATGGTTAGTGTTTGAATAAAAAAAACAACTCTCATGTAACCTGCAAACCTACCAAAAAGTTCATTTTTATGCACCATTCTTCTGGATCTTCTTGATTAGTAACTACTTTTAAGCTCATAGTATGCGATTTGACAACCACGACGAGGGTGGAAAAGTTTTAAAGAGAAACTAACAGAAGCTCATCCGTGTGTTTAACATCTCCACGCTGCTGCACAGAGACAAATGTGTCCCAGAATAGTAGCATGAAATCGCTAAACATTTTACAGGTCGGAAACCTGCAGGACAGAAATTATTCTGCTCTGACCTGCCCTCTAGTGGATATCGCTTTTAATCCTGCAGATGTACAAAAGGTACGCAGGGGAGTATGTGAACCATGCCGCTCGCGTAGCTGCTGCGTCTGCACGTGCATGTGTAGTCACGCGCCAAGTATAACCCTGGCCTCAGTATGCACAGGCCTGCAGTTCAACCGAGAGACACAATTGCTCTTTTCCACTCATGTGTTTGTCTTTTCTGCACCACGGAGGCGAAGTCTAGAACAGGTGGTCTCTCTCGCTCTCTCTGAGGATGCCAGATTTTAATTCCTAGGTCGTAGTTCCAGGAACCTTTTTCGTTCCTTCCCCAAAGCAGGTATGTCTTTGCAGGCCAGGAACTATTGTTAGCTATCTTGAATTGAGTCCCCACAAGGTCAAAACTAATATTCCTATAATAATAATAATAATAATAATAATAGGACACGGTCCACATACAAGGCTAAAAACCTGTACATGCACACACACACACACATATACACAGAGACACACAGACAGGTTCTGGCCTCCTGTAGATCTACATGTTTGTATTCATGCCTGTGTGCGTGTGTACTTTTCACAGCTTGTCAGTCACGCTCTGGATAGCGGCCAAGGCAGTCCTGTCAATATTAAGACATCTTTTATTCAACACATGCTCAATGTGTGTGTATGTGTGTGTGTGTGCACATAAGAGCCAGTCCTTGCATGAACTCAGTGTGTGTGTGTGTGTGTGTGCTGTTCTACAGCAGGTATGTGAATGACGCGCCGGACTGCACGCTGCTGTTTGGTATTCGGTATATTCATAACCCAAGGTGACTCCGCACCCATAGTGTGTTTGTGTGTTTGTGTATGTGTTCCTCTGGGTAAGTCAGGCTCTGCCACCCAAGTGGAACTTTTGTCATCAGCGACATCCAAATGAAGACCACCAGCAACGAGCAAAACCACATCTCTCTCTCACACACACACACTTTAATAAAGTCTCTAAATACTGGCTTTTTAAAAATGTTTTAAGCAACACAAACCGATGGAAAATGGAGCTGACATTTTCCAATACTGATAAAAAATTAAGATTACACAACCGACACTGCTCTGAGAGTGTGTGTGTGTGTGTGTGTGTGTCTGCAGAAGTGCATACAGCAAGAGTGTGTTTTGTAACAAGTCCTAGAGTAAGATATGTACACTGTGTGTACAGAAAGTGTACAGAAATATTTATTCTGCAAGAGGAAAGAAACATGGCCACCTTCCTGTAAACACACCCACCCACCCACACACATACACACACACACACACACACATACACTCACAACACTCACACACACATTATTCAAAGACACAAGTGCAGTCTTTCTGCTAAAAACGGAAAATGTGAATCTCATCACTCACTCAACTGTTAGCATGTTTATTAGGGCAGTGCCGATATGAGAACTCAGATAGCGATGCTTTTACACTTAGAGCTGTCATCTGGGTCGCTAATGTTCATGTAAGATGCTAATATTTATTTAAGTCGCTACTATTTATTCCAATGTTTTTGTAGTTCACCTTGTAACTGTTAGAGCCCAAATGTGTCTTTAATATTTGAGTTGCTAATATTCATTTGAGTTGCTAAGATTCGAGCTGTTAATATTCAAGTTGTTACTATTCGAGTTGCTAATACATGAGTTGTCAATATTCGAGTTGTCAATATTCGAGTTGTCAATATTCGAGTTGTTACTATTCGAGTTGTCAATTTTCAGAGTTGTCAATATACGGAGTTGTTATTATACGAGTTGTTACTATTCGAGTTGCTAATACATGAGTTGTCAATATTCGAGTTGTCAATATTCGAGTTGTTACTATTCGAGTTGCTAATACACAAGCTGTCAATACTAGAGTTGTTAATATTTGAGTTGTTAATATTCGAGTTGCTAATATTCACCTCAGTTGTTAATATTTGAGTTGCTAAAATAAAGTTGCAGAAAAAAGCTACAAAACATGTTCTTCCCCCTTTGAGGACATCACACGTTCTCTACACCAACAAAGAAATTTTATAAAGAAACTGATAGACAAGTGACACTCATTACGGACAACAATTCACACATGCACACACACACACACACGAGTGTACTCACTGGCTGGCGAGGGCGTGCTGTACCCGCTGATGGGCATGGTGGGCATTGAGGGTGGCGAGAGCCCACCAATCACGTGAGGGAGGAAGTAAGAGAAATGGGCCACAGGGAAGCCCTTCCCCGACATGGCCGCCTCCCTGCACACACACTCCACAAAATCCAAAATGTTCGCTTGAGGGGTGCGTTACGGGGATTCCTCCCCCATCGAGAGAGAGTGTGTGTGTGTGTGTGTGTGTGTACAAGGCTCAAGATCCTTTGGGTTGTTTCTGGTTTGTGGTCTTCGAAAAACAACAAGTAGCGTAAAAGAGAACAAAGGATAGAGGGATGGAGAGATCGCTGTCGTTCACCAACGTTCGGACCGTCCAGTCGAGGATGGAGGGTGGAAAACCACAAGTTACGAAGAAATCCGACGTTCTGAGAAGCTTCTAGACAATTCCCTTCCGTAAATTGAACTGAAATCAGTAGCCATTAGCTTTATGTCCCGTTTTCCCTAAAAGAGAGAAAGAGAGAGAGAGAGAGAGAGAAATAGACTTAATCATTGAACTTTTTAAAGCCTGTGTGTGTATGTGTGAATCATTTTAAGTGAATAAAAAAACATATCGTCTCTTTAAATGTAATAGACAGTTATGTCAGCTCTGAGAAACATCCTCTTCATTCTAATTAGTGCCTGAGAACACACACACACACACACGCACGCACACACACACACACACACACACATACCTGGGGGGCAATTTAGAATCGGTAATCAACCTACCAGTGTGTTTTTGGACAGTGGAAGGAAACCAGAGAACCCGAAAGAAACCCACACGGAGAGAACATGTGAAACTCCACACAGACAGTAACCCAAGCACAGGATCAAACCCTGGAACCCCGGAGCTGTGAGACTACCTGCCCTGCCCCGCACCGCCGCGACCCACCCTACCCTGCCCTGCCCCGCCCCGCACCGTCGCGGCCCGCCCTGCCCTGCACCGCCGCGGGCCCCCCTGCCCTGCCCCGCACCACCGCGGCCCGCCCTGCCCTGCACCGCCCTGCCCTGCACCGCCCTGCCCTGCTCCACCCTGCCCCATCGCTGTGATTTTACAGGCAGATGTCTTTTGAGTTGAACTTTTTTTTTTTGTTACCAATGCCACACGGCGTACACTCTTAGCAATAAAATTCCTGAAGGCTTCTTTGGATAGTTAAGGGTTCTTTGCTTCCTAAAGAGATTCTACTTGGATTCTGCTCTGAAAGGGAAACCTAGGGGTTCTACATAGAACCTTTAAGGGTTTCCCTACAGGAACAAACCAAATAAATCTTAAAGGTTCTCTCTTAAGATTTAACCTTTTTTAGTGTATTTAGTTGTCTTTGTGCATCCAGAGAATCTTTAAATACTAATATCAATTATGAAACGGATGCTTTTGAACAGTTCATCAAAATATTTTTATTCTCCGTGCTGTCGTCACTGGAAGCTGTTAGAAGGAAAAAGAAAGTTGATTTAAAAGAAAGCATGTGATCCTGCATTTATTATGTCTTTATATTGAGAACTACAGCTAATATTATGATTGTAATTATTTATAGATAAATGTGTGTGATGCAAATATCTAAGTGCGCAGGAAAAAACACCTGCTAGAAACTCGTTTAGACGTGCAAATATTTTATTACAGATGTCACCGTGAGAAATGAATACTGTCCAAAATAGGAGGGTTTACATTATGGCTCAAAGGCAACATTTATAATCAATCATTTGTAAAATTTTTAATCGTTGTTTTACAAAGAAAAAAAAAATCTACCCTACTGGAGAGTTTAGTTCCTACCATAATATTAACATCTAATTCCTTTAGTAACATCTGAATTTTAGAAACAGATGTGATGGAACTAAACTGTACAGGAGGACAGACCTCCTGGTCCACCAGGGGGCAGTGTTCCTCTCTCAATGTCGTGTCCATTAGAGACACATCCACTCATAATCAAGCCAGATAAATCATTGATTAGCTCTTCAGACAGATCTCTTGTTTTGGCATTTCCTCTGCTGTTTGAAAGCCAAAATGAGGGGCTGAAAGTGCTGTGGGAAAGATGAAAGGATGGACACATCAAAGCCGCACGAGGCGAACTCTGGTCATAAATCCCAAATTCTGCCTTTGTGGAAGCCTGAGCTTATTTTTATAATTGTGCCTCTGCTTATTAACACGAGAAAATACTGGTGATGCTGGCAAAATTACTCTCATACAGACAGACAGAGAGACAGACAGACAGACAGACAGAGAGAGAGACAGACCGACACCTACGTTTCTCCTGGATGTACAGGTAGCCCTCCATGGTCCACTGTCCCGGTGGTTTCTGGTCCTGATCTGCTGATCTCACTCTCTTCATCAATTTCTCCACCTCCTGCTTTGTGCTCAGAAAGTTGTTCCGAGTCTAAACACACACACACACACACACACACACACACTGAGCTGGATGATAGACGGCTGTCAGCGCTACCTTTTTATCTTGTCTCTGACACGACAGAATACTTTTAAGACGACACACAGAAGAACATCGAACAAAAGGACAAAAATCTGCAGCTCAGAAAAGCAGAGATTCTGTACAGATTAGTTAAACTGTGCTGTATTACAGACCTGACTGTATATAAAATCTTTTTTTTTTTACTACAGCTGTGTGATAATTATAATATTGTGTGATTGATGAATCCTGAGCCTGAAGGCAGACGTCGAGGAGAACAGAACTAATCAGACTAATGGTCGTTACACACAGGCTGTGAAATTTACAGACAAAAGATTCGGACAACAACAAATTCTAAATAAACACAAGTTATTGTATAGAAACGTCATTTTAAGAAATTTAATCAAGTTTAATTTTAGTTTTTTTGGATGCGTTAAAAAATTATTAATTAAAATACAGGTCACATGATCTTCACATGATCTTCAGTTAAGCATGCATGTCTAATGTTTTCCCCTGTAGTTTGTGCACTGTTTTCTAAAGTGGGGTGCCAACATTTTCAGTTAAACTTAAGCTCTTAAATGAACCAATGGACTACATTTTTTAATGTGCTCCAAAACCGTGTCCAAAATCGCCATTTTCTCTTCCTCTGACTTTTTAAAATTAAAACAGCTAAAACATTAAATCTTTAGAAATCGCATTTTCAGGACCTGTGGTATAGAACTGTTCTTTTTTCTGTGCGTTTATTTTACATGATGGACCGAATCCTATGTGTTTTTTTAGCAACAAACATTTTGTGGGCACTTTTTATCCAAAGCGACTTACAATCCAAACTCAAAGCCCAACACGGACTCTGTTTAAAACTCACAGCCTTTTAGTTCTAGTGTGATGGGTTTCCACCAAGGTTCTGCAACCTTCTGAGGAACTAAACAGAGAACTCCACAGGTTCTGGACGAGTTCCTGTTTCTGCAGGAACCGTGAGTGTTATGGACAATAACAGAAGTGTCAGAGTGTGTGATGGTGATGTTATTTCAGCTTTCAGTTAAAGTTCTGCCTGCAACACGAGAACACGAAGAACATGGAGAACATGGAGAACACGGAGGAGGCTGAATATGACATTAACTTTAAAGCACAATTTCACATTTGGAGTCTGTTTACCTGTAAACAGCTGCGACATTCCCGACAGAAATTCCCGACATTCCCAACTCGCCACTTGTGTATAAACAAAAGCATTGTGATAATATTCCTCTTTGCTGGTTGTGTAGCTAAACACAACTTTTTAAAATAGCAAGTATGAGTGTTGGTCATTCTGTTAAAATTGCGTTTGACCAATGAACAATGTTCACTACGGCAAACTCCGCCTCCAATAGTTCTGGCCTGCAGTACTGATTCAGGAGCAGAAACTACAAAGGTTCCTGGAACTACAGTACGGCCCAGGAGCTAAAATAGACTCTGGTTCCTCCAGTGGAAGTTACTGAGTTCCTGAAAAGGTTCCTGGCATCCTAAATAGGGTTCCTGTTAGCACAGAAGCTTAACCACTGAGACCAGTGCCGCCTTTACTGCAACGACGTTTCACCAGGAGGACGTTTTTCCTCAGCAGTTACTTTCTGTAATCACGTCTTCATTAAACATCATCAAACTTTCTGTTTCTTGGTCTGAACCAAAACTTTACTGGAACTGATGAATCACTTCAAATTTACGATAAAAAATTAGAAACAGACAATAAATGGTGATGATTTAGACCCCAAATGTTCTTTCAGATGTGAAAAAAGATTAAAATAAGGAACAAGAGGAAGATTTTATAAACACCCGTCACTTTTCCTCGTCTGTGTGCCAAAATCCCGACTTTCCTATTTCTAAAGACTATTTATGAAGTTTATCGAGAATAAATGTCTGTAATTTCCTCTCAGTAGTTTGTCTGTGTGTATCTGTGTGTGTGGAAAAAGGTGCTGTATAAAAAGGTGTACTGAACTTGTGTTGAAAATACAGAATTAAAAAGTAATTCGCATGAAAATGTGAAGCATGTGAAGAATAATTAGTGTAAAAGAAAAAAAAAACCTCACTTAAAAACAGTGAGTAGTTTTTTTGTAGCCTGTGGCTCATTTCAGGAATCATTAGAGAGTCAGTGTGACACCGATTCACTAAACACATAATTCAGTTTAAAGAAGAAGAAACTGTGTTCCTGAAATAGCTTTAGTAAGAGAGAAACACACACACACACACACACACACACACACAGGAAGACGATGTTCTTACGTTCTGCAGGTTGAACTGGAGCTGCTGTTTGTAAGGCTCGAACTCTTCGGCCAGTTCATAACCCTCGTGATAGAAAGTGAATAGTCCCTGTAAGAAGGCCAGAAGCTGCAACACACAACAACAACAGTATGTGTGAGTGTGAGTGTGTGTGTGTGTGTTTATAATAAACAATTAACACACGCAAAAACCTCATTTAAATATTGTTTCCTCCCCCGACTTTACACGTGTCATCATTCACGCAATTATTCTTTATAAAATCACTGCAACATGCCACTAACTGCACACAGATGAGGGCTCTTAGTAAATCAGAGCCTCAGTGTTTCAGTCCAATATCTGCCCTGATGATGATAATTATCAGATCTGTACCTTCCTACACATTTCTGATCCAATCACAGGATGTAAAATTCTGCTGTCACACAGCCCTTTTCTCAAAACCTGCTCTGCTAAAGGTCCAGTGGGTCAGAACCGAGCAGACAGTGTGGAGAACTGCACAGTTCTTCAGTTTTAGAGCAGTGATTTATGAGAGTGAACATCAGGTCAGCCTCCTCGATTCCTGATCAGAGAGATTAATATTCACACCTCTGTCACAATGACATCACATCCTCTTCAGTTCTGCAGAAAATCTACCCAGGAATTTAAAGTCAGAAAGAAAATCCACTGAAACGTTACGCTGCCACTCTAAGAATTACAATTTCTAAAGGATGCAGAAAAGCAGAGAAATGATCTGAGTTGTTAGTGTGGGATTGATGCTTTCCCTCTGGGACATTATCTACAGGAAATACAGGAAATATTTAAGACTTCAAAAGGCTAGAACCATAAAAAATATTTATGAGCTAAAACAAGTGGTGCTTTAAATAGAAATCCATGCATCAGTGCAGGAAAACACTGCACAAAACCGTCAATAATTTTTAAAGCATGATGAGAAACATCTAAATATAATCGTGTCATCTGAGCCTCCTTCTGGAAGATCATATTTATTTATTTACAAGATGGAGAAGGTTCTCCATTAAAATACAGTCAGAAATGCATAGTCTACAGCCACGTTAATGTACAGACACATTAATGTACAGCCATGCAAATGCACAGCTATGTGAATGTACAGCCCCGCTAATGCATAGCCATGCCCAGCCACACTAATGCACAGCCACGCAAATAGACAGCCATGTTAATGCACAGCCACGTTAATGCTCAGCCACGCTAATGCACAACCACGTTAATGCCCAGCCACTAAATGCACAGCCATGTGAATGTACAGCCCCGCTAATGCATAGCCACGCACAGCCATGTTAATGCCCAGCCACCTTAATGCACAGCCACGCAAATGGACAGCCATGTTAATGCACAGCCATGTTAATGCCCAGCCACGCTAATGCACAGCCATGTTAATGCCCAGCCACACTAATGCACAGCCATGTTAATGCCCAGCCACGCTAATGGACAGCCACGTTAATGCACAGCCATGCAAATGTACAGCCACGTTAATGCCCAGCCACGCTAATGGACAGCCATGTTAATGCCCAGCCACGCTAATGCACAGCCACGCAAATGCACAGCCAAGTTAATGCCCAGCCACGCTAATGCACAACCACGTTAATGCCCAGCCACGTTAATTCACAGCCCCATTAATGCACAGCCACGCTAATGCAAAGCCATGCACAGCCCCGCTAATTCACAGCCACGTTAATGAACAGCCAAGCTAATGCACAGCCATGCTAATGCACAGCCACGTTAATTCACAGCCATGCTAATGCACAGCCACGCTAATGCACAGCCACGTTAATGCACAGCCAAGCTAATGCACAGCCACGCAAAGCCACACTCAGACAGCCACGCTAATGCACAGCCCCACTAATGCACAGCCACACTAATAGACAGCCACGCTAATGCACAGCCACGCAAAGCCACACAAATAGACAGCCACGGTAATGCACAGCCACGTTAATGTACAGCCATGCTAATACACAGCCACGCTAATGCACAGCCACATTAATGCAGAGTCACACTAATGCACAGCCATGCTAATGCACAGCCACGCTAATGCACAGCCATGCTAATGCACAGCCACGCTAATGCACAATCATGCTATTGCACAGCCACGTTAATGCCCAGCCACTCAAGACCTAAGTCTTATCGTGCATTTCATGTCTTTAAGTTCAAGCCTTGTTTTAGTGTTTTCCGTGTTTTGACAGTCACCTGTAATTCAGTTTTTTTGGATAAGGACTATCGTGTTCTACGTCTGCCTGTTCTTTGACCTCCGCTATGGACTCTAACGATGGTAATTGGTTTGCCTCTAATAAAGCCTGCAACGAGTTTACGCACTTGTGTCCTGCCTCTTTAAACCACCGCACGTTCCAATTATACTGGAGTGTCATTTTAGTGGAATTATAACTTTACCCGAGTATAATTTTTAAAATAAATACTTCTACTTTAAAAAAAAAAAAAAAAAAACTTTTTCCTCTTTACATTTTCATTTAATACCTTTTAAAATACTTGTTACAAATCTCAACAATCAAAGACTCTTTATTAACTTCATTCATGAACTATATTTAAAACAGCCAATCACATCCAAAGCCCACTCCTTTGTATCAATATCACAACCAATCATCTTTGCACAAGGACAATTTGAAATGAAAAATTTTACAAATTCAAATGAACAAAGATGATGTGGTTGGAATTAATTTACGTTGTTACAATTTATGTCATAAGAAAAGCTATGAACACAAACCCTGAAAAAAAAGCTGTTGCCAGAATTTAAAGGAGTTAAGAATGATGAGAAGTAAAAAAATATTCTTGCTGAAAAGGTATTTTAGTTGTTCACGAATGAGCTAGCTACCAAAATGAAAGTGAAATGTTTAGCTAGTTTACGCAGTTCAGGCTAGCGAGCCAATGTTAGCCAGCTAGATCGCTAATGGTGTTCGTTTAGCTTATGACTTTGTTCATAACGTGTCTACAACAAATCAGTTTCATACAAAAGCACAGAGAAAGTCTTTGCTTTAAATTATAAAAATGAAATAATTCTATAAAATCCGAATGTTTGAGTTTGAGAGACTTCTATTTGAGGGATATTCTAATGGTTTCCCAAATGTTTACTTCCTGCTGCAGTGTTTTATATCATTCAATATCATTCTCTTTGAGATGATTCACTGTAGGGATGGGATT
>JAOUQW010000049.1:654096-667547 GCA_028565825.1 Olivaichthys viedmensis | reverse complement strand
CAACAGTGGCAGCTTGGTGGAGCTGAGGTTTGAACCCACGACCTTCTGATCAGTAGCCCAGTGCCCTAACCACTGAGACACCACTGCCCAAAGCTTAGTGAACAAAGCTTTATGTATTGCTCTTCTGATGGTGAGCTCACTTTTGGTCTGTGTCTGATCGTGCTTTGGTCTGTGTCTGATCTAGTTTCAGCAAAGCGTTTTAGAGTCAAATACAGTGGCAATGAAAAACATCCCAGATTTTTTAATGTGGTCTCAGACTTTTGGACCCCAAAGTGGGTGGGTTTTTGCAAATTGCAAAGACATTCCTGATGAAAGAAAAGGGTAACACTTTATCAAGTGTCAGGGTGAATCTTGACCAGTATGCTCGGTGCGATGCTTCTTTGTCCAGTTTAGAGAGGCAGTTTAGAGAGGCATATACAAGCCAAGAAACCACATGAGGACTCAATTGGATGCAAGACAACCAAAGTCACCAACAAGGTCCTTTCAACCAGCGTCACAACTATGTGTATACACCCAAAGGTTATGCGACTGACTATATGAGATCACCTGATCACCACCATTATGCTAGTCCGGCTCTTATTAGATACTTACTTGCACATCATGCCCAACCCTCCGTTTCCCAGATGGACCTGCAGGGAGTCCTGGACAGTTGCCAAGTCATGACGATTCCCAAGGCAAGAACCAAAACCAGGACAATCGGGGGGTAAAGGAGTGGGGGCATGAGCTGGAGAGCCTCTGTGGAAACAAAACTATAGAATCCAAAAATTCCAGAGCTGAGGGAGGGGTGGAGGGAACCTCACTGTGGCCAAAAACTATTAATATTCCTTGACAAGAGCATCATGATGTGGAACAGATCGCACGCTGCGCACCGGGTGCGGGGCAGTTTTTCTGCAATCTCCCATGACATGACAGATTTTAGCTCACAGTTTTAAAGGAAAAAGACTTCATGGTGTTTGGCAGACATGGGCTTGTGTTTCGTTAGCTGATTTATTTGGATTTCGGAAAAGCACGGTGAAACCGTTTAAACTGGGCAGCGACACCAAAGCTGTCAAGGATCTTAACCGAAAAGCTGATCTCATTAGGCAAGTTAGACATTTCTCTGCGTGAGAAGTCCAGTCTTGGGGCATCCTCCAGGCTGGAGGCACACACACACAACCATGAAACCATACAAGGTTCTCAACGGGACGCCAAGACAGCAGAGATCAGCAAGGACAAGCTTTAGACCAAGGTTACCTTAACAACTCACAACAGTTGCTGCCCAGATCCCACTGTGCTCTGGAGCAAAGGATGAAAAGTATAAATAAATGTGTGTGTGTGTACACACCTGGGAATCAGCAGGACGTTGCCTCCCACACACACCGAGGTCATTTGAAAACTGCAGCTCCACAGGCCTAAGTCACAAACCTGAGACAGACAGATACCAAATGATATTCTGGTTCAGCGCAAGACACCACCTGAGCATCTAGACCAGCTCCCATTGTTTGTGGGGACGGACCAAGCCTCACTCTCGGTTTCCCAGAGGAACTTGCAGGGGTCCTGGAAAGCTTCCGTGTCACACTGAGTCTAGAGCCGAGAACCAAGACGAGAACAATGGGGATGGAGTTGTAGGGACGTGAGCTTGGAGACCCCCCATGGAAACGAAACTATAAACTCTGAAACTCCAGAGCCCAGAAAGGGGCGGATAGAACCTCCCTGTGGCCAAGAACAATTAATATTCCTTGACAAGAGCGGCGTAATATGGATCGCAGCTGCGCGGGGACCATTTTTTTGTCTGACTTAAACTCGAGTTCTAGGTAAAAGAGACTTACTGTAAATCTATTCAATTGGGAACCACACAGACAGATACAAAACTCGTGTTTCAGAGTCATTCGGTGAGATCACTCTTAGAAGAATGTCCAAAAGTGTAAACCAAACAAAAACATTTCTGTAACGCTTATCTCATTTGGGAGGTTAGACATTATATTTCGTTGACTGTCTGGTCTGAACCAGGGACTTGGCCCAAGTTTGGCCGAATAGAAAGCATTGCCAGTTGTTGGCAAGTTGTCGTAGTCACTTTAGTAACAATAGGAAACTAATGGTAGCTAGCATTACGTTTGAAATGAAACTGGAAAATAATACAAAACAGTACAGATGACACCTCAGTATTGTTCTCCGTTTTCCTAATTCCTCGGCTTTTCAAGATTTACTTCACTTCAGATTGTCAGACTCTGTGATACTCGCGACTCACAGTTCATCCCCTGCCAGGTGATACAGGGCACAAGGTGCTGTTTTCTTTTTTTTATACACTTAAGGTGTATAAAAAAAAGATAGAGTGAGGGTTGAGTTTAGAGTACACAACATTTTATGGGAACGGGTGCACTCATTAGGCAACCGCTTAGTGGTCAGGCCTGGTCTGAAGGCATCATGTGGGCCTGAAGATGATGCATGCGTGCAACACAAAAAACACGCCAACATCTATTAGTCATAAATTAAATGCTGGAATTTAGAAGCCATTTGGCGTTCATGGTGCCCCGGACCAGAGGCCACGTCCTCAAAAGCCGAACCTCACAATGAGCGAGTGAGGGCATATTCTTATGCTAATTCCCAGTAATTGTTTGGTCTCTTCTTCCCTGAGCTGGTAGGAGATGATTTAGGGTGACACTGTTGCTTTAAAAGATGCCTGCAGGGGGTGGAGGGAGACATCGTATATCATTGCTCTCATTAATCAATTAGCACCACCCCCTTCCAGCCACCTGCCCAACAGCATCGCTCATCACAACATTCCAAAGCTTGACGGTGCAGATAGACGATGCCGTGGTATTAATCGTCCTTGTTACCATACTCTCTTATTTCTTATGCATTTCATAATGTTTCCAGCTGAAAATTTACGATGATCTACTCCGGACTAGTCTAAGATTTACTCCTATTCTTTTACAAACCTTTATCAGACGGAAATATGTCTTCCTGAGGCAAAAGAACTGGATTCCAAACTGGCAACCCTAAACTTCTTGTAGGCAAGATTTTTCACTGATGCTGCTCGATTTGCACAACGTATGTGCAAAATTTCTGTGTAAAGGTTCACAACATTGCATTTTTAGGCACTACCTGATCCGTAGCGCACATACGCAAACATTTTATGACAGTGGTCAATAAAGTGACTTCCCTATTCATGTGTGATGTTTTTTCTTCATTACCATGTAGTTTGTCAATTCATTTATTTTTCTTTGAGAAAAATTTATTTTATTCAGTGGTACAAAAAAAGCAACTTAATAAGGAACTTCCGAGAAAAAAATCCACTTGTTTTTCAGTTTCAGTGTAACGACCCAGTGTGTGTCCTGAATTTCGGTATCAGCCAAGAACCACCATTTTGGTGCATCATTAATTACTATCCCACACTTTTCAGCTAAAGAAATGCTGACCAGGATGGAAAGAACAGAGCTATTTCCCAGACAGAGAGAGAAACAGACAGATTAAGTTCACGCCTCGGCATGATGTCGGCCAAGCATCAGGCACCGAGTGCGAGAAACTTCTGAAGAGCTGACAATGCTGACATTGAAGGAATCCTCAAGGAATCCTCTCGCAGATCCAGTCTGAAGCGAGAAGGAGAAAAACAGAGAGAAGAAACAGACTTTAGCATGGAAAGAAAAAAATATCTCTGTAAATATTTCATGATTTACTGTGTTCAGGGGTTGAAAAAAAAATGAAGCTCTAATCTGACTAAAAAAAACCCCAACCTCTGAGAGTTAAACAAGTGGCTGAGCACGATGTCAGGATATTTTTATATTAATTACCCTCCTGACGAGACCCTCACGACCAGACAACCTCATTTCAACAACCCCCTCTTCTCACAGGACAATAGTGCACTCGCCAGAAAACCACTTCCACACTTCAGCCTTTGTGTAATTCAAAACCAATTCTGATTAAAATTTGCTGAACGGAGAGCAGTGCTAAAATTGGAAGGCGATCCTCAAACCCTCGGTGAGTGGACGTAGAGACATTTGTGGAGGTTTCTTTTAGGAGGAAAGGGACCTGCTTAGGCAGCGAAGCTGAGCAAAAAGGTTTTTGAGTCCCAGGGAATGAGCAATGGGGCTGAAAGCGAGACCCAAGTTGCAGGAAGTTTAGGGTAACGGGGGGGTGGGGGGGTGACGTATACTGCAGCTGTTGAGGTGCAGTCTCATTTCCACCTGCGAGACGACTCACCAAGAGACCATGGCGCCCTCAATTCTATGGTCCGAAGTTTCAAAACCGACTACACGGCCAACAGCTGCACACTCCGGACTCCTGCTTCCAACCACAGCTGCGAATATGTTGCAATGCAACGCAACCCTCTTGCAATTTTAGCGGTCTAATTTTAGGGATCATTGGTGTTTCTCCAATTTCACAAAAGAGCTTAATAGGTCTCGAGAAACAACTCTTCCTCCTGACCTGCAAAAAGTTTCAGCTAGCGCGCAATCTCCTCCCATACATGGACAGAGATTTTTCTGCAATTTAAATTAAGCTACCTGATTAGGAACAAAAAGGGGGACCTGATTTCCAGAAACTGTTCAAGACCAAATTGCACTGCCGTGTCAACAAACCCTTGGAGAATTCTTGTCCATATGTACACAGTTCCCAGTGGTGGATTGTGTTAAAAACTTCAGCCAACAAAACAGGCCAGTCTTCAGCGTGCTATAAGGATTTTCCTTTACAAGAGGGAACTCGCGACGTTGTGAAATGCCTCAAGACGTCAGCAGAGGGGGGAAAAAAAATATTCCGATGATGGCATTCTTGCCCTCCTCCTCTGTTTTTCGTCCAGCTAAACTTATCTCTCCTGTGAGAATCCTAAACTTTACAGCACTTAGGGGTCACAGAGGTCAGAGCAAAACAAAGCGAGGCAAGAGATTAGCAAAAGATATTTAATAAAAACCAAACCTCGGCTTGCGAGTATGAGAACCGTAATGTTGGAGTCGAGAGAGTCAAACGAGAAAGGACATTTGCATAGCTCTTTGTTACTAAAGGAAGTGAAGATATGAGGCATCTGGGTCCAAAAGAAAACAACAAAAAAAATGCTTTCCTATTTCTGCAAGCCAAGCCCAGGCTGGCCACAACACAATTACAGTACATCACGATATCATCAGGAATTTGAATATCTTACACAGTGTTGCGTCATACTGACTAATCTAAGATCAAACACTATACTAAATTTGCTTGGTGTCCTCAGATCTAATATACTGTATACCCTTTAAGTCATACATACTTCAAGATAAAAAAATTTTTTTTACAGTATTTCCAAATTTGCTGAAGAGAAAACATTGTCAGTGATGAAACATTTCAATGAGTCTCACAATGACAAAATTCAAATGGCCTTTTACAGGGTACCACCGATCCCCAGCCCCACAGGTTTTCCAGCTACATGGCAGGCCTGGGATCAAAGGTCAACCCACTGACATTTTCAGGGCCAAAGGGTGATGAGCAACATTTATCACACCTAAGCTGTTCTCTGCAAATAAATCGCCTTGGCAAACAGCTGAAAGGCCTTCAGCAATGTTATCTTGTCAACCTAGGGTACTAATGAAGACCTACTACTGCCAGTTCTTTATACACTGTGTTTGTGTGTGGAACAAAAACACAAGGCGAGCTGGCGAGCTGGCGAGTTACGTCAGTGAAGGAGGTTTTTTGTTTTTTTTTAAACTTTTTTTTTTAACGACCGCAGCCTGGATTGAATCAGCTTCAGATGCTGGCAATCAGACTACTGGCACTTCACGCATCTTTAAAAGATGTTAAAATTACATTAAGCACACAATAGAATTTGCCAAAATAAAGAGGGGGGGCGCCTGGAAGTCATATACCCTGTATGAGGTACTACGTTTACCGCAAATCCAAAAATCGCCCGATTCCAAAACTCTGGCCACTGGGCACCGAGGGCTCGCAGAACAAAGGTTGTTTGTGCACAAGTTGCAGAAGAGAGCAAGTTACAACACTGAAGCCTTCAGTGCAGGCGAAAGAACATGTTCTGGGCACGTATGCAACGTTCCCAACCCACCAGATACCACTTGTTTATACAACAGTGGAGATGCAGCTCGTTGGAATTCAATATACTGTATATTACGTGAACAACTAAAAAATGAATGTCTACTAAAAAGCTTAGTGAAGCTCAATGTGTACGAGACGTTGTTGAGGGTTTATCTCAGGACAAAAAGCCTGGAGAACAGTGACAGAAGGAACGTCTTTCAGGGAACTTGAATGGAAAGAAGATAGCGGGGGTTTTCTCCATTTTTTGGGCCCAGATGTGCAAGAAAAGTGGGCATGCAAACCTTGGAAAACAACTCTTGAAGAATCTGTCCACTCCAATAGGAACTGCAGTGCACAACGGGCCTCTTTCACTTCGCTGTCATAACTCTCCCACTTTCGAGCAAGCCGCAAATGTTCTGTTGGTGGAAGCAATAAACCAAAAACGTCGCTTCTCTGACAATGCGCAATGAAGGCAGGGGGCAGAAAAATAACAAAAACATTTCTTACATATTTCACAAAAAAAAGGTTTCAGCATTTTCCCAATAGATTCGTTCACATGATGGATTCGAACGTAGAGCCGTTGTGAAAGACTCTTTAATGGGCGATTTGTTAATGCTGTTCTCCAAGTCGTCGCACTAGTTGCCATGGGTTTCCCATTTGGACATGCAACTCCTTCCAACGGGACGTTAATGGGAATTTAAAAATGAAATATGTTGACGGCTTTGACGAATGCTTTTTTGAAAGGTGTCTGTGTAAGGAATGCAATAGAGGAAGACAAAATATATCAATATGGTGGGGGGGGGGGCATGCCTCTGTGATACATTTTCACCAGGGAACAGGGTTCTCCATGCCAATTATAGATGTTTCTACAAAGTTAGAAGCCACACTGTGTTTTTTTCTAAATCTGTGGCTGTTCGTGTACATGTCTTCATGAACATATCTTTGGTTCTTGTTGTCCTACACCAGTTCACCACATCATTCTTCTTCTACTCTTTCCTGGACTTGCTTTTGTATTCCTAATTTCTGATGCTCTAATTGATTTGGTTAAAAATGGAGTGGCATGTTGTGACGCCTATGGCAAGACGAGACGATGAGATGTTCTCCAGCCTATAGCAAGTGGGTTGACACTTTAATGGAAACTTCAACGTTCTTGTTATATATTGCTAATGAATTAGACCTAGCCTGTGCGACCAAGTTTCCAGCTGTGCCTCTGTGAATATTTAATATATATATATTTCCTGTATCGAAGAAAAAAACGGAAAAAAAACAGATCATTTGACATCCGGCAGGTTGTGACCTTATTCACCTGAATCAAAGAAAATATTTTCTTTATTATGCAGTAACACAGTAGAGTAAAATACACATGGTCACCCGAGGTTAAATATAAAGAGGGCTATCTGATCATACGCAGCGGCAGCAAACACAAACCCACAAAAGCGTTGCCTCTGGGCCAGAGTCAGCACATTTAATGCACACGAAGGCCCAAACAACACACTGGGGACGCTCACTGCGCTCGGACCTGAGGAAAATGCGGCTCCTCGAGAGGAAAATGAGGCCATTTTTAACTCCCCAGCTCTCGGCTATAATGGCCGCGGTCAATGGAGTGTGTGGGGCCGCTGTTCGAGCACAGGCGGTACGGAAGCGCCGGTTCATAAATTACAAAACATTGCGGGGACGAGGCCTAATCACCTCTGCGCTGTCACCTAGCAGAAGGGGGAGCTGGTTTAATTTACGCCGCCACATCCGTCACTGCTCGGGCTAATTTGATTCGCACTAGGTCACGGAGTGTGGGAGCAAGCGCTATGTTTTCTGTGGCTCACCACTCTTTAGGTTTTTTTTTTTTTTTTTTTCGTAAGGGCTGATCTATCTCTTTGATGGCTTCTTTGGTTCCCTCCTGTAGCAGTTCGGGGGGGGATACGAAACGGCTGCCGTAGTGATACAAAGAAGTGTTTCGGGATTGTGAGACAAGCTAGCGATATGCAAAATCAGTTAAACACTCTGTTTACCGCCATGTGCATGTTCTGGTCTCGGATTCTGGTGCCTACTGGCCCAGAGAGGCACACATCTTCACATCTTCAACCACAAAAAGATCCAGACCATCAGTTTTCTGACTCTTTAAGAAATAAAGTAAAATAAAATCGTCTCTTTAGTCCAAAAGACTGGGGGGAAATCTCTTCGCACATCAGAATTAGCAACAGCATTAAATGGAGCTAGCATTTCCTGGACTGGACCCTGGTATTTCACTGCCATCAGCCATAGAACGACACTCTTATGAGTATGAGTAGATATTTTTTTATTTATGGCAATATCTGTAATAATACTAGACCATTTTAGGACCTTGGGGAAGGAGCTATTCAGGGAAACTGCATGGTTTTAATAGTGCTTCTTTAAAAATGTGTTGTTTATATTACAATACATTTGGCAATGATAGTGATGGTACTGGAGTGATAAAAGCAGTGTATCGGGTTTGTGACAGGCAGATATGTTTTCTTTTATATCGTTGAAAACTTTTGTCGACATTTTGTCAGACAGGCACTACACTACTACTGAGACGACATTATCAGGACGCTTCTGTGACAATTACGTTTGACCAATCAATGGTCTGGACTATTTCTAGCTCCGCCCACACGTCCCTGTTCAGTTCTAGTGGTATCCAGATTTAGCACATGTACTTAGTTACAGTACGACAAAACGTGGGCTCATGGATTCGTTACTGTATCGTGCTGCACTGCACTGCTTTTACGGACCTGACAGATCGATGGCTGATGGGAAATCTCTGTCTTTTGGCTTGTCTCGATCAGCGAACAGCTTAAAGGCCTGATCTTTACTCAATAAACACCTCCTACATGTGCGTAATCCCCATTCCCTGTAGAAATACGCCTCAGTAATCCCAATATAGTGCACTCCACTCTCCATTTAAAAACAACTCCAACACGCTCGGTGTGAGAACCAACCCATCTGATGTACTGACAGGACCAGAGCATCACCGGCCACTCCACACACACACACACACAATGTGGAATTCGAGCAGTTGGCTCTGGAGAGGGCTTTAAGAAACACTTGCAGCAAATTAGCGGCAAATTGAGAGGAAAAAAAACAAATAGGAAAGAAGGAGAATCCTGGCTGAAGTGGAGGAGTGAGAGCGATGGAGAAAAGGAGGGGTGTAACAAGGTAGAGAACGGTAATGGGAATAAAGAGAGAGAAAGAGATAGAGAGAGATGGGAGGGGGGGGGGGGGTGAATCAGATTTTCTATGACAATGTGCTTAAGATCGCCGTTTCAAAGGAAGAACAGATCATCCGTCAATGCTAATGGCGCTGTCCTGCAGGGAAAGCAATGGAGGCCATTTATTAAGGGGTGGGGGACTGGGTACTGTACTTAGCTTCTAATCCCTCCATCCAAACTCACACTATACACTGTATACACACATACACACACACACACACACATATACACATTATATACACACACACACACACACACACACACATATATACACTAATATATATATATATATATATATACACACACACACACACACACACATATATACACTAATATATATATATATATACACACACACACACACATATACACACACTCCAGTCTAGGAGGAAATAAATACGTTTAGCTATTTCGCTCCGATTGTTATATATATAAATATAACGCGGATTTCCGAAGGCGGCAAAGCCTGTCGCAATTAATCCGCGGCCAGAACTCACAGACCTGAGGGATAATATTAGAGCCGGACTAAGAGAGAGAGAGAGAGTGAGAAAGATGAAGGGAGAAAGAGAGAGGGAGAAATGGCACTGCACCGATCACAATAAAAGCCTCTTTCACTAAAAAAAAGTTCACAAGGTTCAGTTACAGTGCAGTATGATTAAGCCCGGGGCGGAGAACAGGCGCTTTTTATAGCCGCGGACTCTTGATATGTGTAATGATACCGTAGTGTAACAGGGGCGAATTACAAAACCACGTCAGCACTTTCACAACAAGTAAAAGGCCTGAACAACTTGTTCCAGAAGGGCGGCTGATACCGGGGCAAAGGACACGTAGCCAAGGGTACGTAATGCTCCATTATTATCATGATTATCTGCTATTTCTACATACTACTACATACACGGGCCTTTCTTTTTCAATCTGAGCAGTAGTGGAGAAGTGTCACGGGCCGTTCCTGCACTTCTGTTAGCAAGCTCAAGAGCAGAGTTTCTCGTTCCGTCAACGTGCCTCATTTCTGGGGTGGAATCTGTTTCAGTTTCTGAAGATCAACAACATTTGCTCCAGTTTTACGTCAACACAGCGTCTGAATATTTCTTCCCCAATCCCGTCTCCTCTCCCCTTTAATTGTTCTCCAGTGAAATATCCTTGTGCTGGACTTGGGAACCACCTATGATTGAAAATCCATATGCAATATTCTCTCACACACACTATTTGGCAGCAGATACCGCCCTTACTGTAAGTGCCTGTAAGAGTACTTCACCGAAAGCGTTGCAGGAAAAGGCTCATGGCCCCTTTAAGAGGCTGAAACGAGGCGAGAGAGTTATCCTACCTCTCTGACCTAGTTGCTCCCGCTTCCTCTCATCTCTTTATTCTTCATCTCTGGGATCTGTGCTGTCTGACACGTGAAAAACTTTAATACCATCAAAGGCAGTAGGAGAAAGAGACGAAAAAGAGAGGGGGGGGGGGGAACGATATAAAAAGAAAAGGCCTTAACCGCTTCATCCCTTGCACAAGAGTCGAGTCCCGGTGTGGACTCGCTAATGGTGGAAGAGCATCAGCATTCACGGCGCTTTCGCACTCGTCTCTCAACACATCATAGGGGTTTAACTTTCCAATCCTGCCTTTTATTCACAATCTCTCACTCTCTCTGTGCTTTTCGGGCCTTTCCCACACTCCCCTTTCCCCCCCAGAGGCGCTCCGGGACGATTCACATGCTACCGCAGCCAGACCAAACCGCCGTAACCCTCACCGTTCTGTGACCAACGGGCCCACAGCCATAAGGTTCACTCTCAGAAACGGCCTCGGACTCGACTGGTTTAGGCTGGGAAATATAACCACAGCAATGATTAACCAACAGAATGGATTACACTGGATTATAATGAGTATGGCTAGAAGCTGGCCATGTGCTAATTGCGAAAACACCAGTTATCAAACATCTACTAATGGCTTATAGCGACTGCGATAACCATAATCTCGTAAAACAAATTATGTCGAGCAAATTATGCAAAACAATGTCTTATGTGTTTCCATAGGCCAGAAACTACCTCAGTAAGTCCACCTCTCCTTTTCTATGAAACTGTTATCACACACTGCGTTAACTCTGGCGGGTCTTAAACTGCCATCAATTTGAAAAGCTTATCAATAGGTTTGTTTACACGGTAATATATCTGTTTTTTTGTTAAAATCCAAGACTATCTATTATATCTAAAAAAAACAAAAAACCTTCAAGACTTTCCCGGAAAGCTGTAAGCTTCCAGAGCCATTTTACTGGGAATCGAGTATAATCCTCTACGATTTACAACCACGCTGATTGTTGGGAATAATGTCAAACCATTATGAAACAATGACAAAACACTTCTCCAAACAGGACGACGGAAGCTCTTCATGGCCCATGAGGTTTTTACGCCTCTGCATGCCATGGCTCGATTCCTAGTCCCTAATTTGTCCATGCGGTTTGGGCTGATCTGTTCGCCTCGCTTGGTCTGACCACATGAACACGAGGCCTGAACAAGTGGGAGGCTCTTGGCAGCCGCGTACCACTCCAATAGCATGGCACAACTGAGTGCTCTCCAAAAACAGAACCTGCTTGCTTCAGAGCCAGACGGCCTCCAGAAACAGCGCCTGCTTCAAACATCCTCCAGCAACAGATTCCACAATCTGATTGCAGAGCTAATGCAATCTAAAAACAGGGTCTCCTTCCAGAGCCTGCTTCCGGAGTGAACACTCTAGAGAAACAGTGCCTGATTGTTTTAGGGCCAAAGACCATCCAAAATCAGAGCCTGCTTCCACAACCAATGCTCAACAGAAACAGAGCCTGCTTCCAGAGCTAATGCTCTCCAGGAACAGAGCCTGCTTTTAAAACCAAGACTCTCCAAAATAGAGTCTGATTCCATTGGAGACAGTCAGATTCCAAAAAAAATCCAACCTTTTTCCAGAGCTGAAAATCCTCCAGAAACAAAACCTGCTCGAAAATGAGTGCCTGACTCCAGAGCCAAACAACCTGCAGAAACAGAGCCTGCTTCCAGAGCTGCTGCCGTCCAGAACCAAGACTGGCTTTTTTCAGTTTTATGTAACAGAGTCCCTCCTCTCTCTATTCTTCATCTCTGGGATCTGCGCTGTCTGACATGTGAAAAAAAACAGCCTTCAAAAGCAGAGGCTGATTCCTTTAGAGCCTAAGCAACCTGTGGAAACCGCTTCCAGAGATGATGGCCTCCGGAAAGAGAGCCTTAGGTTCCTGGTTGATCAAAAATCTAATTTAAGGAGCTTCGTCAGTATCTTTTTGAAGGTGACACCATGAGTCCAGTTACCTTTACTTACTACTCCTTGACATTTCAAATGACCTGTAGGACTGAACACCTTCATCGACACACGGAACTGTAATGTAGTGTGAAACTCTTGTTCTTATAGAGGATATGACTAGAGATTGACTTTGTCCTTTGAGATCCAATATGCAGGATTTAAAAAAGAAAATGGTGAGTTTTAGATGCAAAATATTGTGCGTATAGGTTGCAAAAAAGCATGCAAAAGACCAACAAGACAAGTAATGTTTGCTGCCAAAAACAACACTAACCAATCCACAAATTCCCCAATGGTTTAACTTGTGCTACAAGTGTAAATCTGACAGTTTGACACAATCAGGGCCCGTGCGGCAGCACAGCGCTACGCTGAGCCCCAGAACAATAGCACCATTTGTCACAATCACAATCCACTGCATTGTGTGCGTTTGTTTGTTTTTTACACTCCACATTGACACACTCCAGTCCTCTACAAAACACTCCGAGCCATGGACCATGTGGGGAAAAAAATAAGTTAAATAAACCATCAGAAACAAACTCAGCAGATGAAAAATTAAAAAAAATAATTTTTGCCAGGAGATGTTGAGTCACTATCAGTTTTTTTTTTTTTTTTTGGTTTTTCCATTCTGTGTTCTGGCGTTCATCTTATAATGAAGTGGAGTGGAGAGGAGGGGGGGGGGGTGTTTTTTTTTTTCTGCTGGAACTGGTGTGTCAGAAGAATCGATTGAGATATCAGTTTAGACAAAAAGACGGAGAGAATACAGTAGTGCACTACACAAAAACGTGTGTACCTCAAAACTACAAAAAAAAGAGAATTCTTGTTGACAAGTACGAATCACTTGAGCACAATCGAGATATAATGGTTCAAGTTCAAGTAAGTTTTTATTGTCATTTCTCCATATACCTCGTATACATTAAAATGAAATGTGGTTTCTACAGGACCATGGTGCAACACGCAACAATACAG
>JAOUQW010000049.1:569689-586066 GCA_028565825.1 Olivaichthys viedmensis | reverse complement strand
AAGGGCCTTGCTCAAGGGCCCAACAGTGGCAGCTTGGCGGAGCTGAGGCTTGAACCCACGACCTTCTGATCAGTAGCTCAGTGCCCTAACCACCACTGCCAGCTATCATAAATTAGCTTTCATAAACAATTTTGGGCTATCTGCAAACTTTAATCTTAGGTTAGTTGCAAACGTTCGTCAACATTTTTAGGCTAGTTGCAAACGTTCGTCAACATTTTTAGGCTAGTTACAAACTTTCATCAACAATTTTAGGCTAGTTACAAACGTTCATCAACAATTTTAGGCTAGTTACAAACGTTCATCAACAATTTTAGGCTACTTGCAAACTTTAATCTTAGGTTAGTTGCAAACTTTCATCAACATTTTTAGGCTAGTTACAAACATCCATCAACAATTTTATGCTAGTTACAAACGTTCGTCAACATTTTTAGGCTAGTTACAAACGTTCATCGACATTTTTAGGCTACTTGCAAACTTTCATCAACAATTTTAGGCTAGTTACAAACGTTCATCAACAATTTTAGGCTAATTTCAATGCAAACTACATCTAATTGCTGTGGTAGCAGTTATGTCAGCTTCTGGACTTTAGTAATTGGTTGGGTCATCTATTTTGAGCTTTCACTTTTAGCATTGCGTTGTACGACGCTTGCCTTAAAATTGTATGTGTCCTTTTATTAAGTTAAATATTTAGCATTGTTCCCACCCCACACGTCTGTGCAGCCTCATGGAGCAACGTGGAACAAGCGTTAATCAAACTGGCCGAGAATCTGGGCAGCTTGACCAATCAGACGCTGAAAAGCAAGCTGGAGGAGTGCGTCATGCTGGTAAAGAGGTGAGCGCTCAGGTCATGTGTCTGTTGTGGACTAACCAAAAATTGACCGCATGTTAAACCTCATAATGAAACGTCTGCAATCTGTTCAGTGTCCCTCAAATGCTGAGCGTTCAGTGTGAGCCGCCCGTTCAGACCTCCTTCCCATCGGTCCACGCTTTCATCATGCTGGAAGGAACCATGAACCTCACGGGGGAGATGCAGCCGCTGGTCGATCAGCTCATGATGATCAAGAGGATACAGGTGGGACCAGACGTCGGCTGTCTGCATTTCTCAGACGTTCTTGTACGTTCATCTGTTCAATCTGTGGGTTTTTTTTGTTTGTTTTTTGTGTGTGTTACAGCGTATTCCAGCTCCGGTGTTTGTGCTCGAGATCTGGAAAGCTTGCTTCACCGGACTCATCGAGTCTCCAGAAGGCACTGAGGAGCTCAAATGGACCGCGTTCACTTTTCTCAAGGTCTGTAGACTTGGATTTTATGCCAATTTTGAATTTGCAGGTAAGAAATAAAAAAAATAAAAAAATAATTCTTCTTAATGTGTGGTTCCTGTTCACAGATCCCTCAGGTTTTGGTGAGGCTGAAGAAGTACCCTCAGGGAGAGAAGGTATGAGTAGAACCACCCATTTCACCCTCCAGGCTTCCATTAACACTTTGTTTTAAAGGCCCTACTTGTAGATTTTACATAAGTCATGTTCGCACCACAAGAACGTTTTTAGGAACCCAGGAATTTTAGTAGGAACCCAGGTCGATTTTGGTTCATAATATGTTTATAATAATCTGATGGTCCAATACAGACAATTTGCACGTCATATTTACTTTCTCACAGTGATAAAGCACTGTAATGAAGCTCCATGCTCAGAGTGAAGGAATGAATGACGGTTGTGAGTTGCGAGTGTGAATCGAAAAGCCTGAACTGCACAATAAATAAAGATCACGGCTCCATTTCTGGAAGTATTCATTTTCGTTGTTTGGTTCTGAACTTTGGTTGATGTTAAATGTGTTTTGAAGGAGTTATACTCGACACTCAATGCCGAAGCATACTACTTCCGGGTTCTGCATTCTGCATTCAGGGAAACAATGTAAACCTATAGAAAACTATGAAAGCGAAAACAAAAGACAAAAGCTTTAAGGAGAATTCATGCTAACAGGAACGGTTGTCGTTAACTAAAAAGTACATCCGGCATCACAAAAAAAAGAGTTGCTGGAACAGAGAATGTCATAACTTTGCACTGTTGCCGTCTAGCTAACAGTCGGCTAGCTAATGGGCTAAGTAATGGTTAAAAAGAAAGCGGTGTATATAAAACCCACCCAGCTAAAGCCTGATAGAGGACACAGGGATGCTAAACACTCGTTCTAGCTATATGTTACAGATAAGGTAGTGAACGTTCTGCTTTATTTCATTACACACTCATAGCCCTGGCATACGCTCACAGTGCATTATGGGTAATACACACGGCCACTCGAATTGCACCGTATGAACAGTGAAAAGTAACTTCACAATTCAGGCAGCTGTCCACAGAGGGCGCTAAAGAGTAGTAAGATTAAACAAAGGACGGAATCGATGGAATAAAATCAGTTCCTGGTAGTGGATTCAATTTTATTTGTTTCTTACCTGTGCTATTGTCTTCAGTACGATTAGAATCAGGTACTGATGCTTTGTTGTGTATTTTTTTCAGGACTTCATGGAGGAAGTGAACGTGGCGTTTGAGTATCTACTGAAGCTCACACCACTGCTGGACAAAGCAGACCAGAGATGCAAGTACGAGGAAAAATATCACGATAATACTTTAGCTTCCATGGCGGTTTATGATGCCATTCTAAATAACTTCCTTTTTTTGTTTGCGGTTTTTTGACATTAAATAAAATGTCGTAAGGCAAAATTGAAAACAACTTTGAATAAATTAACAAATTAAGTAGACAATTGTGTCTGACGATCTGGAACTAAGCTGCTAAAATGCTTCCCTATGGAGAGGCAAACCGTGTATTATAATAATAATTATCATGGTGCTGTGCTGTGTCATGTGACTGATTATCGGCACACACCCAGTTCTTGAGATATTGTCTCAGTGGATAATTCCTGTCTGTGTGTGTTTTTGTGTAGCTGTGACTGCCTGAGTCTGCTGCTCCAGGAGTGCCATAAACTCTTTCTGCTGTCCGAATCCAACATGACCGCCCTCACCGCTAAACGGTACATGGCACTATCGGCGCGTTAGCCTGTTATTTACTCTCGTTCATCACCTCTCCTTTTCACTGCACTTTCTTTTTCTTCCCACAGGGCCGAGGACAGAGAATACGCACCAAAGCTGAAAACAGCGGAGAATGCCAACATCCAGCCAAACCCGGGCCTCATACTACGAGCCGAGCCGACCGTCACCAACATACTAAAGGTGTTGAATTTGCCTATAAGAAAACACCAGAAATACATGTAGATATATACACCTATAGAAATACACCTATATAAAAAAACCACTTATATAAATACCTCTATATAAATACACCTCTGTAAAAATACACATACATATATATATATATAAAAATACATATATATAAATACACATATAAATGGTTAGAATTTTTGCTTAAATTTTTTTTTATAAAGTGTAACAGTTGCCATATTGATTAAAAAGAAGATGCGAGAAAGAGTGATGGAAACAGATTTGTAATAAATTATGTACAAATTGAGTGTAATTTGTATTAAGACTGATGATTTAGTGTTCAGTACTGAATGTTAATTGGTTGGGGTTCAGGACTGAATGCTGATTGGTTGGAGTTCAGGACTGAATGCTGATTGGTTGGAGTTCAGGACTGAATGCTGATTGGTTGGGGTTCAGTACTGAATGCTGACTGGTTGGACTGAATGCTGATTGGTTGGAGTTCAGGACTGAATGCTGATTGGTTGGACTGAATGCTGATTGGTTGGAGTTCAGGACTGAATGCTGATTGGTTGGAGTTCAAGACTGAATGCTGATTGGTTGGAGTTCAGTTTTTAAAATGGTTAGAATTCAGTACTGAAGACTAATTGATTAGAATTGAGTCCTGAAAAGTGATTGGTTAAAATTCAGCTCCAAAGACTGATTGATAATGAATTACTAAAGACTGATTGATAACTAATTACTAAAGACTGATGGTGTAGAATTCAGTACTGAAGGGTGATTGGTTAGACCTGTTTGTGTCTTCCAGTCTTTGCATGACGGTGTGTGTGTGTGGCTGGCAGCCACATTCTGTTTTAACAATTCACATTTTTTATCTGTCTTGTCAGAAACTTGCGTAAAATTTGCAAAATGTTTGGATTGAAAAGCAGCCGGAGTTCAGTCACTAATTTCTAAAGGACTTTCCCCACATTTCCTAATGCCTAAAGACTTCCTGCCTGGGGTCTGGCTCCAAATGTTCGACTCAATGTCCTAAGGTTGCCATGAGTTATCAATTGTGAAACTGGCACAATGAGCACAAGGATATTTAGTTTTTTTATCATTTTACATTTGCAGTGTTTTGCATAAATACTTGAAAATAACTAAACCAGTGACCCATTAAGATGTGGTAATACTTCCATACTCGTCAGAGTCAATTTAAATCTTACGTAACAAAGCCTTTAGATGCTTTTCCTGCTCTGACGCGTGACGCGTCACATTCTTCAAATAGAGCATGTTCAAACAGAAAAACCAAAAAAATTATTGTTCTTAAAGGATCAGGGAAAAAGCGCTGCCTGAAGGCTGAACTTCACACTTAAGGGTGTGCAGGTGTGTTTGTCAGATGACTTGGTTAAATAGATGGATTGACATAGAAGGGTGAACAATTTTTTTAAATGGGGTTTTAAGGTTATGCAATGTCCATATCCCCTAGGTGAAAAAGTAATTGCTCCCCTACATTTAATAACTGGGTGCACCGTCTAGCTAAAATGACTTATAAAAGGAAAACAGGAAATCATGTCATTGTACCTCATGCCTGTCCTCGTGTTTTCCTTGCTGTGTGTGTGTGTGTTTGTAGACTGTCGATGCCGATCACTCCAAATCCCCTGAGGGGTTACTGGGAGTTTTGGGTCACATGCTCTCGGGGAAGAGTTTGGATTTGCTCCTGGCTGCTGCCGCCGCCACCGGAAAGCTCAAATCTTTCGCTCGCAAGTTCATTAAGTAAGATTAATATTGTATTTTAGTATTATGGTGTATACCTTTGTACGATTTCAGCCCTGTATTTACTGGTGTTTTACAGTTAACAGTCAACTGAAAACTAACAATGCTAAGTACTACTGTTGTAAGTACGTTGTGATAAGTCCTAATCTGTGTGCTAAGGTAGTTATTCATTGATAGTTGTCACCAATGTTTCAAAACTTCAAACTGCTTTGTGGAAAATTTGAAAGTTCCAACACCGTCTCTGTTCTAAAACTGATTGGTTAGAATACAGAGCTGGGCATGGCCTAAAGTTCAGTACTGAAGACTGATTGGTTGTAATTCAGCACAGAAGACTGAGTGGTTCGAATTCACTACCGAAGAGTGATTTAGTGAGAATTCAGTAGTGAAGAAGTACAGCAGACTAATTCGGCCAACAGCAGAACATTTTGGTCAAAAATGAAATGTACACAATTTCTCAATTACCCCCCCCAAAAAACATGTTTGGTCTCCAGAGTTTGCTTCTTGCACTGGAGCTACAAGGCTAATTCTAGCTAACAACTTATGAAGGCTTATAGCCACCAGTTTAGCATTGCACAAAAGACATTCTTTGGCTCAATAATGCTATTTACATATTGGTACATTAACAGTTTCATAAAATAGCAAAATAAGTCTGTGTTAAAAGGAAGAAAGTGATTCGGCTTTAGCGACAGTTTTTAGCTCATGCACTTGCACATTTAGTGCACCGTGCTAAACTGGAGGCTAAGCTAATTGTGTCGCTTTTTTTCTGCAGGTTGAACGAGTTCCCGAAACACATCAGTGGTGAAGGATGTGAGTGATCTCAGACTATTGCTCCATCTTGATTAGTGGATGTTATCAGTCTACAGCAGTGTAATTGTCTGTGTGGGTTTTGTCCTTTCTTTAGCGAAGTCTGCTTCGGTGCGGGCTTTGCTGTTTGACATCTCCTTCCTCATGCTGTGTCATGTGGTCCAGACATATGGATCAGAGGTCAGTGCACACACACACACACACACACATTCATTAGTGTACTGATCCCATGATGCACATCTCGCATGTGTGCGGAATACTCGTGTGTTTACTCACAGGCTGTGGGTTAAAAGCTCACGCTGTTTAATGAACACAGTCTGTCTCAGTTTTAAATAATGTATTCTTAATTAATTAATAAGTGTCAGCTGAGTAAAAATTTGTACTATAGCAATTCCATGCAAAAGTAAACTTTGTCTATGGAGAAAAACACTTTTAAAGCGACCCCTTGGGTCTGTATATAACTGTTCTGATTGAATGTTTAAAAAAAATAAGAAGGGCTGTTTAAATGATTAGCTACTCCCGGATGCTGATTCTGATTATATCGATTCAGAATCCACACCTTCCTATTTAAAACGGAGACTTCTTCGGCACTTCTGTACAGTTGTATGCAGAAGTTTGGGCACCCCCGGCCAAATTACGTATTTTGTTGATTATTGAAGTGAAAAGAAGTAAACACAACCTCTGCAGCAGTTTAATTTTATTTGTGTAGCGCTTTTAACAAAAGACATTGTCAGAAAGCAGCTTTACAGACATCCGGATGTCGATCTAGATCCCTAATGAGCAAGCCAGAGGCGACAGCGGTGAAGGAAAAACTCCCTGAGACGACATGAGGAAGAACCCTTGAGAGGAACCAGACTCAAGAGGGAACCCGTCCTCTTCTGGGTGACACCCGATAGTGGGATTATAAATCATATAAGACAATGTAAAGTGAATTTCTTGGATCAATCCTGTGACACGGGTTGTCCAACATCCCCCCAATTCCCTACTCTTCAGTTCCGACCTGTCTTCAGTTTCAATAGCGTTCGGCACGCAAAAATAGAAGAAACTTTGTAATCACGCTCTCATTTTTTCCTGTATTCTATTACAATATTAAAATACATTTTAAACCAAAAGTAGCATGGTGATGTGCAGAAATCTTTCAGTAGATATACATTTTGGCTACAAACATTTCTTTTTAAAAAAAAGGCTAATTGACCACGCCCACGAGGGATGAATCTGGAGGGACATCAGCAGCTTGCTCGCTTGCTAGCATGAATGCAGGGTTACATTTACACACACATCATTTATTCAGACATGCACTTTATACATAGACATATACATTTTGTCATGTGTGTGTGTGTGTGTGTGTGTGTGTGTATGTGTATGTGATGTTAAGGTCCTGCTCCACTGATCTGGAGTAGATTAGCTTATCGTCAGCACCCCTTCACAGGTCAATAACCGCGTGTGTGTGTGTGTGTGTGTGTGGTCACTTCCTGTGTGTGTGTCTATGGCCCGTCACTGTGGTTTCTTTGTGTGTGTCCATAATGGCCTTTTATTGTTCTGCTCTGTGCACTTGGAAGCTGTGAATGCAGTCACACTCGACTCCATTAAAGGGAAGAAAGGGGACGAGGTGATTTAGGATTTACGCCAATTGAAGGAGGGAAATTAAGGTCAAAGGTCAAGCGTTTCTTAGGTTTTACTATTTTCTCTCACAATCTTTTAAGCAATATTTTAGTTTTCTGCAGTGGTGGGATATAATCGGTATGACTGTATACAGTGATAAGGAAATCTGAAAAAGTTAAAAACAGGGTGGGTTGATATTTTGAAAAAAGTAAAGTTTAAGCAATATATAGAGCACTGTGTGTGTGTGTGTGTGTGTGTGTGTGATTCCAGTAAGGGGACCTCCAACTGAGTCAGAAAGAGGAATAGTCAACGTTGCTGAGGGTGGATCAACAGGAAACTTTAATTGTCACTTCAACAGGATGCTCTAGTGCAGGGTTGGGGTGTGATTATTTATGTTTGTGTGTGTGTGTGTGTGTGTGTGTGTGTGTGTGTGTGTAGGTGTGTGGTTTAAACACCACAGGAGCAGGTGAGGACGTCTATCTTAATAGCAGCAGTAGCGAACCTCCTAATCACTCTGCCAGTTAACACTTCAGTCAGTTTTTTTTGGAATACATTCAGCAGGGCATTCTGGGAAATGTAAACTACAGGAGTTTTCAACACAATATTCTAGCAGTTTCCCTAAATGAATAACTGAACCCTCGCACTGCCTCTCACACTTTTATATGGCATCTAACATTAAAAGCTGGAGCAGTAAGTGTAGTATGAACGGTGTTATCGGGTTGGACGGTTATCATACCATGACCTTTTCACATCGTTCCCGTCGCTTTGTGACAATGTGACAGACTGGTGTAAGGGGTTTAGAAGCTGCGGCAGTACAACAGTCACGTGATCTTTGGCGGAACCAATAAACAACATTGTTTAATGGAGCAGGACGGCCGGCGTACACAGACACACACACACACACACACACACTGCACAATTTCAGGAACGCCTATATAGAATAAATAAATATATAATGCCTATGATATGTACATGTATTGGACTAAATTATGTTTAAAATGTTCTCCCCGTCCCTGTGTGGGCTTCCTTCATCTACTCCAGTTACCTCCCACCTCCCAAAAACTGCCCTGTAGGTGGATTGACTACTCTAAATTTCCCCGAGGTGTGAGTTCTGGTATAGGCACCGGATCAACCCTGACCCTCATATTACAGACAATGAATAAAAAAAATAAAAAAAAAACTTAAATCTTTCTCTTTCTCTTTCTGTCTCTCAGATCCTGATATAGTAAACGGCGTGTACTGGTCAGAGGCTCTAAATAAAGTGTTTGTGGATAATTTTGAGAGGGACCCCTCACTTATTTGGCAATATTTTGGAAGTGCCAAGGGTTTTTTCAGACAATACCCAGGTAAGCAGTGTGTGTGTGTGTGTGTGTGTGTGTGTGTGTGTGTGTGTGTGTGCAAGCTCATGATAAAATAATTGATGTAGCTAATGTTTTATTTTTACAGGCCATTAGAGAGAGAAAGTGTTCAAATTAATCAAAGTCAGACATCGGTACATGCAGTCAATGTTATTTATTTTATCGATAATTATCCAAAAGCTCTAGGTAGAAACATTTCAGACTTCTTGTATCTTACATACTGTATCTATCTTTTTGTCATTATACAGACACTCTTTTCATCGAGAAAAAAAAAAGAGCAAAACTAAATAAAATAAAAAATAAAAAATTTTTTTGCCACAAATCTTTTGAACTCTGAAGTTATTTTTTCTGTCACTTTGCTGTACATTCAGTTTTGGGATAATTTTGCTGAGCACAAACTCAGATATGAATCTGACTCAATTCAGTGAACTGTTTATCGGCCAGCGGGCAAAAATTGAAGAAAAACACAAAAGCGTCATAAAAAAAAAATCACATATTTCCTGAAAAACACTTAAACATTGTTAGAGATGTAAAAATGTTCATTGAGCAGTTGTGATTAAATTCTGAACAATGGACATTAAAAATCTCGCTAATATCGAAAAATGGCATCTAATATATTGATGGGTTTGAGTCTCGCGTTTTCTACTTCTTTCCTTTGTTTTAATGTCATAAAAAATGATAAAAACATAACAAACATGTAAACAACATCTTCAAATTGTAATTAAATACCTCCTCTTCTACATACTGCACAAACACAAATGTGGGCTTGAGGCAAAGTTTAGATTCTGCACATTTGACATAATTTCTCTGATTGTTTCTATGAGATAGCAGCAGAAATAAAATGAGATAAATGAGATAAAATGTGGCTTGCTATTGCTGGCGATAACTATGACTTCCAAGGTTAGGATATTTAACCATATTTAATCACCGCTGCAGTACAAACTGCTGAGATTCTGCAGTTCTTCAACATCATTCCCATGATCCTGAATTATTCAGCTCAGCAGTCAAATCCCAGCACTACTAAAGAGCCACTATTGGGAATAAAAAGTCATCCATATAATGATTTAGAAACACTCAAGGTGTGGTCTTTCCTCCCCACAGGTGTGAAATGGCATCCTGATAAACATGGTGTCATCTCGTTCGACTGCCGCAACAGAAAATGGTACGAGACAGAATTTTCCTTATGCTGTATTATAAACAGTGGTTGAATTATTATTATTTTTTATTATTAAATAAATTAAATGATAGGGAACCCACCGGTCCAATCGCCAAAAAATATAACTATGCAGAAAAAAATATATAATCACTCAAATTTTGTTTGCTTTGCCATTTCTGAAGTTTAAAACCATGTTGCGCTGCACCAAACACTCCACTGCATTAGTGATGAACAGCGTGCTTTTCTCCTCAGCAGGTGCTTCGCCCCGAGCTCCCGACACATTCGAGGCAACTCGGTGTGTAAACTTTAAATACGGATGTAATTAATATATCAATACCAGACATATTGTGTGACATTAATGATTAACGTAATTAATCCAAAGGGGATGAAAAAAATAGAGGGATGAATGCTTTACAAGGGTGATGATTTTTGTCACAATTTTTTAATTAGGGGGACGGGAGCTCCCTGCATCCTCCTCAAAATCGAGCCCTGATTATAAAGCAACAGCCAGAAACGGTTTGATGAAGCACCACAGGTCATTTGCGCAACAGCGTCGCTATGGTTCAACATGGTTCCCGAGACTTTATAGTTACAGGACTAAACACAGACATCAGGGACTTCAGTTGGGACTGTCGATATTCCTGGCCTGGGCCGTCACTGTGATGAGCCGTCCATGTGTCTCATTTAAACCAGTTTTTTCTGCAATATAACATTGAATGAATGTTACACGCCGATGCTTTTTAAGGCCTGGGTTGATGTTGTTACCTTGCTCCATTGAGTTTAGTTCAAAACCATTTATTTATTTATTTATTTATTTATTTATTTGTGGCAGCAAATGGAGTCACACTGCCCTTTTATTAGGTCAAGTAACTGCTTTGTAGAACCTAATTTGTAGTTACACACATCCTATGAGGTACAGCTACCATATGCTGTACCTCCACATCAACACAGAAACGGTTGAAAGACCCCAAAATGAATGTTTTGCAACGTCCATCTCAGTCTCCGGATTTGAACCCGTGGTCTGAATTGAAGAGGGACGGCCACGTGTGCAAACCTATCAATATAAAGGCGCTTGAAATGTTGTGCATGGAGGAGGAGTCTCCAAGATCCTCTCCAACCTTGTTAGACATTACAGGAAGTGCCTCTCTGGGGAAGGCTTCATCAAATATTAATTGTAAGGGTGCCAGTAATCTTGAAACCAGTGTTTTGCAGAAAAGAAATATATGCTTGAAAGAAAATTGTGTTTAAATAAAACTATACCGCATCCCTGTATATTTGAGCTCAAAGTATTACTTACTGCATGTGTTATTCTTTTTATACATTCATTTTTGCTCATTTTCATGAAGGGTGCCAATAATTCTGGAGGGCACTGTAAGTCACTTTGTAGGTGTTTAGTTCCAATTTTTAGGTGTTCAAATGCAGTAAAGCTGACCTTACTGTCTGTTTTTTTCCTCCTCAGGTACATCCAGGCGGCCACGTCTCCGAAGGACGTGGTGATTCTGGTGGACGTGAGCGGCAGTATGAAGGGTCTCCGGCTCACCATCGCCCGACAGACCGTCTCCTCCATCCTGGACACGCTGGGAGACGATGACTTCTTCAACATCATCGCCGTGCGTACCACATAGGCTAGGGTTTAATGCTAATGCTCACTTTGTGGTGAAGCACTGGGCTTATTTCAGCTCTGGAAGTTTTTCAATACGTGTGTTTTTCGTGGAATTATTATAATTCAGTGGTGAATGCAGAAACCCTTTAGCTGATTAAATGAGCTCAGTTTAGAAAAGCCCTTCATGAAAAGCTTTAAAGGCGATGAATTAAAGAGGCGACTGTATGTCTCTCCGCTGAACCTGCTCTCTGTGTGTTTGTACAGTACAATCAGGAGATCCACTATGTGGAACCGTGTCTGAATGGGACCCTGGTTCAGGCGGACAAAACCAATAAAGACGTGAGTCTCTAGCACTCTCATTCTTTTCTCATTCCATTCATTTATTCATTCATTTAGTCAGTCAGTTATGGTTTTCTTTCTTTCCTTCCTTCTTTCTTTACTTCTTTCTTGCTTTCTTGCTGCTTTACTTGTTCTATTCCCTCATGGTGACTGCAGGACATGCTTTAAAGTGGACTTGTCTTTTTCTTTCTCAGCATTTTCGAGCGCATCTGGACCGGCTGTTTGCAAAAGGCCTCGGGCTGCTGGGAGAGGCTCTGACTGAGGCCTTCATCGTCCTCAATGAGGTGAGTCACACACACACACACACACACACACACACTGTCCTCAACGAGGTGAGTCTCACACACACACCAACACACACACACACTGTCCTCAATGAGGTGATTCACACACACACACACACACACGCACACACACACTGTCCTCAATGAGGTGTTTCACACACACACACACACACAAACACACACACACATTGTCCTCAACGAGGTGAGTCTCTCACACACACACACACACACACACACATTGTCCTCAACGAGGTGAGTCTCACACACACATATTGTCCTTAACAAGGTGAGTCTCACACACACACACACACACACACACACACACTGTCCTCAACGAGGTGTCTCACACACACACACACATTGTCCTCAACGAGGTGAGTCTCACTCTTTTTGTTTACTCTCGAGAGCTAAATTAACAGGACCACATCCGGGTTAACACACAGAGGATAAGCCTAATTTGAGATGAAACTACAAAATCAACCCTATCAGTCTGACCGTCCCCTCTGTGGCACAAAATTGCCGAAGATTACTGCATCTCAATCACTCAAAGAATTGAGAGCAGCAATGCAATAACAGAAAGTTCTTTGAGTGATTGAGAGCAGTATTCTTCTGCAAAACTAGACATATTGGGCCCCAGTTTATCAATGTGGATGATGAATGTAGCACAATGTAGTTGAGAAACGAATTACATGGATGAATTGAAAGTTACAATATGAGCTCACTCTCGTGATTTTACTTTTACATTTATTCATTTGCCAGACACTTTTATCCCAGGAGAATCCAATCCAAGCACAGAGATAAGCCGGGGAGGGTTAAGAGCCCAACCACGAATCTCCGGCAGTCAGAGGATTTGAACTCACAACCTTCTGGTTGCTAGCGCCAGTATCACTGGCTACGTCACCTACATGATCTCATAAAAAGTCATATGACCCAGCTCACATGTAAAGTCCTGAGTGGTTAAGGTTAGGGTGAGGGACGGAGTTTGTCTGAAATCCAATGAAATTTGCTCTTATTTCAAATTCTGCTTGAGATCCGGACAGTGTGTCGTTTTTAATCTAAGTTTCAGAGAAAGACGATCCTCGTTCTGAAGTTCCGCAGTGTCTTCTGTTACTCCACAGTGAAGCGTTCGTGTGTGTGTGTGTGTGTGTGTGTCATCCCTCCTCCACTGCCTCTCTGCAACACACTGTGATTAATAGCAGCAATTAACATCACTGATTAACGGGCAGACTGGAGAGAGCACAACAGCGAGGAGATAGTGGTCAAAGACAGTCCTCTGGCTCGTTTTATCTCTCTTTCTCAGACCGTGTGAGAGGAGAGGGATGGAGGGAGGGAGAGGGGGAAGGGGGGAACGGTGGAGGGGGGGATCAAGAAGTAGAGAAGGGATGAAAGCGGGATGAGAGAGAGCTAGGTGGGACGACAGAGGGAGGAATGCACAATATCTGTATTTGTCACCTTCATTATAGCAAGGTAATAAATATGGTAATCAACAAGGCCAGGGGTCGGATGTTTTAAGGAATGGGATGCTGTGTGTGTGTGTGTGTGTGTGTGTGTGTGTGTGTGTGTGTGATTAACCCAGCTCTGGAGTAGCTCAGAGATGTTCAAAGCTGCCTTTCCAAACTTTTTTAGTTTACATCATCTGATGCAGTGTCGCTCTACTTCACTAGAACTGAATGCAAGGAACAAATTTACATTTATAAATCAATTACACACATTAGCAGGAAGTTCTTCAGACGGGCTGATGTGGTTTAGGACACGGTGTGATTTACTTTAATCTATAAACACGAACAAAATGCTGGAAGGTTACGAGGGCGGCCATCTAGGACAACCCGGAATGACTTTTTCCTCTGTGTGCAATTAGGTCTCATTCTGCCTCCGAAGCCCCGCATCCAAAAGTTCGGAGGCAGGATTGTAACGGAAAGCTAATAGTGATGTGTATGGTAATGTAGTTCCACTTTGTACTTACAGTAAATTTGTAAATATGGCCTTTTGCCGCTATTTTACAAAATTGTTTATTTAAAAATTTGATTACTAAGCAAGTATATAAAGATTTGGGCCTGTACTTACAGTACTTGAACTTGAACTTGAACTTGAACAGAGCACAGATTTGAAAACATGCAGTGATGTGTACAAGTACAGAAAGAAGCCCAGACATTATGCAGCACTCTCTTATAGATTCAATTCAATTCAATTCAATTTTATTTGTATGGCGCTTTTAACAATAGACATTGTCACAAAGCAGCTTTACAGAAATCCGGATGTAGATCTAGATCCTTAATGAGCAAGCCAGAGGAGACAGTGGCAAGAAAAAGAAGAAACCAGACTCAAAAGGGAACCCATCCTCTTCTGGGGGACACCCGATAGTGGGATTATAAATCATTACAGTGTACAGTCATATAGAGACAAGCAGCACTAATGTGTTGAAAGGATATTTGGTATGAGTGTATTGTAAGTAAGAGTCCTGGGATGAGCACAGGATAGTCTTTATGATTACTAGATACATTTATCTAGATGCATATAGTTGCATTTATCTACCATTCTAGAGTGTGTGTGTGTGTGTGTGTGTTGTAATGCTTTTACCCGGAGATATTGGGTGCTTTGGGGTGCTGTAATGCGTAGGGTTAGCATACACGTCAACCACATGAACGGGTAAAGTGAAGCAGACAACCAATAATGCAGATATTGTAATACGTCTTGTATATGAGTCAGATCTCATGGCTCTGTATATTCTGAGTTTGGAATTTTAGAGTTGAGAAGTAAAAGTTAAAGCATTAGCAGATTCACTGTTATTCATCAGACAGGATCATGGCAATACACAGTGTGATGTCATCAAAAATATATACATACTGTATGCATTTCATAAATATTGACTGCTACAGTGTGTGCATGTTTGAATGCGTGTGCTCTATATGTCAGTATCTGTGTGTGTGTGTCTACGAGGCTTTCTGCGGCTGATGATGTCAGCGCTTGGTTTCCACCTTCTCTCCGTCACGGGTCAATAAGCTAGTTAATTACTGCTATGGATCTTAATCCATCAGATTAATGATCATTCATGGCAAGCTGCAGAGGCGCAGAGATTATCAACGACTTCATCTCGAGAGCAGCCTGCAAGCCTGAGGGCGAGATTACACAGCACACTGCTTTCACACACACACACACACACACACACACACACACACACACACACACACACACACAGTGTTGATCATTAGGGAGGTGTATATGTCATAGGTCCTTATAATGAGCACATGGTGGTATGGAATGTTCTTCCTGAACATACTGGTGATTAGGTTAAGATGTTTCTAGCCACCACATGGTGTGTGATAAACAGAAATTCCATGTCAGGACACTGTGCCACCTCAAACCGTTCAGTGTTTAGGTCAGAACGGCTGTATGTATGGGATTGGTACACAAATTAAGTTGGTCTAAAAATCTTTTTTGATTACTGGAACTCTGGCTTGCTGCTGGTTCTGTTGAACTGCTGAATGACCTGGAAAACAACAAATATTAATTTCATTCAACAAAAAAACGACAATCAATCTGGATACAAAACATGAATATGTGAATGGTCTAAAAATGATATGAATAATGTACACATGCGGTACTCAAGCCATAATTGCAATAAACCTAAGATCATTTATTAAATGTATTGGCTCAGGCTTATTTCTCCCCCACCCCTTTTTCTGTCCACACAAAAGGAGCTCAGTGTTAATTAAAGACAGGGCAGGCTGGCATTATGCAGCTTCTGGTCCTTTGTGCTGAAGAGGCTCTCTCGCGCTGTAGAGAAAGAGCCTTGTTACTGTGAGCTCAACGGTGCCCACTCATCTCATTACAGACTCACCTCATTACACTGGCTGCACATTTGGCAGAGAACCAAATACACTACAAAGCTAGATTCTTAGATTATCAACCTAACTTTCGGGTCCAGCTTTAGGTAGCAGTTCTTTAACTGGAGCAATTTGCCTCCAGCTGTATAGGAGCAGCCCGTTCAAAGTTTACATTTTTTAGAAATCAAATTTCAGAGATGAGAACTGCGTATCTGACCGATTGCAAACTCAGTACTCGATATGCAACCTGGGAGAAAAGCAAGCAAATTTTCTCAATGTAAGATCAACATGAATTAATATGATAGCACAAGTCCATATTATGTTACATCTAGACATAAATACATCCATATACACTCACCGAGCACTTTATTAGGAACCTGTACACCTTCTCATTCATGCAATTATCTAATCAGCCAATTGTGTGGCAGCAGCGCAATGCATAAAATCATGCA
>JAOUQW010000049.1:556277-569589 GCA_028565825.1 Olivaichthys viedmensis | reverse complement strand
CTTGTACATTGTTTATTGTTTGGTGGGGGTCATTTTTGTTACTTCCACATTGTTTATTGTTTGGTGGGGGTCATTTTTATTACTTTCACATTGTTTATCATTTGGCGTAGGTCTTTAAAAAAAAAATACTTTAACCTCATTTATTGTTTGACGCAGGTTATTTCTTTTACCTTTCTTTCAAATCACCTTTCTCATGACCAAATTTCTTTTTAATTCGCATGCTTTTTCATTGCCTTCTATTTATTAAAGAGTATTTATAAGTGATGACCAACAACATAGTTATGAATCATAAATGTCTTTTAATTTGTCGAATCATATCACTGTTTATCACTGACTTGTTATTTATTCACCTGCATTTTGATCAAGTCCCACCCTTATGGTACTGCTACGGCATTATTAAATAATCTTATTCGTGAAACCGCTGAAATATTTTTTAAAAACAGATTTAAGAGGATCACTTGTATGCTTCAGTATTTTATCAGAGCAATGTGACATCATCACCTATACCAGTTTAGCAGATTAGTTCAAATCGTTGTTGTATACCTGGATCAACGATTCAAAGTAGTTGCTTTATTTGTTTGTTTCTTTCTCTCTCAGTCAGATGAAATGGCACGAGATCTGTCTGAGCACGCCGGCGACCATCTTGGAGGTCCTAAACGCGTGGGAGAATGGAGTGCTGTCTGTGGAGGCTGTACAGGTGGAACCCCCAACCCAAACCCCCTCACTCGTTCATTTGTTCCCTGATAATTAAACACCTAAATGAAATTTGTTCTCTTTTGGTCTTTCTCATGTTACCTTCACTCCCTCTCTCCCCTATCTCTCTATCCTGTTACTTTTTCTTTTCATCTTCCCATCTCTCACTCTGTCTGTCAAGCTGCCTATCTATCTGTCTGTTTTTCCCAAGTTACTGTCTCTCTCGTCTTCCTTGCTCTTGCATTCTCTTCCTTTTTACAGACGCTAAGAACTTATATATAGTTGTAGATGTTAAACTTCTTTATTTCCCCTCAATGTCAAGATTAAAGAAGTATAACATATGAACTTTGTCTCTTTTTCTCTCTCTCTCGGAGCAGAAGATCACAGATAACATTAAAGGTAAGGTGTGCAGCATGGCCATATGCACCGTGGCCTGGCTGGTGGCTCACGTCCGGATGCTGGGATTGGACGAAAGGGAGAAACCGCAGACCATGATTCGTCAGCTCATGACGCCTCTGTATGGAGAGAACACCCTGCAGTTTTATAACGAACGGTGTGTAACATACACACACACACACACACACACAGACCATGTGTGCACATTCGCTCGACTTTAAAGAAGCGGTTTGACCAAAATGTGAATGTAGCTAACAAGTAAGGGAAGCTTATCTCTCTGTGTGTGTGTGTGTCCGTCTGCAGTGTGGTGATCATGAGCTCGATCCTGGAGCACATGTGTGCCGATGTGTTCCAGCAGACGGGGCAGTGCGTGCGCTCGCTGGTCGAGTCTCAGGAGCCGCTGCCGTACCGCGCACTCCTGCCCCTGCGCCAACCCATACACCAGGCCCTGAGCTCCAACTTCCGCCTGTCTCTCAACAAGGGCTGGGTGGACTCGTGCACGCTGCACCTGCTGGAGAACCTGCTGCACATCGGCGGGGTCTTCTGGTTCACCAATAACCTCGTCAAGGTGCGGGTGTGTGTGTGTGTGTGTGTGTGTGTGTGAGACCTGCTTTACAATAGGTGCAAACTTAATCGTTCCTTATGTCCTACTAGTGATTTCTAAATTCCATATGAGAGCAAAACCAGTCCACAATCAAGGTAAAAAAAAAAGGTACTCTCTTTATCATTGATGAAATTTAAAAAGCCTTTTTGGTTTTATCAGTAGCCTTATTGCAGCACCTATAAGCTGCTGTGGTGGAAATCAACTTATAAAACAAGCACGACTCTCGTCTCATTGATCAAGCAAACATTTAAAGCTTCATTCACGGCCGGGGAGCCTAATCATGCTCTGATCACCTCGGCCGACCCACAGAAAACACGCAGGCTATATACTGGTCAAACAGGGTGCTTCTTTTTTCTCTCTCTGTTCACAAACAAAGACTTGACTTTACCTTCTGAGCCCTAATGAAACATCATAAATCAGGGACTTGGACTTTCCATGCAAGGTCTCAGAAGACTTGCATGAACAGGAATTTACTCCCTTCTTGCATCTGGCCCTTAGCAGAGTCAGGAAGGCCACAGAGACGTTATCTAGAGAGCGGCACCAAGACATTCCTTTCTTGCACAGAAGTAAAAGCACACAATGTTCAAGAACTAACTTTAAGCATTATGAGCAACAAAATAATTCTTTTCCCACTCTGCTTAACCAGACGAAGGAGCGATTAGTTAATCTCAGCACTTCCTCCATTTTGAACTTAACAATGGCGCTGTCGCTGCGCCGTAACGATGATGCAGTCGCGTTTGCTTTCATCACCGTCACGATTCCAGTCGCCTCTCAAGCTGGTGAAAATAGACTAGATCCAGAACCTCAAGTTTTTCCAATATAGAGTGATAAAAATGTCCCAAAGCTAATCCTATTTCTGACTTGACGCACACTCTGAAAATGAAGTGTGTCTCACACTCGACACCAGTTATTTTTTGTCCTAAGGGCGCGTACACACTTGCCAATCAAGCAAAGACGAGATATCACACACGAGTGAGTTTTGTCACAGCGTGTAGCCTGGACGCAAAGTTTGAGCTGCCTTTTGCCAGACTTGTTGAGAACCGTTAGCAGTGAAAACACAGACTGTGGATGGAGAAGTGTTTTAAGAAAAATCGATGGTTCGCGATCAATTGCGATAATCGGTTAAACGTTTTCTGTTCGGAGATGGATGAAATTCCAAATCAGTTAGTCCCTTCACCAAAACAGAAACTGCACAAGATCACACTGACAAATACTAATAACGTACCAGGTCGAATCTGGTTCGGCTCTAGTGCAGTTCGGCTCATTTGCTTTTCTGTGCGTGTGTCCTCCAGGAGCTCCTGAAGGAGACCCGCAAGGAGTGGGCCTTCCGCGTCGTCGAGCTCCTCTACAGCATCTTCTGCCTGGACCTGCAGCAAATCACGCTCACTCTGATTGGTCACATTGTGCCCAATCTGCTGACTGACCCCGCCCACTGGCACAGCCTGGCGGATCCACCTGGCAGAGCCCTCGCCAAGTAAGTAAGCCGCTGTTCACTGAAATGGAATCAAATCTGTGGTGTCACGTGCACTAACGTGTACTTTTCATTGGTTGTTTAGTAGCAAGTAAAGCGACTACTTGTGTTTTTGAAATATATCCAGGATTCTTCATCATTTCTCCAAATCTTTTGGCCTTGACTTACTTCTACTAGACATTTTAAATGAAACCCTTCATAACCCTTTGATAGGCTATTTAGCTGCTTGCAAGTCTGAGCTATAAAGCTGGTGGCACTGATTTGTGTATCGATAATTATCGGCCGTGAAATTGATCGGCAAGTTTTTTCACCGATCGTTTACCCGAAAACTCCAGTGCTGGTTTTATTTAATATTTTAATATTAAAACTTTGTGAGCCATGTGTATGTCACACTGCGCATCTCGCTGCCACACTATGAAAACGCCATCTGAAGTGTGGCTGTATTTTGAGAAGTGGGCGCACCAGAGCTATGCTGTTTGCAAAAACTGTCATAAAAAACCTTCTGTTTTCATGTAACACTGCCAACTTGTGATATTATTTGAAAAGATGACGCCCTTCCTTTCGGTCATTCTTTAGTAACGCAGCGCCTTTCAGTGGCACAGCAACGAGTCACGTTATTTTTGGAGGGAAATAAAGTCGACCTACCTCGAGCTAAAGGCATTACAAAAAAGATTGTGAGCGTTGTCGTGGACGGGTCACATATTACTATAGTTATTTGTTAAATTAACTAAATTAACACAGCATCAGCCCCAGGCTAGCAGTCGGCATGTAAAAAGATGGTGCCGAAAGTCGATGGTACCTTACGCTTAGTAATAGTTTCTAAGTTCATATAATGCAGGGAGAAGATGCTAAAGCTGTGTAGTTTCTCTTTGAGCAGCCTTAGTTACGTCCAGAAAACAGTTTTACACAGTATGTAGTTACTGCTAAAATGAAAAATGATTTTTGAGTCCTTTTTGTAGGATGTTTCTTAATGAGTTGAATGTTTAGTCGTCGAGACTGGGGCTTTGTCGCCAAGTCGCAAGTATTAGAACGAACAAACCTCAATAAAATCAATAAAGTTTATCACATCCCCTGCAATAAATTTGTACTATTGTTTGGGCAATACTGAAATTTTCCAGACTTGCTTTGGTTTTTAGTGGGGGGAAAAGAAATGCTATTTAAATTCCAGTTATGCACTAGTATTTGTCCTGCGTCTCAGCTGTCAGTCATTAAAATGTTAAACTTTGTTATGTTGCACAGTCAGTTTGTCTTTTTTTTGGGTCAGCATGAGATTGTTGATTAAGTTAATATTAAAGTGAAAGTTTCAGCGTCCGTCTCTCGAAGCTAAAATGACAGAAAACCCAACGATCAGTTCCAGCTAGAATGGACTGAGTAATACTTGTTCACTTTACCAGCCACAAACAAGTGTTTAAATAGTTTACAAGAAAAGCACAATAAGGCACTGCATGGATCAGAAGTACATATTCGAAGGACCATGGTGCTCTGCTAGCTTTTAATAAGAGCATGTCTGATATATTATACTTTTTCGAACAATTAGTTGAATAACCCTGTTCTAGACATTGATAAAAGTTGGCAAAAGTTTCCACCTTGATCAGTTTATAGAAATGAAGTTAAAAAATAAGTCATTTTCATGCAGACCACCAGGATCTTGCCTTTTTATGGATATACTCTAATATGGACCTCAAATGCAAAGACGATCCTGTTCTCCAGAGCCCATCTTTTTTTAAAATAGAATTCTGTAGATTTTATTTATGACGTAAAACCTGGAAAAGCCTCGATGTTGGCATTTTTCTAAATAGTTTGAAATCTAAAGAAACCAGACAGCAGCTGAGACTCTCTATCGTACTTCCTCTTTTGTGATTTTTGCCTTTCTCAGTCTCATTCATTCATGTGGAACTTGTTTCTCCTTTCTGAATGACAGACAAAACTGTCACATAAGTCACTCTCGAAGGAAATGTTCTCCGAAACCTACACTTTCTAAAGACGTTCACTAGAATTGAGTGAGATTTTTTTTTGACTGAAGTCCTGTTGACCTCCTCTTTACCTCCTCTTTATTGTTGGCGTATGACAGAAATTTCGTGTACTAGTAGATTTCCAAAGATGTTCGCTCTTGTTAAGTAGGTCTGCAGCAAATGATTATTTTATTTTTTATAATCAAATAATCTGTCGACAATTTTTTTGATGATTGACTAATCTAATGATTATTCCCCGTTCCAATGACACAAATAAGGAATTTGACTGTTTTAAATAATGACACAAGTAACTTGAAGATTGATTGTGTTTATCTCTTTCTTTCTATCTCTTTATGTAAACTGTACTAAATCAGCAGCCTACAGATAGACATTGCCTTACCATTCAAATGAAACAGGCTAAAATTAAACAGGCCTCTTAAACCATAAATTTGCTACGCTAGTATTTCACATATTTTACTACTTTGAACATACCATTGCAAAAAATGTCAACTCACTTCCATAAAACAATATGTAAAATAAGAATATTAGTCTATTTCACTGACCAAGCAGGAGCGTTCGGTTTAAATGTTCGTTCAGCATCGAGAAAGTGATATAATGGATTTACTCTGCTGTTAAATCTGAGGCCAAAAAATCTGAAGAAATCTTAAAATGCAACACCCTCCATATTGTAACTTTCTACAGTTTGTAATGTTAGCACCCACCATATTGGCAGCGTGTTGGTAGATTCAGCACGCTAGCTGTAGATAAATGTTTCGTATGTGTCTTTTTGCCAGGTTTGACATCCATCCTTTTATTTTTCTGTTGCTTTATTTTTCAGGCTATCAGTGTGGTGCGCTCTCAGCTCCTACTCGTCTCACCATAAAGTCCACGCCTCACCCCGGCAGCGAAAGAGACAGCGAGAAGACATAGAGGTTTACACGAAATACACACTTTACATTTACTCATTTTGGCAGACGCTTTTATTCACAATTGAGCTGAGCAGATGAAGGTTTAAGGGTCTTGCTCAAGAACCCAACAGTGGCAGCTTGGCGGCACCGGGATTCGACTCCCAACCTTCCGATCAGTAGTCCAAAGCTTTAACCACTGGACCACCACTGCCCCCATAATCCTCACCTATAGACTCGATTACACACCCAGTCGTCGTCTTGAGTTATTGCTCTCATTCACGGCTCTCTAATCTGATTGGTTCACAGGACTACAGCAGCCTGTTTCCATTGGACGACACGCAGCCGTCCAAGCTGATGCGTCTGCTCAGCTCCAACGAGGACGAGCCCAACGTGTTGAGCAGCCCAGGTGGGTCACACCCAGACCGAAACGTTTCAGTCGATCTAAAGCTACGTCCTGTGTTCCTCGATTTTTAGCTTGTGCTTTTCCAATAGTTATGCATCACATCCTTGTAGTTGTCTAGAAGAAGTACGAAGGATAAATCAAGCCGAAAGCAGTGGTCAGAACTGAACATGAGCAAAATTCGCCTGGTCGAAACAGAACGGAACGGAATTTACTTAAATAGAAAAATAATTCTTAAAATTAAAAAGAAAATAAATTTGTGAGGGATTTTTTCCCCCCGAATTCACAAACCTTGGAAATGCAAGCCAATAGAATACATGAGGGAAAGCAAAAAGATAAAAAAAAATAAAAATGGAGCAACTTTATAAAGTGAGATCAAAACCCACTTTAAGTTTTGCTCACACCAGACTTTTTCCTCTTTGCTATTTTCTTTATATTGCTTGTCTCTCACCAAAGGAGTTAGCTAACATTCCCACTAATGTCCCTCTAAAATCACATCATACCAAGACCGCCCATCATCGCCTGAAGAAATTAGCGAGGCGTAGAATTTAGCGTGATCGCTGCTTTGTGTGATTTCTTTTTCAAAAATCAAAAAAAAAAAAAAAAAAAAGTAGAAGATACAATATTTAATATTTCCAAAAAATCGATTTCAACATTTGATTTGTGACACTTTAAATTTGCATTTATGTTGCCAAGTACTCCATCCAGGGTACCTTTTGTTACCTTATTCTGCGAGCTAATTCTCACACTAGCTAGCTAGCAAGACTATAGAAATGTCCAGGGAAAACGTTTCAGCTTTGTTGTTGTTACTGTCCAGGGCAAAGTGTGTTTCATGGCCGTGCCTCCTCCAGTTGTGCTGCAAGTGGCCACTTATGCGCCATAGCTAATACGTAGCTAAAGATGTAGCTAATACGTAAAAACGCTGGGTCTGTAATTCATTACAACGACGGGAGCTCAAACTGAAAGACTGGTTTTTGTATATGCTTACCTTCCCACTACCTTTGTTTTGACCTTTGACCTTTCCGTAGGTGACCGCACGATGAGCAGCTCACTCTCGGCCTCTCAGCTCCACACCGTCAACATGAGAGAGCCACTCAACCGTGTGTTAGGTCAGTCCTGTGTGTGTGTGTGTGTGTGTGTGTGTGTGTCCACGTCTCAGAACTGTTTTTATTTCATCAGTTAATAACATTATACTTCATCATCCTTATCATTCAATAATCCATTATTTAACACCGAGACAAATCCATGTGTTTAGCTGAATGAGAATACGACACTGATCTGTATCTTAATGTTCAGTTGCCACCTTTTTCTTAATTTATTCACATTTTTGTGACCCCGTACCACAATCAGAATCCTGTTCCGGGTTCCCACACGTCCTCGAATATCGGAAAATGTATAGACTGGTTTAGTAAGGAAAACCCGTGTCCTGGAAGTATTAGTGATGTCATGGAAAAGTGTGAAGTTAAACCACTGCAAATTTCAGCGTAATTTCTCCACAGCTGACATCGCATATATATTCTTCAAAACAAAAAACATGAGATCAAAGGGAAGGGAAGTGAGGTTCACGAGCTAAATTGTCTACCGAATTTTATTTATTTGAATTTAATTGATCAGTTTATGGGTTTTACCACGTCGTGGCTTTACATCCTCTATTCTTTTGCATATCGGACTTATGATTGGTTCAAAGTCGTAGAGCCTATTTCATGAAGTCACAGAGTGAGCTCATACGTAGCCCCCCCGAATAGTTTTTTTTTTTACACAGAACGTCTCTGTTTTAAATGGAAAAATGGGACGTTAACAAATTTGACGTCAATCTATATAACCGGACAGGAGTTAATCACTTAATCATTTAAACTTTTTAAAAAGATTTTTTACCTTGCTGCTTCATGTCCCTGGTCATGTTGCGCAAAATTCCTCAGTATCAGCCCCTTACATAACCAACAGTGCGTTCATGTCGTGCCAGACTTACGGTAATTACACGATGGCGGCTTTGGAGAGTCTACTCGGAGCTGCTCGTGTCCTCGGACTGGGAAATGAAGTCGTTTCTATGGGAACGCACACAACGGCGTGATGTTTTTTCAGACAGAAAGCTAAACTTGGTTATTTAATTATGCTGTCAGTACTAGAAGATTTCCAGCTAGTCTTGCGCTGTGAACCCAGTCTGGACGGCATGAGGTGCTCGTTCCGACGGAGCCGAGGGGGGGTTCGTGAAACAGGTGCTTTCCTGCGTGTGTGGCGATCGTTAACACCTGATATCGACGCCTTCAGTATGAACCTCTGTGTGTTGCGTGTGTTATCGTCCATTCTGCTTTCAGCCAGTAAGAACGCGCCGTTTTGTGCTTCTGTTTGCAAAGCAAATGTACATTGATTTTGACCCCTCTCTCTCTCTCTCTCACTCTGTGTAGCGAATCTGTTCTTGCTCATCTCCTCCATCCTGAGCTCGAAGACCGCCGGCCCTCACACACAGTTCGTGCAGAGCTTCATCGAGGAGTGTGTGGAGTGTTCGGAGCAGGGCAGCCGAGGCAGTATCCTGCAGTTCATGCCCTTCACTATGGTTAGTCTCACACACACACACACACACACACACACACACGGTACTCCAAGAGGAGTGTGTGATGGTTTATTGGAAGCACGGGAATGCGTGAGGTACGGGAATGTGGGGAGGCCGGCTTGTCGGAATGTTGCATCACTTTCTAACAGGCAGATAGATCAAAAAGTGTGTCTGTGTCTGTGTCTGTGTGTGTGTGTGTGTGTGTGTGTCCACAGGTTTCTGAGCTGATCAAGCTGCATGCGCTCGCCAAACCCAAAGTCGTCCTGTCCATCACGGATCTGACGCTCCCACTGGGCCGAAGAGTGGCAGCCAAAGCCATCGCCGCTTTGTAGTACACACACACACACACACACACACACACAGCGATAACGGTACATGCCTGTTACTGGATGGTGGTGTATATACACGCTTGGCCTAAATTAAACTTTGGCTCGTAACCAGTGATTCTTGTAATGGAATCAGATTTTTCAGTAACTTGCGCAGGTTGTGGCTTTGCTGTTACTTTTGATTTGAACACTTCTGAAGAATGTGGATGTCATGTACTTTAATTTTGGCAGCATTACGCAACAAACCGGAAAGATGGACTCATGTTTGTATATAGGACCTGTTTTTTTTTTTTTATAATTTTTTTTATACTCAATAAACCATGATTTATTAACTTCTGACTTCATTTATTTACACTTCATTCATTTATTGTTAGCTTGAAATTGACTAAAATAGCAGATTTATGGTTTAAAATAACGTTCCAAAATTTTGGGACGGATATAAAAGTAGTTTTCATTTATATCACATTTATTGTAAACCTGTTTTTTATTTATTTATTTTTTTTAAAGTCATCGGTTCAAGTCAAAATGATACTGTTTAGAATAAATGTCAAGTTCAAGTTCAAATGATTATTTCGGATTAATTTAAGGATCAAGCTTGCCGAATTTCTAATACGAGAAAAAGAAAGTGTACAATGAAGATACTAAATATACTTTTTCATGATGTGGTCTTTAAAAATGGTGTCCTTTTGCACTAAAGTACCAAATTAAATAAAAAATTGTTATTACGGTATAATTTGCGATTTCTTCGAAACAGAAAAACGTTATTATTAACCGTGAAATGTTTATAGTCATCGGTTAGAACATCACTTTTCTTTCCATAGGAGAGTGTGTGTGTGGATGTGTGAAACCAGACGCACAGCATTGGCACCCACACTAATGCTGACGCTGGCGTTGTGGCGACATTTTGCAGGCGAAGCGCAAACACTGCTGCTGCATTTAATAAGAGCTTCTGTTGCAGCTGCAAATGAAAACTATAAAACTCGCAGCAATAAAACTAATCAATAATCAATAACCAATGCAGCTACATTTTCTCTTTTATGTACAGAGTTACCACTTTATTAACTACACCTACCTTGTAGCTACACTCGTCGCCCATTTGACCAGTCTCGCCTACCACACAGGTCACTGTGCAAAACTGCACAAAGTTTTGGCCCCATGCCTCAATGAAAATGGACCACCGCTGAGCAGATATTTGGGTGGTGGGCCATTTTCAGGACAGTGCAATCAATAACTGAATGAATTGAAAGCTCTCAAAAAAAGGATAAACTTGCATTTAGCTCCAGAAGCTCGTGAACTAAATGATATAAATTGTTTAATATGTTTTCAAAATGCGTGTCCACTAGGGAGCAGAAAAACGGAAAAACTAAATGAAAGTGTCGCGTTTCACCGCAGAAAGAATGGAGAAGTAAAGTAGAGAATGCGATAACGCTGAAGATCACACCTCACGTCTGAGTTCTGAATCACAGATGTCGTGCTATTAGGTATTTAAGTGGACCGAATAAAGGGGGGCGGTTTGGGATTTTTCAGATTTCTTCCACAGAAAAAGACGAGCGTGGATATCGCATATTAACCCTTTAACAGCATCACCGAGAGAAAAAGCAACGGAGAAATGGAAAAATGATTTCCTTGGATTTCTTAGTTCTTTATAGCAATAATTAAAACAATGTTTTTTTTTTAACTGACCATGCTAGGCTTTTTTTTATAAATTATTATTATTATTATTATTATTATTATTATTATTATCTTCTACTAAATGGTTTAGATGTCCATTATTGGTAATGATTATTTATATAAACCTAAATAAATGTATTTTTTGTTGGCCCTACATATTTCTTATATATGAAGTGTGTAAAAACCTGATGAACAAAAACCATAAATAATGGATAACATTTTTTTAAAAATTGGATTTTGGACCAGATTGACCTAAAAATATCAAATCCACACCTTCTGTGTTTCAAAATAAATGAAATTGAAAAGGAAAGGTAGCACATTTAGTGAATGACCAGATGTGAAAGTAATGTGTGTCTTTTGACCTAATAACTGAATTAATACCATTTCTATGGAAACGGTTCATTAATGTAATGGGCTTGAGAATGTTTAAATGACTTCTATATAGATAATATACACGTATGATGATATACTGCGATAAGAAAACTGCGATACGATGCGCCATCCCATTAAATATGCTACCGATTTCTTTTTCTTTTTTTTAACGAGTTAACCTACTTTTATAAAGAACAAAACCAAAAGTCCAATATCCAAGCAGTTTCCCTCACCCAAAAAACTTCTCGATATATACATCATACAATGACATTTTATTTCTTCTCTTACTCTTATTTTTGTACAATTCCAAACATTTAAGGCGTTAAAAATGGTTTTCAAATGTGTCAAATCCAAATGTGAGGCCCGAGCCCATTTTTCTCTCATTTTAGAGGGGGGTCCAGGGTTTCTTTCTTTTTTGTAGAAATACTGGAATGCACACGGAGAAAAAGTACATTGTAAGAGATTAAAAAAAGAAAAAGAAGACTTGCCGGGCATTTCCCACAACATGACACGAATGAGTGGCAGCTCGAGACGAAAAGATGACTTGTGTGGAAAAGTGACGGCGCAAAAAAAAAAAAAACGAGTTGAAGGAACCAGGCGTAAAAATAACTGCTCCCGGGGTGAGTGCATTGGCATGTGACAAGATTTCCCTTCCTGTTTGACAGCGAGGAGGTCACCCATGCACGTCATCACGATGTGCAATCCGCTCGGCGCCACCACCCGTTTCGCCAAAACTGACCAAGCAGCGGTTCTTACAGAAAAAGAAGAAGTCGTAGCAGGTTTTTTTTTTGTGTGTAATTCGGACGCTTAGGCATGTTTCTGTGCTTTGAGCCATTAAACTTAACACTACGATTACATCATCATGTAAAAGGGTCCTGGATTTGCTTTTGGATCATTTTACGGTGTCACATTTACATGCACAGTGCCCTCCAGAAATATTGCCACCTTTTTTTAAATAAAAATGAGCAAAAAAATGATTGTATTAAATAAGTATAAGAAATTACACACAATAATTCCAATTTTACCCTCAAACAATAGGAGAAATGACTTACCCATTGCTCGAATAAAAAGAATATATATTTTTATAATTATAGGATTTTCTCTTTTTCTCTCAAAATTATTGACACCTCTAAGGAATATTTGAAATGGAAGCAAACAAATTGGCGTTCTTGGAAAACAAAAACCTCTAAGGAACTTTGACCATTTCCTGGGGTATAAATATAAAGTTGCACACATGTAAAAAACCCATTTGTATGTCTTTCAACACAAAAGAGAGACAGATGGTTGTTGACCTGCACAAGTCGGGTAACAGATATGAAAAAAATGTCCATTTCAAAAATAAATACAAAATCTACATAAAAAAGTAGAAAATTTGCACGACTTTAAGAAAAGCCTTCGTTGTTTTGAAAAAAACATTGTGTTTTATATAAAACTATACAACATCCCCATACATTTAAGCTCATATCACGACTGTGTTCTTCTCTTTATAATGTTCATTGTTGGTTATTTTTTTATGAAGGGTACCAATAATTCTGGAGAGCATTTAAGGGTTCGGCTTGCACAAGAGCCCAGCGGTGGTTCTCTGGCAGTCCTGGGATTTGACCTCATAACCTTTCAGAGTCTTATCTGCTGCAGACATGCGTCACATTTTTCTGACTCGGCCTAGAGTAAGTCATCAGGTCATCGCCTCGCTGCGGTTCATAGAGAAAATTGCTCAATTTCTTCTGCATTTTAGAGATACTATTTCCATTGACGCTCATTTTTCCTTGTTTCCTAATTTCCAAAAATAATGTGTTTTACTTCCTCTTTTTAGATTCGAAAGAAAAGAAAGTCGAATAGCCAACGTAATATGAACAATGGTTTATTTATTAGGCAAAAACAAACAAAGGTTTCTTCTTTTAAGTTCATAAAAAGGTTAAACAAATTGATCATTAAACATAAAAAAGTAAGAAAAATTCATAAAAGATT
>JAOUQW010000049.1:539867-554369 GCA_028565825.1 Olivaichthys viedmensis | reverse complement strand
ATCATCATTATTGTTTACCACCAAATCATTAACAATAAATACTGAATGAACATCTGATTAAAAACTGAATAAACAAAAGGGGGGGGGCTCTGACTTTTGCACTGCTGTGCTGTACATAATGGAAGTTTAAGGGCAGTCAATACACATTTATGTGAAACACACATTTTCATGAATTCTTCGTTTTCAAATGTGTTTTTGTAAATGAAGCTCTAAATCTGTATAATTCATCCTTTCAGAAACGGGACGACTTTCTCTGAGTGACCAGTGTAGTAGGTGGCGTTTTCAGAACAACAACACAGAAGAATGATTATTGGCAGGGACGCAAACATATGCTAATTTGCTAGCAATCGCATCTGTTTCGCGCCTGTGTTTTGTTTTGTTTTTCAAACTGCACGAATTGGAAAACTAAAACAAGTGGAATCAGGTTTCATCGTCTTTATTTCCATACTCTGGAACTTTTGCACTTATGGTTCGTCGTTCTTTATATAGAAACTTACGAGTGTGTGGTGTGCTTATTTCCCCGAGGATGACTTCTTTTCAGAATCTACCAGGGAAACGACACGCAAACTGACTAGCAACAACCGGATAATCATGCTAGCTCAACGTAAACACAGAAGTACCTCAGGTTTAGTCTGATGGTGCATTTGGGAAATCATAAGTATGGCTCCAGCGTTGGAAAGTTAGATAAAGCTCCACAAGAACAGCTTTAGTAAGACTTTCTCTCATGTCTCTTTTATCCTAGTCTCGAGAGCCAGAATTCTAGCTATCGCTAGAAGTCAGTAAAAGTGGCCAAGAACCACCTACTTTCACAGGAAGAGGCCGTTTGACTGACATTGCAAAATATCAACCACAGACTTTTTAATGTAGCCCGTTGGCAAATACTAAACCCAAAACAAAGAGAACTCTGGAATAACTCATGATAATAATATCATTATTCCACGATGTTCAAAAGAGTTCACAGAGTTCAACAATTGCCCTTAGACTTCCATTAGAAGTGAGCTTTCTGTACGTTTTCTTCGTACAAGGATATGTGTCGAGATTATTGTCTGGGGTAGATATGCTACAGATGTGGTGGATAAAAATGCGGTTGAAAAATTCTGGAGTATTCCTTTAACTTTCAAATTCATACATATTGTTAGATTTCTTGCTGTGGAGATTTCCCCCGAGAACTTTGCAGTAAAGATTAAAGAACTTGATGAACAGATGTGGTTTATTTGCACAAATATGTGTGTCAGGCTCACAACTGCGCTATCTGTGCTGACCGATCCGATGAAGCGAGGTTATATTGAGTATAGATCAAAGCATTGTGGTGTGGAGTAGACTCAGATTCGTCTCAGATAATGGGGGTGCCAAAAGTTTCTGCCAAACTAGTGAATTGTAGAAATTAACTGATGCGAGATTACACTAGTCAGATAATATCCTGGCCCTTGAACATCCTGCTTCAAAATAACATGAATATAGAGAAATGTCTGTGAATGTTTCTGCGAGATCTGCATATAAGTATTCAAGTATTCAACCCCCCTGGACATTATCAGATTTATCTGAATTACAAATAATAACTACACATAGTTTTCCTGTCAGTATTTTTTATTGCTCTTAAACTCATGTTCTCTTACAGTGAGTTAAAATTAATTACTGAAAAATGCTGCTATGGCAATTGTTATAATACAGGAACTTCTTTCGCGGATGCTCAACAACATTAAATGTAACCATAAATGGATTAAAATTACGACGTGTTCTGTAATAAATAAAAATGTGTAATTGTTGGCAAATTGCCGTGGTATAAGTAGAATAAAACACTCTGCGACGTGATGTTATAGGAAACGTGCAGTTGTAGTCAGTGAGCTTCTGAGAGAACCACAACCCATGAGTTCCTGCCCGTTTTGTCCCAAGATGAACTCAGACCCTCCCCACTAAAGGGCTGATGTACTGCTTCACCATAATTTCGCCTAAGTCTAAGAATAGCATCTTAACCCAGCCACAGTCCAATGCGTATTCAGGACAAAGCGGAGACTGATAATCATTGCCTCCTCTACCGTTCTGAATCTTATTCAACATTCATTCTTCTCCCCCAATTATGGCCTATCATCTTCCATTTAGCATCTCCTAAGTAATCTCTAATTGATGATACCCAGGCACTTAGCTTCTTTGCTCGCCCAGTCTGCTGGATGGAATGGGTTCTATTTTGAGCTCCGCAACTAGACTGGCTCATATTTCCTTTTCTCGGTGGCTCGAGTTTCCAGTTCCCACGGGAATGGCCTCTATCGGGGAGGGAATCTCCCCGTCAGGGAGACCCAGGAGGGCAGAGAAATGGTTGGTCTTGGCTCACTGGTTCTCTAGTCTCTAGGAGCAAAATTGTTGGCTGGCAGCCAAAGGATTGCTCCATACCAGCTTTCTAATGGCTAGCAGCTGTCTGTACAGTTGGCAGACTCTTTTTTCAGAATTATAAGCATTACAAATGCTATGATTTTTGCAAGCACACACAATTTGCGCAGCCAGTCGTCTCGGCTTCACATATTTATGCTGTCCTGCTGTTCTATGTAGTTAGTGATACGTCCCTCAACGTATTCTGGTGTCTCGTGTGTGGGTTTGTCGCTATCTCGATTTTCTCCTATCTAGTATGTACTAAAGATATCTTGGAAGAGAGGCGGATTCGACGCCGGGATTGTCAGAAAGAGTGTCACAGCGGTGGAGGAATATAAAAAGGAGGTTGCCTGCGATAAATGGGATAAATGGGCGTCAGAGAGATTTAGCAGCCGACCTTGTACTTTGTAACTTTATCTTTATGCTAGCCTTGAACTGTGTATATTTGAGCTCTATGCTAGACTCGTCTGTGTAATTTTTAACTGCTTGATTGTAGACGACAGATATCAAATATTTTGTACTTACCAGATAATTGTAATCACTGCCTGGAGACCGTATGGGTGAGTGCCATGCATTCAAACGGGAAATACCATTTTTATATCAAAATATAGAAATTTTTAGATTGCATTTTCTGCAATAATTGCATAGTTTTTGGTTAGTTAGGACGAAATGCTAGACCTTGTATTTAATTTTGTTTTGTTTGGATCAGGGTTGTTGTTGGTAGTTTGAAATCTCAGTTAGTGATATTTGATTTTTTTTCATTCTGGCGTTACTCACCCCAAAACTATTTTCCAGCAACAATCTATATATTTCAATACTTGAGCAGCAAAAATTATAAACTGTGTGTATTTATTTATACCGTCATTTATACTACGTTTATTGTATTTTGCCGCACTTGTTTCAAACTGTTCAAACCTTGCTCTCGTCTTACACTGTTGTATTATTTGCACTTTATTGTATGTAGTCCTGTGTACAGTGCCCCTGTATTATTGCACTGTGATACCAAAGGTAGCGTATTTTGTCCTGCTATGTACATAGTATATAAGCATAGTATGAACATAAGGGTGACAAATGATCTTTAAATGATATTTAACTAGGTTCCTCAGCAAAACTGCATTCCCTACTGTTATTTTAAATGACAGGCACTATGTGTAAGATAAGATACGGTAAGATAATAGATGATCAGGTTTGAGTTGTATTAAATAAAAGGGGTGGGGCTAAGCAGCTTTGTTCCCACTGGAGGCGGAGCTAATTTCCGGGCTGAAATAAAGAAACTAGCCAGATTCATTGTATGGCAATATTGTAAATCCCAGTTTTGTCATGAACTTGCACTCAGGGCTTCTTTCTGCAGAAAGAGCAGTGTGGCTCTTCTGAGCAGCCTGATGCTGTGACCCAGATTAACACCAGCTCCAGGGTTTGCTATGGAGAGTGGTGGAGGGGGTCAAAGCGAACAAATTTAGTCGCCGTAAAAGAGTCCCTCCCTGGAGACGGCATCTAAATGCATTAGCGCATGACACTTAATGGGCATCACTTCCGCAGCGCTGGCTGGAACCCATCGGTTAGCTCACGCTAGGCTAGAGAAAGTGAACTGATTTCACAGGCAATCGAAGCCATATGACCGTAGCTGACTCTGCGATGGAGATTGATCAATCAACCGAAGGAGCAAAACCACCCTGCTGACAATCTGTCTGAGTATACGACAACGTAATGTATTGCTATACATTATTAACATACAATGTGAATTTAAAGTTTGGTGCCTTGATTGTATGCCAAGGTTATCAGGCCTATCATCAACTGACTCCAGTAATCAGGAAAACGGAAAGATCTGGCCAGACACAGTAGAAGGTTTATAATCACAGATTCCAACCTTGTGTGTATTTGTCCACAAAGGTCTAGGGTATAACCTGCTTTTTGAAGAACCCTGGTATAGCTATTGTTGGAATCTCAGTTCTTTACAGCTACAGGATTACTATGTGTCCGTTCAAAGTATGGTGAATGTACAAGTGCTACATTTTGGTCATGTACTAATGTTTAAAATGGTGATCATGACTGTGCCCAACTCCCCCCAAAGCCTACACCCTTCACAATGAGAACTCTGAAGTGTTTCTCTCTGTAAAGAAGGAAAGGAGTGCACCTCAGCATTTTTCAAAGTCTGCTGTCGCACAATCACTGACACCGTCTCGCGATTTAATAATGAACATACGCACTGAGCAGCGAAAACGTCCCCATGCTGCACCAATTTTATCCACCAGTTAGTCTGATTTTGTAAAGCAGGCTCATTTACAAATGCAAACAGATACCAAATACACCTGTTACCTGAGGGAACAATAGAAATATGGAACCTGTATCTGACAGCTTGGGCCGGGGTTATACTTGCTGTTAACTACACGTACGTGTACGCAAGATGGCTGCCGCACGTACCCAGCGTTCATTCAACACGTCGATTGTACATGTTCAGATGTACGTAAAGTATGCAAGCGAGTATGTGAACAATGACGCTTGCGTAGTTGCTATGTCTATTCTTTGGATAGTTAATGGTTCTTTGCTTCCTAATGGGGTTCTACCCGGGAACCCTCTCTGACAGGAAAATACTCAATTGTAGGGTTCTATAATAGATGCAGAGGGACGAAATGAAGAACCCTTAAGAGGTTTTCTAAGAGTGTACCTTAGCTGCTTTATTCCTGTTAATTATAATTCACATTCATACGTAAACTTATCAGTTGTTGTGGAAATTTTTTCCATTCAGCATGAAATCGTAACATCAATTGGTCCCTTCTGTAATGACCATTTAGTAGGACCTTCTGAAATAAACATTTTCCATCACTTTAGTTTGGAACAACCCTATAAATTAGGGATGTACCGATCTGTATCCGATCCGTATTTTATGGCTTGAAAGTGTGATGTTGGACATGAACACAGGACACAACTTGTCTTAATGGAAGCCCTTATCGCACCTCTGATATTTCGCATAACTTGGCTTAAAGAGGAAGCTTAAAGAGAGACACTCAGTTGCTGTTAGGACATTAGTATCGCTTCAGTATTGGGTATCGAAAATGGAAAAAGGAAATACTACAAATAAATACTTCATTCTGCCTGACAGTCCATGCAGTCTTCCAGTTATCTAACTGTATGGAATTCTGGAATTCTCTGGTGTTCCTGGACTTTTGTGATTGTTCATTGTGCACATGAACTCTTTGAGCATTTACATCCAACATCTGTCTGCAGTGTCATAACTGCTTCCAATAATGACCTAATGTACACCAATGAATAGATTGATGTAGAAATGATTGCTCTTTTAAGCAATAATAGGGATTCTCTAACTATTTTAAATGTAAATGGATATAAGTTTCTAAATTTCTGCTCCTTTGTTCTTAGCTCTTTCACATCACCTTGTTTATTGTAATTCTGCACAGTATCAAACCTTCATTCTCGTCAGCAACTTAATCACAAGGCCGTGTATGATATTTGCTATGTCTATGTTTGTACCGAGTTAACAAGTCTCCTGGATGACTTTCACAGCTTTATGTTGAGCTCCAGGCCAGTGTGTGTGTGTGTGTGTGTGTGTGTGTGTGTGAGTGTGAAAATCGACCATGTACAGGTGGAGTTTCCTCAGAAGGAAATCTCTTGCTGGAAAATAGAAATGTTCTCTGTAACAGTACCACAGTATCAAACTGAGTCTCACAAACTCTTTAATGAAACACAGGTACATTTTTCTGTGTTAGATTTTTTTATTTTTTTATTAAAGTGCACCCTAAATACTGTATTCGGAATAAGTCGAGGGAACACAAAAAAGTAAAAAATATATTTTTGTAAATAATAACAGTACAAAACATACTCCTTGGGATTCAGGGAACTGCAGCGATGTTACTCACGTCATAAACATCATTGCCTGGGAACCCCCCAAATAAAGCAGTACATTTTAGAGCAAAACTGGCAAAGGTTAGGACAATTCCTTATAGTATTTCTACCTTCTACATAATTAAAACATCCAATACTCCATGACTAGATCTCAGTTTTGAAGGTCTTAATCAGTCAGTCACCTAGAGTCACAGTACAAGTGCAAGAGGTGTCATGCAGAACTCGATCAACTCCATTCACAAGCCACTTGAGTTAAATGAATGCGCAATGAGCTTGAGATCAGTACACGACGGTGGCATTTCTGTGCAAATCTTCCATTGCAGTCTATAGAGGATTAGCATTAAAGCTGAGCCTCTAACCTGTTTTAGGCTGAAAAAGCGTTTTGAAGTCCTGAGTGAATGTTGCAGGTGGGTTTTTAAAGATTTTAGGTAGCCGTCAGTCAAAATGAGAAACTACAAAACTGACACAGTATTGGATCATTTATAGACGTCTATGTTTTGGTAATAGTCAATAGCAGTGGATTATAATCCTGGTCCCTGGTCCTGCAGCTGTTTTTTCTGCTCCCACGTCAAGTCAGGAAGGATCTCTTAAGCTGTATAATTTTAGAAATCTTGTTATTTGGTGATAACTTACACTGCACGTTTGTAGTGCTGGTCCTGTAAAGCCAAAGTGTATGATTTAGGCAGGGGTCGTGCCGAAATGAACGTAGGCTACGTAGGGCAGCCATCTTACGTATATGTAAGCGTAGTTTAGAGTAAGTATAACCCTGGCCTTATATGCTCACACTGTACAGCCAAATTGCCATGCCAAGAAGTGGGTGCTCACACTGTACCACCCCATTCGGACAGTTCTGTCTATTGGAAAATCCAATAATTAAAAGAAAGCCTTTTCTCTCAGACTTGGTGGGTGTCAGAGTGAGAGCATAGTGCGTGCCACTCATCTGTGAAACACCATTACTCTCACTCAGCTTGGGTTATAAGAGCGGTGGCAACGTTTCTCCTACCAACGTTTTTCAATTCAATTCAATTTGATTTGATTTGTATAGAGCTTTTAACAATAGATATTGTCACAAAGCAGCATTACAGAAATCCGGATGTAGATCTAGATCCCTAATGCCATTTCTAGGGCTGGCCCAAACAACATTTTACAGGCTTTGAATACTAGTTGGTGTTTTCGAATGAGTACCCGAATGCTCGTTAATGCTCCGTGGCCAGTGTACTTGACCGGTGTAAAATGAACAGCGTTGTGGCATCTTTGCTCTTTTAGCTTCAATGGCCACGTGGAAAGCGGTGCGTTTTTGTTGCGCACTGAGGCGAGGTGATGATGCCTGGCAAGAATTTATGATGCATTCAACAATTTTTTTACATTTTCCATATATTAACAATAACAGTTCTATCTAAAGGCCTTTGCTGATTAAATTTATTGTAGTTTAGGGCACAATTTTTGTGGCTTAAAAAAAGACGAAGCTTCTGAATACTAAACAGAGAAACGAATACCAACCTAACGAACGAATCCTTGAGTATTCAGATTATTCGGGCAAGCCCTACAAATTTCAGAAAATCAATTCATGACTAAATCGGTTAGTAAGACTGATCACACTGCAAGACAGTCGACCAACATTTCTGACTTCAGAAATTCATCCAATTGTCCTAAAGCTCAATCAGAGATCACTTGTCAGGCATGAAATTCGGTCCAATTCTGAAAATTGATTTGAACGAATTGGGTTTAAAATCGTACAGTGTTCACCTGGCTTTAATTCATTAGCTCAGCTGTGTTAGACCAGAGAAAACCTCAAAATATGCAGGGCAGGGGAAACTCCAGGACCAGGGTTGGGAACCAATAGTCTACAGCTTAAAAGTCCCAAAAATAAAAGCTACACGATCTGTTACTGTTTTCACCTTGTTCAATGCAGTATGTTTTTGATCATCAAATGTTTAAAAAAATACTACATTTTGCTCCTGTGGTGGTTTCCCCTGAAAGAGCCGGAAAATAATGGACAAGCTGGTCTCCCTCACTTTTGTTTCAATATGAGAAAAACACTGTTCATAAGTGTTTTTGGACTTTTGCACTTGTCGAGAATGTCTTAAAAAATACTGATGTTTGTTAAATGATGTAAGACTTAATGTAGTCTGCAGAGATAAACATCAGACATTCTTTTGTTAATACCCTGATGGAAGAGAGTGCCTTCTTTATGCTACATGCTCCTGCAAATAAATGGGGATCTTTTCAAAAACTGATTGGTGAGATAGGAAAAGGAAACAACTCCTTCCTTCTTTAAAAGCATTTAGAGCAGACAGATCACTCAGCCAACGCAGACTTGGAGCCTGGCCGGTCCTGGATCAATTATTTAGCTGGATAAGATTAGATGGCCCCTGAAATTCTCCTGCTATGCTGGCATGTAGCTCTCCCAAGGAGGGTTCGTCTTTACCAGAAATGGAAGACTTGCGGCAGGATTTTCTGACTGCTAAATCTCCATATTCGGTTTTTAAGCCTGGTTACTTTCTTACTCTGTACTAAACCTCACTGTAGAATAGTTGCGCATCAGCAGGCCGCCAAGCCCGTCCCTTTCAGAAATAATAATCCGTTAATCGGTTCCCCTACCAGGCCAGACTCTAGAAACCCAGTGCACCTACTTGTTGAGTGTGCCCATTGCCCTTTGGCTGCCTGAGGAGCATCCCCCTTTAGTGATGGTCTGCTGTCAAACCACAGTGCTAATGGTGGAAGACTCCTCAGACTTGCCCTGCCTGCTGGGCAGAGACTTGAGATACTCCAGGTGGCGCCTGGCATCCTCTTGATTGTGCCGCACGTAGTAGACCAGGTAGGAGATGACCATGGTGAACCAGCCAAACATGGTCACCAGCATGGCCACGTCTGTGGTCTTTTTGAGCACCACGCATAGGTCCAAGTCTTTGGCCAGCAGGAAGGGCACACCTTGGGCACCAGAGTCCTCGGGCTCTGAAGTTTGGCAAATGATGCCGGTGAGAGACACGGGCTCCAGATCGAGGCGTGGAAGGGCCGTCTGTAACCGGCAGTCACAGTGCCAAGGGTTGCCAGTCAGATTGGATCGAGCCCTCACGCCTTCAAAAGCTTCGGGGTCCAGCGTAGCCAGCTGGTTCGAAGACAGATCCAAGTATTGCAACGAGGCTGCCAGGCCTCGGAAAGCTCCAGGCTCAAGGAGTGCCAGCTCATTGTGGGAAAGGTCAAGTTCGGCCAGCAGAGGAAGCTCCTGAAAGGCATTGGCAGGGACACTGGTCAGCAGGTTATAGTCCAGGTAGAGGCGTCGTGTGTCATTTGGGATGTCCCGCGGGATCTCGGTGAGGCGCAGGTTGCTGCAACGCACGGTCTTGCCCCCAGATGGACCCTGACTCTCGGAACAGTAGCAACGATTCGAGCACGAGGTAGCCGCATGGTGGAAGCAGAGCGTCATCAACACCAAGCTGTGTAGCAGCAAACACATGACCATGGAGTGCCGGATCAGCCAATAGGACGGCAGTGGCATGGTGAAATGGGGGCATACTCCCTTCAGAGCGCTATCTGTGGGATGTTCAAGGTGTCGACCTCAGTGGTAATGGTCAAGCCTGGCGAAAGAGAAGAGAATATTACAGGTTAAAGAGGAATATGGTGGTTCAATTAAAACACTGAAGGACCAACACAGCATTTGCTCAAAACGTTCCATTATTTGATAATGCTATTTGTTATTACTGAGTTCTACCATCTTGAATCTCCATTCATATAGTCTGATCACTGTCCATCTTTGTAAGCTGGCTGTTGCCAGTTATTCCACCAGCCACACTTGAATCTCTTTTGGTGTATGTGTACATAACCTACTTTGATTGCCCTCTAATTAACACAGAATAAATTACATCCCTTATACCTACCAGCACACACACACACACACACACACACACACTCGCACACATGCAGAATAACAAGCTGCTGATTGATGGCTGAAAGGTCCTGCAAGCTGGAGTGTGTTATTTCATGCACAGATGGAGGCTAGCTGCTCTTATTGCTGTAGGCAACAGAGATCTCCCTTTCCATCTCTCTCTCTCTCTCTCTCTCTCTCCCTCTCCCTCTCCCTCTCCCTCTGCCTTAGTGTGGTACCAAACAACAAACTCATGAAACTGGGTTTATGTTTTTTATAAATAAAAAAAACCATGGGATAAACATCCACTTTTAGCTACCGGTCACAAATTTATACTTTCCCCCTGTGAATGTCGGTTGATTAAAATCCCTGACGTGCTGTCCTAATTCACAACTCCACCTGAGGCGCTGGTACAATCCAGGTCTGACAAGAAGTGGCAGGGGTGCCGAACAACATGTTTTGTCTTGGCACATTGATGAGAGAACAAGAAGCATATTTCAAACAATCCTGTTTCTTTTCTTTTTTTTTTCCCACCTCCACTGATATCTCAGATCTGAGAGCAGTGCTAGAAAACATGGTCTAGACAGTGAGATTGTGCAGAATGGCAATGCGATTTCAGGTGCTAATCTATTGCATAGTCTAGCATTTAGCTTGACATGCATCTGCGTGCATTTTACATAAGAATGCAGACACCTGCTATGGCCTTTAGGCCTAAATTACAAGCTGTTATACTATGAATTACATGTAAAGCCACAAGTCTTGAGTGCAAATCAGTGAATTCTTTTATTTCAACGAGAGCACTTTTTAATTAGCAACAGTCATAGTGGCAAAAAATGAAAATATGTGCATTCGTGGAAAGGTCCAGTCTGAAACTACATTTTCAGTGGACTTGTTGACAGTCCAGTCTACTATTTTTAAGACTCCATATAAGACAATTTGGTCGAATCCTGGAAGTCTGGCTGACTGCTATTCAAGCTGTGGTTGCCATTTTGGACATCCTATCCCACAGGCACTGAGGACCGTAATCCGTAATAATTGTTTCACGCAAGACATGGCTCGCTTTGTCTTAAGTGCAAGTAACTGTGTGGGGCAAATGGTCCTGTAATTCACACTTTCTTAATTCTGTCCTATTAGCCTCTAAAGAAAGGCGCTTCCACCTCAAGTCATTAATACTCGAGTAGCTTATAACACGACTATTCTCTTATTAATCCCTCGCGTAGATGTGAAACAACCTTATCTCATACTTTTTTTAATTTACTGCATCTACGTAGCTCTTTAATATTATAAGACAATCACTGTAACTGGTCTTCCGTGCCAAAATACTCGCCTAAATACAGCTAGATAGCTGGCGTATTATTTCTCCCCAAGATCTCCCAGGTCTGACACAAGAAAGAAGCTAACTACGCATCTTCGAAGAACGACCGAAGAAGACAAATGGCACAAGACCCAACAAGAACCACTTACGCAGATTAAAAAATGAAATCGATCTCCTTTAAGGATCACATAATGAGTGTCTTGCGCCGTCTAAAAAGGGGTACAGTGTGAAGAGGATGGGGCTAATAATAAGACGCATAGTGCTAGATTTAATGCCGGGGAAATGGGCTCTGTAATAAACTCTGAAGAAGTGCGAGAGACAGACAAAGGAATGGAACGGGAGGGACAGGCCTGACCTTAAAGCTCCTTACAGGCTACCGTATCAGCTGTTGCCAAAAGGTCCGCTAGGAAACGAGCCAAGATGTTTATCGCCTCTCGTTTTTCAAAACAGCCAGCCATAGTTCCACCGGCATTGTGCTGAATCGGGACCCTGATTAACCAAGGGGCATAGGTTTACCTCCTTACAATAATGCGGCTTAAGTGCGGGAGCAAATGGGGAGTGGGTAGATAAGTCCAAACGGTAACATCATCCTACGCTGCGAGGCACTGACACTCATGAATACACAACAGCACGCCATCATGACATTTCTGCAAGTGAAAGAGTTTGCCGGGCCACATGAGGAGACAGAGAGAGAGAGAGAGAGAAAGAAAGAAAGAAAGAAAGAAAGAGAGGCTCAGAATTGGGTGGAAGAGTAAAAAAAAAAAAGTGAGAACAAAAAAGATGGAATCGGAGATGGAGTGGGGAATACAAAAGGAAGCTGTCAAAAGGGGTCAAGTGAGAGACCAAGAGAGGAGACAGGAGAAACTGAGGGAAGCTTACATTACATTACATTACATTACAGAGAAAGAAGAAGAGGGTAATGTAAATGAGGCTTCAAGGAGGAACGTTTTTGGACGTGGAGACCCAAGGTGGGACCCTCACAATGACCTCCATGACCTGGTAGAATGGTTTTAGTGAGTATACCCATGAATACACACATTCTAATCCAAAAGAGAGTTATTAGACTTACACAAGCAAAGTAATTTGTATTGTGTTCCCCTTAGAGAGCATAACCTCACCCTAATTTACATGATGCCATGAGTAACCTCCATTAAAGCGAACACGTAATCTCATGACCTCATGACGCTCTTTATCTCCCTTTGGAGGACCCCCGGCTTTTATTGCCACCCTTGGGCCAGTCAAAAAGACTTGTGAGCAGAAAATAAGAGGAAGAAAAAAATAGCAAATAGCGAGCAAGAGAAATTTTTTACAATACTCAACCCACTAAACTGAAATGAGTGAAACTGACTCGGTTATTAGGACTGATACGTACTATGACTGCCTTACGTAAAAGTAGAGTTCATTCAGATAGGTCTAAATGTTGAACTTTATACCAAACTCTTACAGCATTTAGTTTCTGTATTGCAGTATGGCAACAGTCTTCACTGCAGATCCCAAACTTACTAAAATGGTGCAGTGCATTAACTAATTATATATTTTTCTTCCCGAAAACTGACTGACATTTATTGGACGGCTGGTAAGCGAGCTTTAAGTAACTGTCAAAGCAAAATATGTGTATTTTCCTTTGCCTAGCACTGAGCATCTCTTCCTTCATCTATGCACGCTCACTCATGTATTGATCTTCTGCAATGTCCACTGCATGGTCAAAGGGGGGTCATGGGTTCATTCAATAGTGTTAAAACCACTAAAACCAACAGCACTCCTAATAAAAATTCAAGTCAGTAAAAGCAGCTGCAGTAGTCTTAGCACGCCTATCCATCAGCTTCATAAAACTCTGGCCTGTTTAGCTTCATAAGCAGACAATCATGTGTCATGTATCACAAAAACAAGACGTTATGACCGCAAAGCGAGTGGCGTCGGCTATTTTTAGACACACTCTTTGAAACACAGACATAAATCTAGTAGGCTACTGACATTCTTCAAGCTGTGCATAACATAGAGCCAGAGCGCACATCTAATAATCAATTTAAAAAAATACCACAGGCCATGACGTTCTGTAGTGTTCCGTAGCCGCTTTTAAATAAAGACTTCGTCAATGTAGAACATATAGAACATATAAAAGCTCATGGTTGGACATGAGGTTTACCATAAGGGCTATTTTGTGACAAGACTCTTTACAATGTTAGATGTTATTACAGCCAAAGGTTGTGCGACGACTCGTAGGGTTTGGCTGTGCGACTGTACGTTGAATACAGAGAAGGCAATAGGGCTGCTAAACGGGAAAGCCCCTCAGTAATAGCCCAGCAGGAAGGCAACAGCCTAGAGTCTAGAAACCAGATGCGGGACCAGTTTCCCCTGGACACAAAGCCGCGTCTGAAACACTTTGGTATTTGAGTGTGAAACAGGTGGAGATGAATGCAGGTCCATGGAGGCCAGGTCTGGGCTATAAAGAAAACACTTGGTATTATTTCCAAGAGCAGCATATTGTTATTAATAGTACAACTTTAATACGCTAATTGGTGTCGGTTAACAAGAGAATAAAGGTGGTGTATATAATAGGTAGTGACCAGAGAATGCATATAGACCAATCAAATTCATGACAAGCTTAAGTTTGCATATGGTTTACACACACACACACACACACACACACACACACACACACACACACACCTCACACACACACACACACACACACAACTCTCACACACACACACCTCACACACACACACCTCACACACACACACACACACACACCTCACACACACACAGACACACACACACACACACACACACACTCTCACACACACACACACACACACACTCTCACACACTCTCTCACACACACACACACTCTCACACACACATATATACACACACTCTCACACACACACACACACACACACACACTCTCACACACACACCCACACACACTCACACACACCCACACACACACTCTCTCTCTCTCTCTCTCACACACACACACAATCACACACACACACACACACACACACACACACACACAGACATACACACACACACACTTACACACATACACTTTATTCCTTCATTCTGTACAGAGTTGGCACAGTCCAGTGGTGCC
>JAOUQW010000049.1:481806-503388 GCA_028565825.1 Olivaichthys viedmensis | reverse complement strand
AAAAAAACCGCGGATTAGAAAAGAAAGAAAGAAAAGTTAGTTTCTCCGACACGGTGAGATTCTCCCGGCAAACGGATTCCGTTTGTGCCTGAGACTTCATTCTTTCATTTGGTATGACATTAATTTAATTGTGATGTATCGCGCCCAAGAAATGTAAGAAACAGTGAAAGTGTGACAATATGCTCCGCTCTCCCCTACTGATAATAAAGACGACAACAAATTGTTCTTGTGAACGCTTTTGTGTCATTTGTGTCAGCACCAGCTACAACATGTATATAAATAACATGGATTACTCACTACATCTGATGTGGACGTGATCCAAACTGTTGTACATTAGACCAAACTGTTTAATCCTGGACATCTACAGGCAATTTAATAACGCAATTTCAGACCATTAACGCAACAATGTTAATGTTGACCCAAACGTTACCCAGAGATCGGGCCTCCCTGAGATGAAACAACAGAGCAGAAATGTGAAACCAGTGCTTTTTGTGCTTGCTGCTTTCATGGATTCAATGGCCTTAAATCTCATCAAAGCAATTTATACTTTTATTGCTAGTGATGTTTACCCAAGCAGCAAATTTGGTCTCCAACAAACCTATGGTTGTATTTGCACTTCCCCGTGTATTTGTATTCATGTAAAGCAGGCAACGCCGAGAAGAAAAGGCTTAAGAAAGAGATGTTTTTTTTCCTTAGGCTCTTGCATCCCCCCTCAAATCAAGTCCTGCATTTAATAATGTACATCCAAACAACACCGAAGTGAGGGACAGAACACCGAGCATGGAGTGATTAATAAATAATGATATTTTAGGTGCCCATCATTTGGTCATGTGATTTAGGTTATCAGCTGTATACAAAATCTATGCAGGTGTATGCAGAAGTGGAATGTGATTCAGTAATATTTGGGGAAATGGTGGACATATACAATATGTGAGCTTTTGGGGAGAAATTCTTTACTGAAGCTAATACTAATATTTCCGCAGCTTCATCTCGTTTTCTTTTTTCCAAATCCCCAGCTGTGATTATCATTCGAGCTGAGAAACTTGTGGGCCGAAGAAAATGTAGGAAACTGTCAACAGGACAGGCAGCGGCAGCTAAAAGAAATCCGGCGGCTTATTTCCTTACTGTACTTTTCTTTTAGAGTTAATGAGTTTATTGAGGTGTTTGGTGTCTCCTGCAGTGCTGCTGCTGCCGTTAGCCTCGTTAATGGACTGATAATAATCACCCCAGCAGTCGAACACCTGAACCTCTGTAAATAGAGGAACCTGCTCGGACTTTATCTGCATCCGTCAGCGTGTGCTGAAAAAATCCACAGGGAAAACATTAGGATTATAAACAGACATCATTTAAAACACCAAATGATTAACAGAGTATCTTTAAAAAAGTTTTAAATTGAATCAAAGGAATTTAAAGCCTTAAAAAGGTGTTTCTATTTTCTGCTCTGGAACAGTGAATGTGCTGTGTCTGATGTGTTTATCCAGCATTTTTTACTTATTATTTTATTATCTTACAGGTTGCATTGCAGATGCTAATTAGCAGAGTGGCTGCACTACGCCTGAGATAATGGTGTTCCACACCTAGTACTGTAAAAACTAAGGCAAGCTGTATTTTTGTCTAATTAACCCATTACTCATTATTTACACATGGTTAAAAGCCAAGACTCAGTTTTTCATGTTTGTATGATAAAATCTCACAACGTTCACTGGCGAATCTCACACCCCTGAAGGGTTAATGAGCTGGAAGGTGTAATCTGTCAGAAGAGGATGTAACATTACAAACCATGGTTAGCACACATTGGGATTCACAAAATGTCATAATCAGATTTTTTAAATAGGTCTAATGCATACATGTTTTTTTTTATTTATTGAAAAATGTCAAAAGTACAAACTATCTCTGATGAAAACCCGATAAACCCTATAGGCTAGAACTGTCAAATCCTTTAAAAAATGTAATTCCAAATTTTGTTAATAAAAGCCTGACAACAGTTTTAAATGTTAAACAATTCTTTGCGATCACAAAAGATCTGTCATTTAATAGTAGATTTAAGAAATGTATATCCCTAACAACAATTGAATGATAGTTAAAATCTACAAAAACTCCTATTTTCTTTTTGATCAGAACTGTGAGGGCGTGCCAGAGTGCATAATGATTGACAGCTCGTTGGTAGTGCTAATGCTTTTGGTTTTACAGTCACGAGTCGTGAACAGGGCGTGGCATGTCGGTGTATTTTGTACATATTTCAAGTGGGGAAAATAAGGTAAGATTGCGGTTTGTGTGAATTTCTACTTCCACCCTTCCAGCTACAGCGATCAGCAGATCACCACATGTGCAGAAGCAGCGCACTTATCAGCTCTGGAGATCTTTACTGTCCTCTCATGACTGCTAAGGGGCAGTGGTGGCTCAGTGGTTAGTGCACCCTACTGATCAGAAGGTCGTGGGATCAAACCTCAGCTCTGGTCCTATAATTTAATGGAAATGGAAATAGTTTCTAATACAATCTTTGTGAAATCTATTTAACTCCGGTGCTGGAGAGCCACAAGCCTACAGAGATTTGTGTTTACTCTCTAACACACTAAGTTCAGCCCATGAAGGTGTTGGGGGTTAGCTGATAAGAGGACTCGGGTGTGTTAAATGAGGTAGAAAGCTAAACTCTGCAGTGCTGCGGTCCTCCAGGACTGGAGTCTGCTCTACACCCCTGATTTAACTATTACATGTAACACATTACACTGACTGTTTTAACCTACGATTTCTCGTCCTGCTGATTTTTAGAATTGTGAGAGTACGTTTTCATTCCTTCATCGTGATTCAACTGGCTCCATATAGTCAGCTCCAGAATGACATGGATTATTACCCCTTCAATAAAATGAGCAAAAATAAATACATTAGCACGTGAGTGATGGTTTTACCTTTACCAAATAAGGAATCAGAATGTTCCCACATTGTTAGTAGCGGTGAAAGAAGCTCTCAAACACCTCCTAAATCCCAATTTAACTCCTGGTAAACAAGGAAAAGTCTGTGAAGTGGTTGCCTTTTTTCTACTGATTTTAGCTGGTGAGAGAATGAGAAAGTGTTTTTATATATTTATAATTTTTCACTTGTGATCGCATTTTGTGACTAGAAGGGTTGCCAGATCTGACAAAAGCAATCCAACATCACCTCAAAACCATCCCCAAAAATAATAGCCCAATACCAAAACTCAAAGTGTATATTTAGCCGTTGGATTCTCAGAGTGTTTGATAAAAGCTATACTCACACTGTCAATGGCAGACTGCACGGCGTTTTGTGCAGCTTCTTGTGCTTCCAACAACTGGGCTACTGATCAGAAGGTGGTGGGTTCAAGCCTCGGGACCGCTGTTGGGACCTTGAGCAAGGCCCTTAACCTTCTCTGCTGCAGGGGCACTGTATCATTACTATAGCAATTCTGACTAACGGTATAATAATGTTTCCTTAAACAATGCTGTCTGACGGCTGAATATACACAACCAAACTCAAAATATGTCCCTTCCAAATGCTGTACACTATTTTATAGTCCAACATCTGGATCATGATCGCTTTGATGTTGTCGAGGATGAACCGGGACGCATCAGCGTGACCCAGACGACCTCCGCGAGTGCATTTGACCCCGTTCACACCTGTACCTTAGAGCTGTCCACTTGTGATTGGATCACCCGAGACAGATGTTAACCGCAAGTATAAACTGGGCCTCGGTCTTTTGTTTGTTAGGTTAGTGCTCTTCCTTCCCTCCTAGTTAGTGGTGTTTTATTATTTTGGCCTTGTCCACTCCTGAAGCCGTTATCAGTTGCTCACCTTGTCTTTCTCTTTTCCCCAGTTTGTTTAATAAACTGGTGAGGACTGTGACCGAGCCATAACAGTCTGCCTGTCTGTCATGACGAGACTGAGCTGGAAGGTGGAGAAGGCTAAATAAACTTTATTACACTACAGTGTGTGTAAAATGGAGTGTTCACTTCAAAGACATTTCAGTGTGAATAAAATGCATTTCACAGATTTCTGACACATTTCCACAGTTTATTTATCATCAGTCTGTTTGGTCCACTCTCACAATAACGTATTAGTTCATAAAAAACACACAAACTGTTTATTATTATATTAAAAACAATGACACAAGCTGATAAAAGACTGAGGCCATGTTCCAATACTGCTTTCCCTCAGCCAAGTCCACTTCTGCTGAGTCCCCTCGGCTGAGTACCCTTGGCCGTCTTACAGACGAGGGATTGAGTCAAAATCACTGAAGACTGCAGAAGCACAACTTACCCAGAAACCACTGCTGCGATCTGACACACGCCAAGTGTGTGAGTGAGTGTGTGTGTGAGTGTGTGTGAGTGTGAGTGTGAGTGTGTGTGTGTGTGTGTGAGTGTGAGTGAGTGTGTGTGAGTGTGAGTGTGAGTGTGTGTGTGAGTGAGTGTGTGAGTGTGAGTGTGTGAGTGTGAGTGTGAGTGTGTGAGTGTGAGTGTGTGTGTGTGTGTGTGTGAGTGTGTGTATTCCTAGAAAAGCAGATGTGTATGTAGGCGTGTAATAAGCGTGTTCTTCATTTTGTCCTGGTTATTTGCGTGCGTCATCAGCGTCGTCGCTCTCTCGCTCCTGTCTCTCTCTCTCTCTCCTCATCTCCTTCAGCTCCTGACGGTACTTCCGCTCGATGAAGCGCTTCTGATGGGCCATCTGAGGGAAGTTATCTGGAAAAAACATGAAGAAGTGTTTATACAAAATAAACAAAATAAAATAAACCCAAATAATGATTCATCTCCTGCCTCATCCTCCATCACCTCCATCCTCCTCCTCCTCCATCATCATCATCCTCCTTAATCATCCTCCATCATCCATCATCCTCCACCATCTTCAATCTCCATCATCCTCATCCTCCATCATGTTCATCACCATCATCCTCAATCTCCATCATCCTCATCCTCCATCATCCTCATACATCATCCATCATCCTCCACCATCTTCAATCTTCATCATCCTCATCGTCCATCATGTTCATCACCATCATCCTCAATCTCCATTATCCTCCTCCTCCATCATCCTCATCCTCCATCATCCTCATCCTCCATCATCCCCAATCATCCTCCATCATCTTCATCTCCATCATCCTCATCTCCATCATCCTCATCCTCCATCATCTTCATCATCCTCAATCATCCTCATCCCATCATCCTCCATCATCCTCATCTCCATCATCCTTATCCTCAATCATCCACATCCTCCTCATTCATCCTCATCCTCCTCATTCATCCACATCCTCCATCATCCTCAATCATCCTCATCCTCAATCATCCTCAATCATCCTCAATCATCCTCTTCCTCCATCATCCTCAATCATCCATCATCCTCAATCATCCACATCCTCACTCATCCTTCATCATCCTCCTCATTCATCCACAATCGTCCATCATCCTCATCCATCCTCAATCATCCACATCCTCCATCATGTTCATCACCATCATCCTCAATCTCCATCATCCTCATCCTTCTACATCATCCATCATCCTCCACCATCTTCAATCTCCATCATCCTCAATCATGTTCATCAACATCATCCTCAATCTCCATCCTCCTCATTCTCCATCATCCTCCATCATCTTCATCCTCCATCATCCTTAATCATCCTCATCCTCCATCCTCCTCCTCCTCAATCATCCTCCTACATCATCCTCCACCATCCTCCACCATCTTCAATCTTCATCATCCTCCATCATCCTCATCTCCATCATCCTTATCCTCAATCATCCTCATCCTCAATCATCCTCATCCTCCATCATCCTCAATCATCCTCAATCATCCACATCCTCCATCATCCTCCATCATCTACATCCTCCCTTCTCATCCTCCTCATTCATCCACATTCTCATCCTCCTCATCCACAATCATCCTCATCCTTCATGATCCCCAAACATCCTCCATCATCCTCATCTCCATCATCCTCATCCTCAATCAATCATCCTCATCCTCAATCAATCATCCTCAATCAATCATCCTCAATCATCCTCATTCATCCACATCCTCCATCATCCACATCCTCCATCATCCACATCCTCCATCATCTTCATCCTCCATCATCCTCCATCATCTTCATCCTCCATCATCTACATCCTCCCACATCCTTCATTCTCATCCTCCTCATTCATCCACATCCTCCATCATCCTCCATCATCCATCATCTTCATCCTCCATCATCTTCATTCTCCATCATCCTCTTCTATATTTAAATTTCCTAGAACTAGAACATGCCTCACATGTCAAACATTCAACCCAAAGTGCTCAGAGAGAGACAGCGTGTGACAGGAGAGTGAGATAAAAGAAAGAGACAGAGAATGGTGAGACAGAGAGAAGAGTGAGATAAAAAAGAGTGAGACCGAAAAGAGTGAGACACTGACCGTGAGAGAAGACGGTCTGTGCTGGACAGAGTGATATTAAAGTGATTTTTGATCTTTCAAGGAAGTAATTTATTCACATGAAAAGGGGCAAATGTTCATTTAGCAGAAATGAGCAAATATCAATCAACCTGACAGCTGCTTTCAGCAAAGGACAGGAAAAAAAGAGAGGAACAACAGATTAGGGAGGTGAGAGAGAGAGTGAGAGAGAGAGAGAGAGACACTCTCATCACTTTACTCAGGAAAGAGGGATACGGCAGGGATGCAGCCTGAGTCCAACACTGTTCAACATTTACATTAATGAGCTTGTGGTGCAGTTGGAACAGTCTGCATGCCCTAAACTCACCCTACAGGACAGGGAAGTGAAATTCCTGCTCTATACAGACGACCTGGTGCTGCTGTCACCCACCGCACAGGGGAGCACCTGGACCTGCTGCACAACTACAGCCAGCACTGGGCCCGGGCAGTAAACCTCAAAAAGACCAACATCATGGTCCTGCAGGAGAAGCCCAGATGTCAGGAACACAGATACCAGTTTACCCTCGGCAGCACCGCTCTAGAACCCCCTCAGCCTCGTTATCACCGCGTCAGGGAGTTTCAGTATGGCAGTGAATGCACTAAAGGAAAAAGCTTTTAGAGCACTTTACACAATAAAGAGAAAATTTTACAATATTGATATACCTATCCAAATCTGGTGTAAATTATTTGATAGGGTAATTCAGCCCATTGCGCTGTATGGAAGTTAAGTCTGGGGTTCACTCAGTCACCATAGCTACACTAGATGGGACAAGCATCCGACAGAAGCATCCCTGCATGCAGAAAATTCAAAGAAACACCCCAAACAACGCATGCAGGGCAGAATTAGGCTGACTCCCTGTCCATAAACGTACAGAAAAGAGCCGTCAATTTCTGCACGCACTTAAAGACAAGTCCCAAAGAAACGCTGCACTTTAAAACACTATAAACTCAAGAGCTGAACCTTGAAAAGAGTGCCCTTAGTCAGCTGGTTCTGAGGCTCACTAACCCTGTAACACACAGTAACACAGAACCCAGAGCAGTGCTGCTTTACACTCCAGTATAAACACCAATCAGCTCATCAAACAAAGTCAAAGCAAATATCTAGAACATTGTGAAATTGCAGGTCAGAGTAAATGAGAGTATTATAAACAGAGAGTATGAATTGGCCGAGTATCTCTTCACTGTTAGAGATCCAGAGCAGAGACAGATCGTGAGCAGGTACAGACTCAGTGCCCACAGTCTCTCCATCGAAAAGGGCAGACAGAGAAACAACTGGCTGCCCAGAGACCACAGACTGTGTGCTCACTGCACGACAGAAGAGAGAGAGACAGGTGAGGTTGAGACAGAGATGCACTTCCTCCTCTATTGTGATAAATTTAAAAACACCCGAGACATTTTCACCCCCAAACTCCAATCAATAATCCCAAACTTCTACGAAATGACCCCAATTGAACAATTACAGATCTTCCTCAGGGAAGCAACACTCGCCGCAAAATACCTGACCCACCTGAGAGATAGAAGAAGCAAAGGAAGGAGAAAGAGGAAAGGCAGAAAAAGAAAAAGAAAAGCAGGAGGAGGAGGAGAAGCAGAAGAAGGAGGAGCAGAAGCAGAAGGAGGAGAAGGAGAAAAATCAGGAGGAGGAGCAAAGCAGAAGGAGGAGCAGAAGCAGGAGGAGAAATAGGAACAGAGGAAGAATAAGCAGAATAAGTAGGAGAAGAAAGAGGAGGAGCTTACATTTCTCCAGAGCGTCCATGGCGGCTCCCATCTCTGCCTGTTGGATACTGTATGGAGGGAAAAACATAGTGTGAGAGAGAGAGAGCGAGAGAGAGAGAGATGGATGGATTCCTTTCCCTCACTCATTGTTCTTCTTTACCCATCTCAGATGACATCACTTCCTGTTTACCTGTCCTGTAGTGTGTACTATTTACCCACTGTGTCCCATTACTCCAGACCCAATACAACTGTAACACTGATGTATAAACTCCCTGGCTAACATTAGCTAAACAAAGGAAAGAAGGGAAGATCATACCTCGGCCCTTTCCCACAGCCAATCCTCTCTCCTTTAAAGTACACAGCGACGGTGTAGGTGCGAGCATGGGACGGGCCCACCGTCTGTAGCGTCCTGGGGGGACAAACAAGAAAACTAAATGCACATTCATTCCAGTCAAAACACACGCTCGCTATAATCGCACACGCTCGATACAATCACACGCTCACTATAATCACACACTTCCTACAATCACACTCATTATAATAACACACTCGCTATAATCACATGATCACTATAATCACACGCTCAATAACACGCTCACTATAATCACACATTCAATTACACACTCATTATAATCCCGTGCCCACTATAATCACATGCTTGCTATAATCACACACTCGCTATAATCACATTCACTAATCACACACATTATAATCACACTCGCTATAATCACACTCACTATAATCACACACACTCATAATTACACATTATAATCACACACTATAATCACATGCTATAATCACTCGCTATAATCACACACGCTCACTATAATCACACGCTCACTATAATCACACACGCTCACGATAATCACACACGCTCACGATAATCACACACGCTCATAATTACACTCATTATAATCACACACTCACAAATCACACTCACTAATCACACACTATAATCACAAACTATAATCACACGCTCGCTATAATCACACACTGACTATAATCACACACTGACTATAATCACACACTCATTATAATCACACACTCGCTATAATCCCACACACTCACTATAATTACACTAACATTATCACACTCACATTATCACACTCACACTGACTATAATCACACAGACTATAATCACACAGACTATAATCACACACACTCACTATAATCACACGCTCATAATTACACGCATTATAAACATACACACTCACTATAATTACACGCTCATAATTACACACTCACTATAATCTCACGCTCGCTATAATCACACGCACACACGCTATAATCCCACTCACTAATCGCACACACTATAATCACACACTCACTATAATCACACACGCTCATAATTACACTCACTAATCACACACTAATCACACTTTGTATAATCACATTTTCTGTCTCCGTGTGCCATGCTCTGCTGGCGTCAGCACTCAAAGCCTGCCTCTTTCTCTTCCAGCCTGAGATTCTAATTGGCTGGAGCAGCCTTGCACTGCATTGCAGGTAAAAAATCATAACTGCAAGGCGCTCTCCTTCTCTCCATGAGCCCATCTATTTTTCTTTCCTGCTTCTCTCCTCCTAATATTTTTGCATCCTTTCTCTGCCCCGTCTCTGCTTCTTTATTCTCTTCACATCTTCCTGCCTGGCTCCATCTCCTCACTTTTTCTCTTTCTAAAATATACGACTTTTCCCGTTTTGTTCTTCCTTTAGTTTTTCTTTCTCTTTGCCATTTCTCTCTCTGCTCAGTGTTTTTCCCTTTTCCTCTTTCCCTCTCTCCATTCCACCTTTCCGCTCGTCTCCCTCACTCACTCACTCACTCTAATTACAGCAAGCGGAGGTGGCAGACGCTGTGCGCTGGTTCACAGGAAACATGAATCAGACACTGCTTTTATCAGATCCGTGTCCCCGCCCCGCTTCCTCTGATAGAGACACTTTACTCATTAGGGCTCACAGGTAGTGCTCATCGAGGCCCTCCACTGGAGGCGAGCAGCTAACGCAACACAATCTCAAATAGCCTCCCTATCCACTATGTGGTAATGTGACATGTATCATATACATACACTAACCAGTCAAAAGTTTGGATACAATAGATTGAATATATATTTTTCATTGTCTTGAAGACATTTTGATAAGGGTTTATGTCTCTAATAGTGAAGTTAATGCCAATGTGAAGTTAATGCCAATGTATACATTTATTTCTGAATCAAAATGTATATATTTTTAAATAAAGTAGAAATATTAAAAGTATTCAATTGTTTCCCCAAACAAGTAGTTTTTATTTAGAAGGTTAGGAGAAGCAGCCAACAAGTGGCTCTGCCTATTTGGAAAGTTTAAGAAAAGCCTCCTGGGTGAAGCCCGGGTGAAGCTGGTTGAGAAGATGGCGAGAGTGTGCAAAGCTTCATCAGGAACGCTGTTAAGAATTTAAAATATAAATTAGTTTTGACACATCTTACGACACTCCTAACTTTAGGTCTTTATTAGAAACAGGTGAAGGGGAGTGCGAGACCCTCAGTGGTCTTAAATCCGAGAAAATTATGAGAAATCGGGTTTTGACCAAAATTTCGTTTTTCTGCCTGTAATATACTTTGCCACCTCTACTTTAAGAAAACAAAAATATTTCACCAACACGACATGGAAATGTTTTTATTTGCTCGCTAACCTTGCCTATAGACTACAGTCCAAGTATGGTGAAGCTGCTAGCTGCTATTTAAGTCCTTTTTTTTTTTTTTTTTTTACTCGGAATTTTAAACCTCTGTTCCCGGTATTTTCTTGGATTACTAAACATTTTTTGTTTACAAATATATACAAGCAAAAATGCACAATGTTTATGCTTCAGATATATATATTTAAAAAAAGAGGATTTTCTTCATTCAAATTTCTCAACAATATCGAATCGTGAACCCGGTATCATGAATCGAAAACAAAGTGTATTGTTACACCCCTAGTAGAAAATAATAAAAATGAAAAAAAAAACCTTCTATGAGCAGGCGTGTCCAAACTTTTGACTGGTAGTATAGAATAATACATAGTTTTATATGTTTTTAAATGCCCAAGAAACTACTAAAAATGGCCTAGGAACATTTCTACACATTTAAACTCATACAAAAATGCCAGGATCTATAACTATGCATGATGTGCAAATTGAATACTCCCCCATGTTCTCCTGCAATCCCAAATAGCTAGCTTTCTAGTTAAGTGCTAGTAAACTAGCGCGCATGTCGTCACAGGAAGACACGAGCGGGATTTTAAGATCCGCGTTGTTATATTCTATTTATCAGTAAAAACCAAGATTTTGTTTATCGCCATCACTCGCCAAGTTACCACGTCATCCTCTAATAACTTGCATGTCGGATGTGATCTGTTCAAAGCCGCTGAGCGCATTTTGTGACGTCACAAACTGAGCATATATATGTAACCTTCCCAGAGTCAGTCTTTATCAGAAACACCGAGAAATGTCAAGTTAGTGCCGTGTTAACGGATTTTACTCGCATATCAATCTATAATATTGGAATCATCCATCAAAGAGGAATTAACCATTTAGAAATCATGTTTCTGAGTGCTGGGGGGTACTCTCAAAGAAAATAAACAGGATTATGAAGTTGGCATCATTTGGGATTACCTTCCAAGAAGAATAAATGCAGTCTTCGGATTTGGCCAAATAAGGAACAGCTGTGTCTTTGTTTTTTCGTTACATGTATTCTTTAACTATTATATATGTATAATGTAAATCTAAGTGCAAAGCCTTTCCAATCTGAGTCACTGCAACGATTAAGAATATCGCATGACTGCTAGGAATGCAATAGTCAGCACTGCTGGTTTAAAACTGTGGTGTTCAGCATCACAATTTAAAGCAAGACACACCCCTGGGCAAGATCACCATCATCTTGTTGTGCTTAATGGGAGACGGTACAGCAAATAAAGCGTGAAATCATGCCCTAGCGCTCTGTACGCCCACTTCAGCTGGAGCCGGACTCCAAAAATAACCCTCACAACATGTTCGTGTCTAAAGAGAGCATTAGTTAGTACAGGCTCAAGACCTGGCCTGAGTCAAAGAGCAGAAAGAGCCAAAACAGTGCCTCGTTCTCGCTACACTTGCATCCTATAAAATGGAGGTCAAGCACTGCCAGAGAAAGAGATAAACAGACATGGGGCGATATAAAGAGAAAGGTATATAGATATAGGGAAGCTAAAAAAAACAACACGAGTCAAAGATTTAATATATTTTTTTAAAAGCCTTGAAAAAATTGACCGCACACCCACCAGATATGGGGGGAAAATATCTGGAGGAAGGAGGAAAACCTCTTTCAACACATGCTCCTCTGCAACTCTGATACCACCTCTTCATTAAGCAATTTATTAAAAACAACAGAGCAACAAAATTCATTCTGACACCATCTGAAACTACAGTCAATTGCTGTTGTACTACAAGTTCTTATTAGGAGTTGACAGGAGAATTTAGTCGACAGCGCTTAAAGATCAAAAGTGAAATCACACACACGGATGTTTTCACTGTGTCTATTGCGACCTGACACATGACATCATGTCCTTCTCCACCACACGTGACATCACATGGCCCTGCGCATGAACCCCAAACTGAACGCTCTCTCGCACACAGACAATGCCCGTCACTCGTCATCACTGTTGCCACACTGAGTAAACAAGACGTCTTCGTGAGTGCGTGTCTGGTGCCGGTGCGATCTGTGCAGCCAGAGACACGAGGCTACAGAGCGCATTCCTCTATTTTACCATCCGACAGCAAAGGCCTGCATGTCAAACATTCAGCGCCTGTTTTATTATGCAATTTGTGCCACTCTGAGCAGCACAGACAGAGGGGGAGAAGTGGAGTGCGTGAGCAAGAGAGACAGCGTGAGAGAAAGACGGCGCTGCATTAGCATGTAAAAATAAGCATCATTTCAAGGTTGTGGGAGAATAACAGCATTAATGTGTTTAGAATATATCAAAAAACGGTGCACAGAAATGAAAACTCTTGGCTGGAACCAAATTTCAGGACACACTGGGATAAAACACCCCCAAAAACCTAGTTTATTAACTTGCCTTTTTTTTGTTGTTGCAAGATTATATTAATTTAATTTTCCCTGTATTTTTATACTTTTGAATAAAACCGTATTGTAAATTTTTTTTTTTAATAATAATAAATAAAAAGGTAATGAGAAAACACCATGTATATATTCATATGATAACTGGTCATTTTATAGCAAATAGCATACAGTGCCAATCAAGCGCGGCAAAAAAAATTCAGCGTCTGCCTTAAAATGCTTACGCGTGTACGGTGTGAAACGGATAGTGCCTGAAAATGCCATGTAGCGTGTTCATGCATGAAAATTATGCTAAAATCAGGCAGGGAATGAATAGCCAGATAGAATGCGTAATTTCCAGTCCAAATCATGGTTTCTAACCCATCCCCAGTGTTGATTAAAAATGCACCAATTGTGGGGAATTCCACCGAATCTGGCAACACTTAAACAAGTCTCTGGAGCTATATTAATTACTTAATGTTCATGTGTAACATAATGCATTTTACAATAGATAATCGATTACATTTTATACACAGAGTTGCCAGTTTATTAGGGACACGTATCTAGCTCCTCCTTTGGCCTTCAGAACAGCATGAATCTGCCTGGGCATTGGTTCTACAGGATGCTAGATGCATTGTGCAGGAACGTTGTACCAATGCGTAAATGATTGCATTGTGCAGTTGCTGCAAATTGGACGGCTGCACGGTCTTGCTGTAAACAGCCCTTTCCACCTCATCTCAAAGATCTGGGGACCGCTGAAGCAATAAAAAACTTGCGATCATTGTTCCTGGAACCATTTGGTGATGATACGGGACTTGTAACATGGAATCACGCTGGACGTGTCAATCTGAGTGTGGATAAACTGGAGCCACGAAGGAATGGACTTGGTTAGTAACGAAGGTCTGATACACCGTGCTGTTCAGATGTTCCTCAACGGCCGTGAGGGTCCCTAATGTGTGCCAGTAAAAACATTCCCCACTCCATCACACTACCACAACTGGCCTGTACTGTTCACACCAAACGCTCCGGTTGTCACTGAACGGTTTGATGAGGAGGAAAATTATGTAAATCACATGCTACGACCTTCGCAGTCACCAGATTCTCAACCCAATTGAACACCTATGGGAGATTTTGAAGCGACGTGTTAGACAGCGGCTCTGCGCCACCATCATCAAAACACCGATTGAGGAAATATATTTTGGAAGAATGGTGCACCATCCCTTCAGTACACAGTTCCAGAGACTTGTTCTGGTGGCTCGCTCTGGCTTTACTAAGACGCTCTACGTTGTTTTTTCCTTTAATATTCGTCACCCGTCTGTACATTCAATCGAAACGTGCGAGCAAAACCACTTCAGTGACTTCAAAAGACAGATTTTTAAGCTGATTATTGGTTTTCCCCTTAGATGAGCCATCGTTCCCTAGCCAGAATTCCCTAACCATCACGTCTTTTCAAACGGTTGTCCGTGCAGACTCAACACACTTCTAGGGGAATGGCGAGCACACAACTTGGCCCCGTGCCAACATAGAATGAACAGCGTCACATAGCATATCTGGGGCTCGAAACCAAAATCCCAGAGACAGTTACAAGATGCTCATACTCCCCTAAGGAAAGACGTATACATCTGATCCCGATGAAGGGCGTGACGATGGCAGGTCCCCAAACTTTCAAGCCACAGTTCTGAGCACAGGCTAACCTTTAATGCTGATCTGGAACCTTATCTTTAATTGCTGTTATGCTACAAACTACAAAATGATGACATCAACTGAATGCCAGATACACACACACACACACACACACACACACACACACACACACACACACACACACACACACACACACACACACACACACACTCTCTCTCACACACACACACACACACACACACACACACACACACACACACACACACACACACACACACACACACACTCGTGGCCAGGCTCGTCCACTTCATTTAAAAAAAATTGATACATTTATTTGAATGCGTTTCCATTCAGACTTTATGTGCAAAATAAGAATTGGCATCAAAAACAGGCGGATGGACACTTGACTATCTGTAGGACACTTTAGTTCAGTTGAACAGCGTGGAAAAGCGCCCAATAATACCACTCTGAGAAAACTGGGCCGTAAACAGGACAGTGCAGCATCTGCAGAGTGTGTATCTCCTGAAGCATCTCCCCATGGCCTCGTTTGGCGTTTGATGCGAGCGCTCTGCAATCGAGCACAGCCAAGCACTGCAGCTGAGGAGGAAGGTGCTTATATAACACAAGCCCTCGCTGCAAGGCAATGCGTTGTGTCGTGCAATGCATGGAATTTGTGTATTTGTGTAGTGGGTAACACTGCGTATTGTGCATTTGTGCTTTACGTCTACGAACCCGTCATGTTTTATGTGTTAGGGATTAGTTTGGTTGCTGTTTATTGGCTTATCTGTGATCCATTATGTAGTCAGTCACCATTCGTCTAATTTGTTAAACCAAAAAAAAAAAACATTTCCACAGTGACAATATTATAACTGCTACAAAACACAGCCAAGTTAACAACCCGAGACAAATGGCCACATGGCGCACGCTCTACTGATGATAAAACGAGCATAAAACGAGTGTTTACAGCCGCAAGGAAGCAGTGCATGACAATGAGCCAGGTAAAAATCAATGCAGCGAAAGACGAGTCAGCAAACTCAGACAGTGGAGACATCAGTATTCGTCCCACAGACACCCTGCTCCGTTCATGACACGCACGGCATGTTCACATTCCTCCCACCAAAATTTAAGAAGTGCGACAGACCGAGGTAGCACCTTAACGGCCCGAGAATGCCCGCTGATTAAAAATGAATCGGCTCATCAATAAGTCAGTAAGCGGCACCGTCCCGTCACTGCAGCACAGCCTCGGCTTTCCGCCGCTTCCACATGCGCGCACACACGCGCACTCACACACACACAGGCACTCACTTGCACCTGAGCCCGCTGGCCAGCTTCACTACAGCCGTGTTGAGCGAGACGATCCAGTCCAGGAGCCACATAGCGTGGGACGAAAGAGTGGAACAAGACGGCGCAGCCAGAGCCTCTTTCTTTTACCTCTTTTCTCTGCCTGTTGTATTGCTTTATCGCCTCTTTCTGTCTTGCTCCCTTACCATGCGACACTGCCTGTCTGCCTGCTTCAGCACTACTGAGGCAAAACACATGAAAATGAAGGGGAGGGGGAAGAGGAGGAGGAGATGGAGAGGGAGGTGGTAGCTAGGTGACTGAGTGACACTTGCTCTACCCAGCAGGATGGCACACTTGCTCACACACTGCAGTGAGAGAAGACATGCAGAGTGAGCAGAACACGAAGACGCCAATACACAAACACTGCAGCTGTGTAATACAGGAGGAGCAGATTTCATCACTTTGCACCACAGTTAAGAAAAGGAAAAAAAAGAAAAAGAGTAGGTTTGTTTGCCTTGCATTTTATATTGGGCTTTACAAATGAGACTGGAGATTTATTTATTTTTTCTCCACACCAACCCTGATTTTGATGCAAAACTACTGCACATTGGGGAACAGGGGGGGGGTAAATAAATAAATAATTTATCACTCGTTTTGTTCTATAACCAAATGCACTGCAGCTGCCAAACTGACCGACAGCTCGATTCTGTAATTGTTTAAAGGAATGCTTCAGCGTTTTTTTTTCTCTCTCTCTCTCTCTCTCTATCTAGCCTCTATCTATTTTACTGTATTGATCCAATATTGGAAAGTTGGAGAAATCTCAATTCTCATGTCTGTTGCAAGTTTTACATTCGCAAATAGTTGCAAATCCTGTGTTCACCGACAAAAACTTATCGGTCCTTAGGCTTCAATTATAAGAGAGTTTTATTTTGTTCAACTGGCTTTCCGTTCTTTTCCCAGTAGAAGGAAACATGTCGAAATTCTTGTCAGTGGTAATCGCAAATATGCTAGAGCTGCAGTATTCCTTTAACTCGGTGAGATTTAATTGGCTGCAATTGATTGGACTAATTGCTTAAATATTAGTCACATAATCTGTAGTTAACACAAGGTACGCAAGTTAAAGGCATGTTCGTTTCTAGGCCAAAAAGAAAAACTTACGACAAGGGAGTGTTACGATCCGGATACGTTACAAGACAGACAGTTTGATAGCTGGTACTAATAGATTGGAGCATATGAATCAACATCATTGTGATACATGCTGGAAGCATACAACCTGCCCAAACCTTGGATCGGGGGTATTTAACTCGAACACCGTAGATGTGCAGGAATAGGCTAGGCTAGTTACAGCACCTTTTCCTTCTTGCCTTTGCTCATGATACTCCTAGAGGATCCTGTTCTAGCTTTTGTCAAGATAAAATAGGTTTGAAACCCTGGTCAATGAACTTGCATCAGACGTGCTGTGCACAGCCCAGAGGAGAGATAAAACACGCTAGCATCATCCTCAGTGTCTGGCGTACAGCTCCATTGCATAACAGCCCTCCTCAGGGCTGGAGGCTCAGCCGTCGAGTGTGTGAGAGGGGGGGGAAAGCAGACACGCAGACACACACACACACACACAATACACTATCCAAGAAGTGTGTGAGCACACATTAGCTGATCAGCAGCCAGGGCCTGCATCCCAATTTTTGCCACTATTTTGGACTCTCGGACTCAAAGGACTGCGGCGACCCCAAATCTGTCTGGGCTTCAAACTCAATTCAGAACTGGCTAATCAGCGTTACCTACATTCATTAAATTCATTTCATATGGACATCTTCGCCGATTACCAAACATATATTTAGACTTTTAGCCATCCAATAGCAATGGGGGAACGCTCCAACAAACAACTATTTCTATAAGAGCCCAGTCTCTTTAGAGAGTCCCAACCATGAAGGCACATTTGCCATAAAACGTCCTACTTTGGTTTATTAAATGACCTTGTGTGTACATTGTGCAGCTAAACTGAAATTTTGCTTGGGGGTCTTAAATGCTCTCTAGAATTCCTCAAGTTTCCACTGACAGCATTATTGTTCGACCCTCTCTACACGCTCTTCCTTAAACCCCATATTAGGTCACTCACTTCAGTTCAAAGCACTTTTCTTTAGCTCCACAATACTGCCTGCAACACTGAGTTTAACAGATGCTGAAACCCCGATTCGTGATTTCACGCTTGGAAAAAACTCCAACCTTGCATTATCAAGGGACAAGTCGCTGACGTCCCTCCCAATTTGTCTCGGGGGGGCTTCCACAGTTAATCGCTTGTTCCGACTGGAAGATGTAGTAGCCAAAATGCATACAGTCTACTGTACAATTTATACATATTACCTTGTTATTGTGGTTAAAAATGCATCTTAATATTGCCATAGAACCCAGGAATGGCGGCTTTTGCATGCCAAACAAGCCCTTTGCATGCCAAATGCTGTTGAATGAGAATTGAATCCAGGTCGGAACTAAAGATGCGAGTACGGAGGATTTGGGGATGTTGTCCAAGCCGTGCCACAGGATTGGTCAAGCACGTCATTTGGATTTGTCGCTTTACACGCGTCATAACTGATTTACATAAAAATGAGAAAATCTCAATTCAGCGGCCTATCCAAAAAGATTCAGCTGCCGTGGTCCTCACACATGCCAAGTGCTCTGCAAACATTACACCCATATTCCAACAGTTACACTGGCTGCATTTCTCTTCCCGAGTTAAGTACAAGCTCTTACTCCTCACATTTTAAACACTGCGTAGTCTCGGCCCTTCACATCTCACAGAACTTACACAGTGGTCTATTTGTGCTTTATAAGACCAGACTGGGCCTCTAGGACGATAAACCAGTGCTGGGGGTCGCGGTCACTTCATCCCCATGACGACAAGCTCGGGCAAAGCAAGTGATTTATGATTGGCCTTTAAAAAATATATATATAAAGCTGTGAATGGTGAGAAGGGTTTCAACGGATTTTGATCAATTCAAAATCAATATCACGAGTAAAATGGCTCGTGAGAGAAACGAACGCTTTACTTAAAAGTGTGCAACAAACTGAACGGGAGACAGTTTGCTAATACTAATAAAAACATCATTTGAGTGGGGAAAAAAAAAAAAAAGGTAACAGCAATCTAAGCATGTGTCCATCGTTTTGTGCATATTTCTTGGCTGTAGCCCTATCCGGATGGGATTCGGGGTTTTTTTCAGGACGACGTCTGTAATAAAATATTCGCACGTCTCCTTGGTGATACAAATCTTGCATCCGGATGGCTATAAATTAAAACGCAGGACGAGTGAGGCTAAAGTGAGGCTTTATACCGGCTGTAACTGTCAAGGTCCATTTAATCAGCTCCTTCTTTGAATGATCTTTATTTTCTTTTTCTTTCTAACGAGCTCCCAGTAAAGACAGCGGATAGATAATGTGAAAACAACTGAAGGTTTTAGAGACTCTTAAAAGCATCCATTCTTTTGCTATTGCCGGAAATATTTTATCCTCATCTGCGGGGCAATGACGACGAAGTGTGGCAGCGGCCAAAAAACTGTTTTTGTTTTTCTTCCCAAATCAAAAATGCGACATCTGGCTGTAAAATCAGGAACGGGACTAAAAAAAAGATCAGGATAAAGATCGGGACTAAAAACAGGAGGTAATTCGGGCTGGAACTTTCTCAGGGGAGAAGGGAGAGAGGAAAAAAACAAAACACAGACATAAAAATGTTTTTATCCTAGAGTAGCACCTGCAAATGATGGAAGTACCCCACCTCCCCACGTAAATCTAATCCCATCCGAACGGGGCTTATGAAAGTATCTTTGTGCTGTCCATAGACAATGAAGGACTTGAATTTGAATGGAGTCAAATATGTCCTCAAAGCCCAACTTAAAACTTGGACGTTAAACAAAGAATGTGATCCTTTACGGTTATTAGTAAAGTTGTGCATTAGGGAAACTCGCACGTCTGATTACGTTATTGTCCCGACTGTCTCACTGTCTCTGTGTCAACGGAAAAGGTGTAACAGTGCTGTGACTGCCAGACTGTGAATATGTTTCAATACTGCTAACCTCTCTCACTCGGCTTTACTTTTTTAACTAGAAAGAAATGTGGAGTGTGAGAAAGGTGCTACAATAATAAAAAAAAAATCATCATTATCTCTTAAAATTGAGTTTTGGACGTTCCTTTATTGAGCAGAACGTTTATCTCAAAACGAGATGTGGCAAAATAAAACCCTACCAACCCTCGGATAGGAGCAGACTTGTATCAGTGTTTATGTGCTTAAGTGTGTGCGTGCATGTGCGGCACAATGGAGGCAAAGCACACACACACACACACACACACACAGCTTTGTGTATTTTTCAGGCTGAAAACAAAGCAAGTTGGAAGAAAAAGATAAGACTTCTCAGATACATTTGCAGTCTGATCCAAGACTTATGTTTACTTTTAGCCTCCATGTGTGTTTGTACAAAAAAACTATTCCGGCCACAATTCAGACTATGAACTTTGTCCAACATGCAAACAAAGTTGTGCATTCGTTGAATCTTAAAAGAACAGTTCAACGAAAACATGAAATTGACACAATTTCCCCCCTTTACCCAAATACGATTGATCAGCCAATACATGTTTCTTGCTTCTTCTTTTTTTTCCAGTCCATTTTTGGTTTAACGTTTCCTTTAAACGACCCACACGCAATATATAGGCACACTCTACATCTACCATATATTGGTCACTTTGCAGGTATACAATCACTCACTGTAGTCCATCTGCTTCTAGAAATTGTCAGCCCCTATTTATCCAGTCCATCAATGGAAAGGATCAGCAGTACAGCAGTGACACTGACATGGTACGAGCAGCATTTCTGGGAACACCTCAAAACGTCACGGCTAGGTTGAGAAACAGTCCGCCAAGCAAACGCACCCCGCTAACAGCAGTCCTGTGGTCAGAAACTGCATTAACCCAAATAGTGCATGGAAAAAGATGGGTTATAAATCACTAACCGTACACCTACAAGTGGCCAGCAAGTGTGTCCATAGTGTTAAAAATCCCAGCGACGCTGCTGCGCCTGATACACTCATACCAGCACCACACCATGGCAGTGCCACTCCTGTACTGCTCCATCATGCACAATAATATCTGGTCAGTCAGCGGCGGTCCCTTTCCAGCGATAAACCTGGTAGAGGGGCGCTCACAGATTATAGCACCAGATGGACTACGGTCATTAACGGTAACCTAGAAATGTGACCTATACGAGTGTAGACACAATGTAGGTATGCCTAATGAACTGGCATGGGCAGTGGTGGTTCAGTGGTTGGGGCACTAGACTGCTGATCAGAAGGTCGTGGGTTCAAGCCTCAGCAGCGCCAAGCTGCCACTGAGCAAGGCCCTCAACCCTCCGTGCTCCAGGGGCGCTGCATCATGACCATGCATGCTGGGATATGCGAAGAATCAAATTTCACTGTACTGTACTTGTATATGTGACAATAAAGGAGCTTTCTATTCTA
>JAOUQW010000049.1:427215-449794 GCA_028565825.1 Olivaichthys viedmensis | reverse complement strand
ACTTCCTGTTTGCTTCAGCGGTCGGAAGTAAAAAAAAAAAAAAAAAAAGCAAAACATATGTTTTATGTGTTTTATAACAATGTAATAAAACAAGTAGTTCCGTGTATAACAGAATATACATGGTTTGAAGGTTGATCTGTTAAATGTAGTTCTAGTTCATGGTTTAGCTTCATCAATTAGCAGTCTGTTTGTTTTCTCAGTTACATGGCACTTTAGTGTAATTTACTTTTTTAAACATATTGCTTATCTATAAAATGATGTTGTTTTTTTCCCCCCGTTGTCTTTGTTATATATGTGTAAAAAGTGTATAGAACTGTATAGAACCACAGGTACATTTGCAATTGTAAATCAAGGTGTTGATGTCATCGCAGGAAAGGGCGACCTGATTGGCTCGGACCTGCCGGGGCAGGATCATGTGATCAAGACGAACGCGGACGTGAAGGCGCTGACCTACTGTGATCTACAGTACATTAGTGTTAAAGGGCTGAGGGAGGTGCTGGAGCTTTACCCCGAATACGCCAGTGTGTTCACCGCCGACATCCACCACAACCTCACCTACAACCTGAGGGAGGGCAGCGAGGCCGAGGTGAACATGAACACACACACACACACAAACACACACACACACAATATACACTTCCTGAAGAATAAACAGGTCTAAAAGTCTGAGTGCACCGTTAACAACATCAGTTATTAAACTTTGTTTCATTCGGGATCAATATGGCTCGCAGCTCAAGTCGTAACTCGGACACACCTCTGTTTTTAGTAAACTCCACCCAGCGCGTGCAACTCACCCGTAACTGTACAAGCAGCGCATCAGTCTGTAGTTGCGTCTTCGACCTGAATACCGATGTGTGCAATTTTTGTATTAACTCATCACTACGCAGGTAATGCTGAATGCACACTACATGATTTAAACCCAGTGTAACGTTTGGACAGCGGAAGGTGGAGAAAGGACAGATGGCAGACTGGGTTTTGCGAGCTGAGCTTTCATTTTGAAAAAAAAAAAAAAAAAACTTTTCAGGGAGGCTTTTCAGCCGCGTACTCAAAAACGAAAACGAAACTTAAAGGGAAGAAGTCAGCGAGTTCGGCTCTTTTTCAGGCTCCGCTCGTTGGCGTGCTCCTCTCTCTCCGAGATCCGGCTTCTACTGAAAGAAAGAGAGGCACATAAATAGGAAGCCGGAAATCATCCACAGGTGAGAGCACTCACGCGATTACCTGTGACCTCGCTGTGACCCCGCTCTCCGTCAGCCACCGATGCTCGACCACGCCCCCGCTGACACACCCCGATTACCCTGTCGCAGACTAATTTTGGGGATCTGCCACAACCTCGCCAGCTTGTCGACAAATTGCTGCAAGAACAGCGATGAGCAACAGCCAGTGAGAGTTCGAGAGGAAACTCTTGCAAGAGGAGGCGGGAACAACACAGTATAAAAACAGCTACGTTTCTTTGCACTATACCTCCAGTTCTCTTTGCAGAACAGACAATCCTTGCTGCCTGCGTCTCCCCAACCGATCCTTCCTTTACATTTTTCTCTTGTCTGGGATCTCTCCAGGTGAAAGATCATGTAGTGTGTGAGCCTCGTCTGCGATTGCACACCACCACGTCCACAAAACAACAGATCGCAAGTGATAAAAGTTGTGTAGTGTGAGCAGTACAGCGATTCTGACATAACTCGACTCTGAATACGGTCCAATCAGATGCCTTCTGAATGGGACAGACTTTATCTTGGGAGTGCACTAATGCTGCCAAAATATCCTGCCTACCTAGGGAACTACCTTCTGATTGGAACACAGTGATTCTACAATTACTTGGTTCAAATTATAATTCACTAAACCCATCATTTAAATCTCCATTAAATCCAGATGAAGCGCGGGTAATTGCGCCACCGTGATTCAGGATAACAGGGTGCCATTATTTATAAATCAGGAACACAAACAGGGTGTTCTCTGGTTAATATGCTTTATTGGTTCTTGTTTAATATTGTGTGTGTAATGAGGTTTGTGTTGTGTAACACGGTAAACACACACTGTATTACTGAGAGCCTGGAGTTCTGGGTTCATATCAACTTTAATCAGCTGCTCTTTCAGTCCAAAAGCATATTTTGATACCAAGAGAGGGAAAATGTGTTTATACATAATGACTAATACTTGTTTACAGTCTGTTGCCTTTAAACCAGCCAATCTGTGTGTTTATCATTTCTAACTTTTGTCTCTTGGTCTCTGTAGGGTCTCACAAGGTTCTCACGTTCTCCAAGATTTCCTCACGTAAGTCGACCTGGGTGCATGTTTTTAAAGAGGCAGTACCATGCTAAATGCAGACGGCTGCTGATACAGTGGTCAAAACCCTGCTCCCTATTGACATTTGCAAAATATTTCTGTTAATTTAGGCTGCTTTCACACTAGGTTTAGCCTAGCTTGCTATCTAGATTATATTTATTATTATTATCAGTGATAAAGACTAAATAAAGATTGGTGTAACTATGGCAATGAGGAGGTAGCGTGCCTTCGCTGTGAATTTGGAGGCAGAAAAAATGAAGAGAAGCTGAGCTGCTTGTGTGACTCGACCGTGTTTTACAGCCACAGTGAAAGTCAAAGTCACAGTTAAAGTTGTAACGGCGGTACTTACGCGCACACACAGTAGGATCCCAAATACAGAGTTTATTTCAGCGAACACAATCCAAAGCGGATAATCCAATATACAGGCAGAAAGTTCAGTAAACCGGGTAATCCAACAAACGGCAAACAAACCAAAAGGGGCAGGCAAAATCCATAGACGAGTAACCGGGCAGTAATGTCGAAAACCAGTTAAAGTTAAAGTTAAAGTGGGACACAGCGACGAATGTCCCAAAAACAGCTACGTCATTATTTATAGTTACATTACAATGTTGAAATATTGGCAATGAAATGTTTTTGATTGAACACACAGTAAATCTCTGTATATTCACTCACTAACAGGACTTGTTTTTCTATCGGCGCTCTGTCCTCCATGTTGGTTTTACTCGCTTGTCCCCTGAGCGGCGACCTGATTGGTTGAGAGGTAAAAAGGCGCTTGGCGTCACTCGCAGCTTTTCTGCAAACCTTTGGAAGCTCCGCTGTGACAAAAAAAAATGCAAATGGGAGCACTTTAAAAAAAAGACCGCATCCCGCCCACCTTGTGGTTGCGTCCCGTAGGATTAAATGTAAAACGTGCGCTGGGTGTTGAGGAAAAAACGGCACGTGTGAAAGCAGCCTTAAACCTAACACCCTCCGGTCAGTTTATACATTTCATGGTGGCGGGATGCATGTTGATCCTGTAACTGTATTTCTACTTCTTCCCGAAACCTGCCGTTTCTTAAACTAAAGACATCGACCGAGGATGCGGTCTGGCTGTCGGTAGAAGCTGTTTTAACTAATCAGATAAATTAGCTTGCACGGATGACAGACGATCTTTTCCGAAACAGGAACAAAAAACAGCGTCTTATAACTCTACTGCTCGTAGCTATAATACAGTCATCTCACAGTTAAACACAACGAGCCATGATGAAGACGCAAACCTTAATAATAATGTCATTTTTACCTGCAATGACTAAATATTAGCCAAAGGTTTGCTGACGTTTTGCCGAGTGCATAAACACAATATATCAGAGACATTATTGGGACAGGATAAGTCCCGGGAACTCGAGTACTCATTCATTTTCCCTGTAATGTTACATCCTTATGCACATCCCTCACGTGTACTAATGCTCTTAACTCCCTCACTAGTTTGTCATACTTTTTGGTTAAATTACGTTAAATACCACTTTTAGCCTAGTTAATTAGGTTTCCAGGCAACCAAACCACGGGACTGAGAAGCACATTAGAGCATTCCCGTGCACAGTGTGTTAGCTAATGAATTTAGGATTTGGCCACCCTGTAAATCATAATATTATAAGAACAACAGCCAACAAGTTGTTTTCATCGCATCAACATTCTTACAGCCTTTAGTCACTTTAGCCTTGCCAGTTTAATTATGTTATTTAAGTTTTTTTCTCAATCTTCTGTTCTATATCTACTGTGAATAAGTGTAACATTAATCAGCACAGTATATAAATAAATACGCAGAAGCTCGGTAAAATGATTGTGTGGTTCATTTTTTTCCTCTGTAAATGTAACTGGGTCAAGCTCTTTTTTTTTTTTTTACTTTACAGCAGAGCGATTAAGTCAACGACCTGCTTCTTCAGTCACAGCATGACTCAAGACAAGAATCTATTGGCTGTTTACTGAGCACGACTGAAGCGTACAGTTGGCTAGATTATGAGTTCAATTGTCTACACTCAGAGTATGTCCCTCTGGGGGAACCCTTAAAGGTTCTATGTAAAACTCAGAGAGTTTCCCTTTCAGACAGGGTTCAAACTAGAATCCCTTTAGAAATCTAAAGAACCCTTAAGGAACCTTTTATCTTAGAGTGTTCAGTGAAAAAATACTACACTGCTACACTGCGTTACTTTAATTTCACTATGTTCTGGAAACAATTATAATGTAATATATATATAAACTACAAAATTATCAACAGTTCAACAAAATAAACGTGATAGGTTCATAAAAGAAGCAAACGAACTTCACTTATCCAAGCGTAATTAACAAAAGATTACAAGAACAAGAATTACAATAAACATGATCCATTTAGGATACAAAAAGGTTTTAGAGCCAATTTATCAAAATCATCCCTCATCGCTGCTTCCTCATCCCACTATATAAGACTCCAGAATTGGATTTTCACGACTGTTAACCAGCAAACTGATGATAATCTTCCTTTATAAATCCAGAGTAATCGAGTGGACTCGGGAGCGTCGGTGGATGGAAAGCATCCCTCCATCATCGAAACAAACGGAGAAGCGGACGAATACTGTCACCTTTCTCCGGCCTCAAGAACCCGCCGGAACCTCCTCCTCCCGAACCTGGGGAACCTGTTGGGTGACGAGCTCCGGGAGTTTAATGCTTTGCGTCGCTGCCGTTCACCAGTGAGAGGAATCTCAAGAAGCCTGTCTCCAAAACCGCAGCCTAAATCGTGCCATCACTCACACGACGCTCCTTTGACTCCTTTGAACAATCTGGTGCAGGAGGGATTCACCGCACAGAAACCCAACAAACTCCTCATTCCCACACTCAGCTGCTTCGCACCACCCGACCTCAGCCCAAGGTAAGAAGCCTGTGTCATGTGTGGAGAGCGTGGAGGTCCCCTTGCTGAGGCGATGTTTAGACAGGCAACTCAAATCCAATTTTTTGGCATACCTGATTTGGGCTGGAAAGATTTTCTGCAGTCTGAACGACAAAAAAGCACATGAAATCTGACTTTTTTCAATCAGATTCACACAACATATGTATTTGGTTTCAAATCTGATTAAAATCGTTTTTTTCTTCACATGCGACTGACGTCTGAAATCGTATTTCATGTGGGTTTTTCCGACGTCAGACATTTGCGACGAAAACAATGTGGAAAAAAAGTTTGTGTTGTTGGGGTCTGCGCAGAACACGTGACTGCACGTCGCCGTTATGTTCACCATCATCCACTATAGTGTTCTTAGAACTTTAACCATCATCCACTATAGAGCTCTTAGAACTTTAACCCATCATCCACTATAGAGCTCTTAGAACCTTAACCATCATCCACTATAGAGCACTGAGAACTTTAACCATCATCCACTATCGAGCTCTTAGAACCATCATCCACTATCGAGCTCTTAGAACCGTCATCCACTATGGAGCTCTTAGAACTTTAACTATCATCCACTATAGAGCTCTTAGAACTTTAACCATCATCCACTATAGTGCTCTTAGAATGTTAACCATCATCCACTATAGAGCTCTGAGAACTTTAACCATCATCCACTATAGAGCTTTTAGAACCATCATCCACTATAGAGCTCTGGGAACTTTAACCATCATCCACTGTAAAGCTCTGAGATCCATCATCCACTATAGAGCTCTTAGAACTTTAACCATCATCCACTATAAAGCTCTTAGAGCGTTAACTGCAATCCACTATAGAGCTTTTTGAACCATCATCCACTATAGAGCTCTTAGAACCTTAACCATCATTCACTATAGAGCTCTTGGAACTTTAACAAATCATCCATTATAGAGCTCTTAGAACGTTAACCATCATCCACTATAAAGCTCTTAGAACTTTAATCATCATCCACTATAGAGCTCTTAGAACTTTAACCATCATCCACTATAGAGCTCTTAGAACTTTAACCATCATACACTATAGAGCTCTTAGAACTTTAACCATCATCCACTGTAGAGCTCTTAGAACTTTAACCATCATACACTATAGAGCTCTGAGATCCATCATCCACTATAGAGCTCTTAGAACTTTAACCATCATACACTATAGAGCTCTTAGAACTTTAACCATCATCCTCTGTAGAGCTCTTAGAACTTTAACCATCATTCACTATAGAGCTCTTAGAACTTTAACCATCATACACTATAGAGCTCTGAGATCTTTAACCATCATACACTATAGAGCTCTTAGAACTTTAACCATCATACACTATAGAGCTCTTAGAACCAATTTCAGTATTTCAATACTATTTGTATTTATTTTAAAAATAATATCTATGGAATGAATAATATGTAAATGGTTGAGATCCCGTCCCTGTGACGCTGCATGAGCATCAGTGTGAAAAGATGCACTATAGATAATGAACGTGTGTGTGTGTGTGTGTGTGTATGGGGGTGTGTGTTTGTTTGTGTGTGTGTGTGTGTGTGTGTGTGACAGGGTGGTTGATGGGATCGAGGATAACGGACGTGTGTTTCACTTCAGCACCGAGCACAGCGAGACCAGCGCCGGTACAGCACAGACACGAGGTACGACAGGAAACAGTGTGCCAAACACCAACACACGTTTCACACACGCACACACACACACACACTAATGCGCTCTAGTACACGCTAACACACCCCAACACACCCATGTGACCCTCAGGAAAGATGTGTGTTAATTAGTTACTCACACACTCTGTTTTTTTTCTTGGCTTATTTCTTCTGTTTCATTTGTCGACCATGTTTCATATTTCACTCCTAGATAATGTTGAGGTGAACACGACGCTGCTCCAGGAGACGGAGGAGGTGCGACAGAGCATCAGCCAACTGAACAAGAAGGTACACACACACACACACAATGTTGTACATGGCTCCCTAAATCCCTATTCCCTACAGTGGAGAATCATTTAAACTATGTTGTACACTAATATAGGGAACAGAATAAGTAACTGTCGGTAATTCACTATATAGGCTACATAAATACCATCATTAGTCCACTGAGGGCGTGTCCCAAACCACATGCCATATTCACTATATAGACCACCTAAACACCATCATTAGTCCACTGAGGGCGTGTCCCAAACCACATGCCATATTCACTATATAGGCCACATAAACACCATCATCAGTCCACTGAGGGCGTGTCCCAAACCACATGCCCTATTCACTATATAGGCCACATAAACACCATCATCAGTCCACTGTGGGCGTGTCCCAAACCACATGCCATATTCACTATATAGGCCACATAAACACCATCATTAGTCCACTGAGGGCGTGTCCCAAACCACACACTATTCACTACATAGGCCACATAAACACCATTTTGGGCATTGTGGCTAGTTAATTTAAATGGAAAATTATGTTAATGATGTTAAACCATAAACAGATCAATCTGGACACATTATTCCAGACACACACACACACACACACACAGATGGGATGCAGGTAGAATCAGTGAGGTAGTGCATGCATTAAGACACAGTGGGTGTTTCCGCAGTGCAGATGATTCCAGGGAAAGTGCTGAGTTAACAATGTGCCAAAAAAACGCCCAACTCATCTCTCACAGTGGCCATCTTTTTTTCCCCTTCTTTCTATTTTTGTCCTCCATTCTTTTGTCCTCCTTTTTTTCCTGGGCTTTGTTTCTGAAATGAAAACAGGTCTTATTGTGGTGCTCATCATCTCTGCAGGAATGTTGGACCTGTGTGTTATAATTCTTATCTAATCATTAGATGTTTAACACAAAGTTTTGGACATCGTCAGTAAGTTCTGAAAGTCTGATTGCTCTATTTTTAGTGGATGTACATTTTGAGCAGGTAGCACTGGTGCTAGAAAAGCTGCAGACTGAGATAAAAAAATCAATAATAATACTTCTAACAGTGGTATAATCCATCATTATAACTGCAAAAACATGACAAAGGAAAGTGTTTTATATTTAAATATTCAGTTTGTGAAATGCACAAATAACTGATCAATGAAAAGAAAAATTATTTTTTTCTCGCCTCCCGACACCACATTAACGTTTGGTCTTGTTAATAAATTGACAGGGAAAATCCTCTAGCCACTCAGGATTATATCTGTAAGACTTTCACATTAACCCTAAGAGGATTCTTGATCTAGACGGACTTTGTTGTCTGTTCTTTCTTGTTGATGCCTCTTGCTTTGACTCTGTATTACAGAAACCTGATGCTTCATTGTGTTATCATTACAAACATTGAACAACATTGAATTTGATTTTCAATTCAGCCTTCTTAGTATTTTGGTGCAACTATGCGTGAGGAGGGGCTTGGACATGTGCTACCATTGAAAGCATAAATATGAATAAATATACATATATATATAAATATATGTACACCCATGCACACAAAGTTTTTCGCACAGGTGCAACTGTCTTTTTCGTATAGTAATAATGATTTTACAGCATTTTACAGGCTTTGAATTCTCAAAAACACCCTTAAAAACAATAATATCTATGTTTTATAATTAACCATAATTTTAAGTATGTCCGTTACTGCAGTTCAGAATATATCCACTAGGCGACAACGATGTATTAATAATGTATACCTGTGAAATAAACTGAAATCAGCAGTGCATATGAAATAACATTTTGCGCTCTGAGGTGAGGTGATGTGGAAGCCTGGCACGCCGCAACCGGGCGCTGCTTGCGTGCGTCAAGTCCGCTGGGAGTGGAGCATCATTTCTGTGTTTTCATTCACGGGTTTAGTAAATATAATGTGCAAATATCTGTACTGACCCTCAGTTTGTTATGAATATGCATTACCACTGTGTATGATTCACCGTGTATGATCACATAAAGTAGTTACGGTTCGACGGGACGGAGGACAGAGCCCCCCTCTACGGCGCCCCCCGCAGCATCTACACAGGTCGCGTTTCTAAAGGGTTTTTAGACGCGTGTCTTTTAAAAAGCGTTTCAATTCACAAGGGCTCTGTAAGCCGCGCGTAAAACGCAAGGCAACGCAAAAAAATTTTTTAACACACTGTTGCACACGGAATGCGTGCAATGTGGATTGGACAGATGGTCGCTATACACTTATGCAACGCATCCGGTGTGAGTTCTAGGTTCTACTGCTCCAGTGTGAAAATGTTGGGTAGTAGTGTACCACGGGTCGTTTCAGTATATTTTTTTGCAAGTATTTGGCCTGCGGGTCTTGAGTTTGACACCTGTGATCTAAGAGTACATATGGGTTGGTGGAATTCACAGGGTAGACGAGAGGCCACACATGATGTTGGTATCACATGGGAGCCAGAAGTAGTTGGAGTCTCTTTATTAGGGATTGTCCAATTTTAATGGTCATAATCCGAAGTGGTGGTCAGATCATTGTTAGACAAGGTCATTAAAGGTAAATCCATAACTGTTGCTCTAGTTGACAGGCGGAGGTCACAGCCAGAAAAGACTAGGAACACAACGGACTGGGGAACATGCGAATCTAGAAAAACATGGCTGAGAACAAACACACACCTTGACCGATAAGCAAGTCAGGGTCTACAGAGGGAAGGCAACAAACAAAACCATCTAAGTTTGGGTAACAACAGAACACACAGTTGAGAGCAAACTAGACACAACAACAATCAGACAAAGATGGAGCAGGAACAGGTATAGGAGGCTTCTGTAACAAAACCCCCTCCTTAATGCAGTGGGACCACAGGGTAACACAGGCTGTAGTATTGCACCATGTGGAATACTAGATGGTGCCATAATGTTGATGGTCAGAGGGACTGAAAGGAGGCAGGACAAGTCAGAACAGTGTGGAAGCTGGGTTCCAGAGCGGGACCTGAGACAGAGGCAGGACAAGAGACAGGGACAGAGGTGGAGACTGAAACTGGATCAGGGCCTGACACGGGGACTGGGAGTGGATCAGTGATAGAGGTTGAAACTGAGACAGAAGCTGAAACATTAGGACTCCATCTAACACCCTAGGGTTCTTTGGTTTGTCCCTCTAGGAGAACTCTTAAAGCTTCTATGTAGAACCCTACAACAGAGCGTTTCCCTTTAAGAGAAGGTTCCAGGGTAGAATCTTTTTTTTAAAGCTATAACCGGTAACCATCCAAAGCACCCTTGAAGAACCTATTTTGTAGACACTCTGAGTGTAGAGTCTGAGGCTGAGACAGTGTCATAGCCATAGACAGAGGGACCTGGAGCCATGTCGGAATCTGAAGCTAGAAAGGTTGGCTCTGCAGCATGTGAAGTTTGTAGGACAGGCTTTCTGGAGGTGAGGCTATAGCAGGAAAACCACCGGGAAGCATGCTAGGGTCTACAGAAGGAAGGTATATAAAAAAAAACACACAAGGCATATTGACAGTATTATTTGCATGTAATATGATACTCTGCTTAATAATATGATGTCTGGGCTCCTGAGTGGTTCCTGGGTAGGCAATGGTAGACAATCTCTTGTCTATCCTGTGAATTGCACAAACCCATATGCACTCTTAGATCTACATCCATGTGTGGAAAAGTCTCCCTTCTGCAACACATGAGACAAAACTGGTTGGACATAATTGCTCAGACTCTTCATTTGAGTCATGGTCATAATCACGAGCAAAGGTCAAATTATGGGCAGGTGGTCACCATAGAACCAAATCTGGGATTGGATAGCAGGTAGAAAGGTAGAGGTAAAAATGAGAAAACACTAGAGACACAAAGGATTTGAGAACTGTAAGATATATGTAAATTAGAAGAACATGGAGGACCAGGAAAACACAGCATGACTTCACAAAGTCATGGAATATATATCCACAGATTGGGGTAACAACAGGACAAAGCACAAGTGAGAACAAACTAGACAATGTTCATGGGATGTAGACCAGGTGAAGCTGGAGCAGGAAGTGACCAAATACTGAGACGAATCCGGTCACAAAACTCAGTCAGTTGATAGTAAACTCCATTCTCTTTCCTTCCTATCCCCTAGATGGTCAGCCTGAACCAAGAAGTATCTCAGCTTACGAAGGACCTGCATCACATGATGCACCTTCTACAAGCACAAGCAGCCGTTCATCACTATACTGCTTCCATGTCCTCCAATCCCTGTGGAGTGCACATGATGCACACAAACTCTGCTGCATACAGCGCAAGTGTGCACCCTCATCAGGAAGCCCATGGCCTTCATCATCCTCATCATCATCATCATCATCATCAGGTGGATCACGCTGTATCCGAGAATATCGTTCACCTCGGGACAAACGCATGGAGCCATGCATCAGAATTAGGTATGTGCAAATAATCGGTTATACAATATCCTAAAATTTTCAACAAAACAATATTATTATTATCATTGACACTTCAAAATACCGCACCTGTATTCCACTTGGGAAGAGGCTGCCTAGGTAAACATAAGTCTTCTGAGGTTCCATATTTAGGACACATTTAGGACAAAGGTAGAACTCCTGCTCAGACTGAGGAATACGTTTACAGTCGTAAGTTAACTGTCTGTCTTGTAGGTAACACGTCCTTTATCGTTTTGATTTAAAGTCATATTTTTGGTTGTAGATTGCTAGCTAAAATGAAGGAAAAGGGCGGCACAGTGGAGGGGCAGGTAGTGTTGGTGCCTCACAGCTTCAAGGTCCGGGGGGGGGGGGGGTCAGTGTGGAGTTTTGCATGTTCTCCCCGAGTCTGTGTGGGTTTCCCCTGGGTTCTCCAGTTGCCTCCCATAGCATGCCGTTAGGTGGATTGGCTACTCTAATTTGCTCCTGGCTGTTCCTGCCTTGCGCCCAGTGCTTCCCAGGATAGGCTCTGGATCCACCACAACCCTGACCAGGATAAAGCTAGCTAGTGTTAGTTAGCTAGCCAGGCAGAGCTAAGCCAGCCTATACCCCCAAACCTTAACTAAACTGTGATGTTCGTACTGCAGGTGGAGGTCGGACGGGTGCATCCCAGCAAACCGAAGTTTTCAAACATCTTCCTCCTCTTGATCCTAACAGCATCTGTGATCCTATCTCTTGTAAATCGAGCTTCATTAACTTCGACACCTCTACTTCCTCCTTCTACGAAGCAAAAGGATACAGGAAACAGGAAGTGACAGGTCAGGACCACGGCACCCTCGCCAGCATTAGCCGCTCTCAACCCGTCCTGTTCAACCGTGAAAAACCAAATCAAGTCTCTTCGAATCTTCACTTACTTTCCAGCGCACCAACGTCCACTCACTCTCTGCTAGTCGCTAATCGTCCGAATCCGAACTTTCATCCGCCTGCCACTAGCGAACCAAATCTGGGATTAGATAGCAATGTTCTGGATGCTTCTGGAGTCCTGGAAGAGGTCACTGAGGACCGAGAAGACGTTGTCCTGCTATCAGATCTTCCCCTAGGCGATTTGAGCAATGTGGAACACACAAGTCGCGAGTGTCTGCTAGGGGATGAAGGATCTGCGGAAAACCAGGACATTGAAACTTCCGAATCAGAATCCATGAAGCCCGAGGTTGGGACTCTAAATGAAAACAGCAGCTCTGAAACTTCCTGGTGCCTCGACCTGATGGACTGAGCCAAAACTCCAAAACAATGTATCCAAAATTAAAAGTTTGCAGTGATTGTTTTTGCAGTTTTTGACAAGGGATTGTCTCTTCTGTCCCGTCCCTGCAAATAACTTTAAAACTATGCAAGACGCATGTTGATTGTGCATTATTCCTTATTTACCTGATCAATACTCAGTATACCACAGAAATAGCTTGCCTTTGATATTATTATACACAGTTGGGTCCAAAAGTCTGAGTCCACAAACTCTAATCCAACATTTTCCTCATGCTCATTATTCAAAAGTAAATCATTTAAAACTGAGACAGCTCCAGTGTGTGGCAGAAACTGAAATCCATCTCAATTGCGCATTAACATCCTAACTGTTTCCAGCCAATACGAACACACTGTACTGGACTCGTATTAGCCTACGATGATAAGTAATGTTAGTGTTTGATATCTGATGAAATAATATGAGCTCCCTGCCGTGGACCCAGACTTTTGGACCCTATTGTGTTTGCCATGGTTAACAGAAAGCAAATGATAAACTATCAGGGTGTTTATGGAACCATTTTTGGGCATTTTATAACGTGGATTGTTGACGTAAACAATCCACCGTAGCATTTTGACCGGTAGCATTCACTTGAGTTATTCCAGACTAGTCCCACCTCCACATTTAACTGGTAGAATTTATGTTCTGTACTTCTTACCTTCTTGCATGGTAAAGTTTATTGTTCTTTTTTCCTAAGGAAAAAGTATATAAGTTAAATGTGTTAACATTATGAAACATTTGAAGAGTAGGACTTTGCAATTTTGCACGTGTACTGTTAGACTGCTTTCTTAAAATGAACCATTTCTGAGAAAAGGATATTTAATTTTAATGTTTCATTATAAACCAAGTTCCCAAACTCTTTGATTACGGTTTAAAACCTACTCATAGATCAGAGAGGTAAATTTATTTTATAATTTTATTAGTGCAATGATGCAGTACATAAGATTTTATAAATAACTAAAATCTTACATCATGTCTTTTTAAGATTTTCACTGAAAAAGTTTTACTGAATGTCTGCTGAAATAATTTATTTTCTCTCTACGGAAGCTTCATTTTAAACATAAATCTGATACACAATTATACACTATAATAATTCAGGCAAGCGTAATGCTGTCTCATCGTGTGATGGTTTAGGCATGCAGTATACAAGTTAGGTATTTCTAGATTAGCCTCAAAATTAATTAAACAGAAACAACTAAAGAATACATTATTTAAAATTGAGACAAATCTCTGTGTGTGTGTGTGTGTGTGTGTGTGTGAGATTCTTCAGCTTACACTGTTTTACATTTCCCTAAGTGTGTATTTTACACTCATGAATGATTAACAGTGAACAGTGGACATACTAATATAATAACACACACACACATACATACATTTCAAGTCAAAAATTTGATAAGAATTTGTTCAAATTAAATCAGTCAGGCTGATAAATGTGATAAATGATAAATGTTCAGTGTTCAATTTAACCCTTTAAACACTTATTTCAATAAAATATAAAATACATTTTTGAAATACTGAGATGTTTTCTACAACACTGAATATGACTCTGCAATGCAGCTAATGTACTTCATTATTCCCTTTAAAATGTGAGTTTTGATTTCCACATTATGCTTAATTTTTAAAGTAGCTCGGACAGTTTTCTTTAATGTTCTTTTGGATTGACTTTACGTTTTCTTTTAAAATCTGAAATCCTGCTTGAAATGTCTTTAAAACTTACACATGTAATTTTTTTTTTTAACTTGGAGAATGTTAAATTTAACAATATAATTCTACACACAATTGAATTGATATAAAAAAAAAGAAAAAAAGAAAAAAAAGAATGGAAATGTGACTCATGATGGCATCGAATACTTGAATAATATTTGCTTGGTGGGTCTTGATGATAAAATTAATATATAATAACTTTGTGGCATTGTTTTCATATTACTGTAATATAAACCCACTGGTATTTGCATCTTTTGCATATTTATTCTCAGATAAACCGTATACAGTTATTTACACATTTTAGATCAGTTCTGCATGATGAATATTTGCCCCTCTATGCCTTATCTTTGGTTTGAGCATGAAATGTGAAAAAATTATTTATTATAATAAAAATAATAGTTTGTCACTGAATTAGTGCATTCTTTTTATTGAGCAAACAATCTTTGTCTTAGTGTCCCATAATGTTTTGGATTAATGAGGATTTTAATTCTAAATTATAGTAGTTTTGCACTTTAATGCAGCTTTATTATTATTAATTATTATTATATATTATTAATATCTATTTATATATATTATTAATGTTACATATGAACTCTTTCAAGTGCAATTTCTTTCTATTTTAAAAACTACTGCCCTTTGTGCTTATAAATTAGTGCCAGAGGCCTACCGTCAACATTTTACAGCCTACACAAAAACAGTCAACCAAACACATGCAGAAAAGAGTTCAGTTTGACAAATTGTGTAAAGTGACAAAAAAATTATTTTTCAGCTGTTATGAAAGCAGTCTACCAGAGACTTGTTGTGTATTCGAATGAGCAGAAGCGTACATCTCTTGTTAATGCAGCAGATGAGTTTGTTTTAACACCTAAAACTGACCTCCTCACACCGAAACACCATGAATTGACCAGGTCTGACAACAATGACAAAAGTCCTGTTTCTGAAGTGATTCCAAAACCTGTTATTTCTCTTGGCAAACTGAGATTATATGAGATATATGTAAGCCTGATATTTCCTCTTTAGTTATGTCAGAGGATGCATTATATCAGCAGTTTCCATCAGCATTTCCTGCCTGTGTAGTTACACATGTTCAATCTCCTAAACTTGATGATGTAGCTCAAGCCATCGGTAGATGTTACGGATCTAGAACTGCACATTAGTAGGAACAAACTTGTAACCACACAGCAGATCCTTCCTCAGACAACTGTAGAGCCTCTGCAGTCACTAAAGAGAAGTCTCATTAATGTCTTGTTGCTTATTTTTTAGATCAGGGTCTGTTGATGAGGATGTGGACTTGCTCATAATTACTGTTGGCTGAAAATTTAGGTATAAAGAAAGCATATCATTGCATACTACGCCATTTATTTTTGCCCTGTTTGCAGCCAGATGTTGTCCAACATTGCAGGTTGTGTAATACGTGTCAGCTGGCCGGAAAACCCAATCAGGTGATACCTTCTGCCTCTTTTACATCTGATACCTGCTGTGGTAGAGCCATATGGATTACGTAGGTCCTTTGCCAAAATCAAGTAATCAGTATTTGCTAACACTTATGTGCACCAACACCAGGTTTTCAGAAGATATTACATTCCATTCCTATTGTAAAAGCATTAATCAAGTTCTCTATCTTCAATTTTTATGTCAAAAGTCTGAGCCCAAGTACTACACCAACTTTGCATTAAGCATTGTGTATCTAGTGCATACCACCCTGAATCTAAAGGAGCTATAGAAAGATTTAGTAAAACTCTGAAATCAATGCTGTGGAAGTACTGTATTGAGTCTGAAAATGACTGGGATGAAAGATGTTCCTTTGGTTTTATTTGCTGTATATGAAGTAGTTCAGGAATCCACTGGCTTTAGTCCTGCTGAGTTGGTTTTTGGACATTCAATACGGGACCCCTCAAGGTTTTCAAGGAAAGATAGATGTCAGTTGAACCAGCCTCCGAAACACCCCTGCTTAATTACGTTAGTTTGTTCAGAGAATGCTTGTATTCTGCCTGAGCTATTGCCTGTGAGCTGCTCAATCAAGTGTGCAATGTGTCTGTCTTTCAAGTATTAGTTTTACTTCCTCTTCCTGGCTGATCGTTGCAAGCTCGATTTTCAGGATCATATACAATCGAGTCAAAGCTCAGTGAAACAAATTATGTAATTCTGAAAAAACACCTAAAAAACAGAAAACTAGCTTGTATCATATTAACATGCTGAACTCTGTGGCAAAAAAAATAAATGGGCCAAGCAAAAAAGTGCATGAAATTTAGTATTTTTAATTTAAACCCCATTCAGAACATCTGGTCTCACATTAACCAAAAATTTAACTGGACAAAAGTTTTCCCACTTCTGACCAACTGGGAGGCCATTAAAACTGAATGGAACAACATTGACATGTCCGTGTGCAAAAGGTTGCTTGCAAGTTTACCCCAAAGACTTCACTATTTTAAAAAAAAGAAAAAGGAAAGCAGTTCCGTATTAACTTGTATTGCATGTTGCTTCAGTCATTACTCATTTGTTAACTTTTTATTCATTGCTAAATTAAAAATACTCTATTTCATACACTTTTTTTCTTGGCTAATATTATTAATAATAATAATATCAAGTACTTTTATAACACTGACCAGCTCCATTAGCTAAGTTTCTATTGACTTTCTGCAATGAAATACAATAAAATGTTATGCAATAAAGTAAAAAAAAGGGAAGGAAATTTGGAGAGGAACAAATTCTGACTTGTTTATAACTCAATGTTTAGGATTTGGGACTTGGGCTTGGGACTTGTCTGTCTTGACTTGGGACTTGACTTGGGACTTGTCTGTCTTAACTTGGGACTTGACTCTGGACTTGTCTGTCTTGCCTTGGGACATGACTGCCTTGACTTGGGACATGACTGTCTTGACTTGAGACTTGTCTGTCTTGACTTGGGACTTGACTGTCTTGACTTGGGACACGACTTGGGACTTGACTTGGTACTTGACTGTCTTGACTTGGGACACGACTTGGGACTTGACTTAGGACTTGATTTTGGTCTTGATTTGCGACTTGACTTAGGATTTGACTGTCTTGACTTGGAACATGACTTTGGACTTGTCGGACTTGACTTGGGACTTGACTTGGGACTTGACTGTCTTGACTTGGAACATGACTTTGGACTTGCGACTTGACTTGGGTCTTGTCTGTCTTCACTTGGGACACGACTTGGGACTTGACTTGTGACTTGACTGTCTTGACTTGGAACATGACTTGGGACTTGACTTGGGACTTGTCTTACTTGACTTGGGACTCAACTTGGGATTTGACTTGGGATTTGACTGTCTTGACTTGGAATATGACTTGGGACTTGTTTGTCTTGCCTTGGAACTTGTCTGTCTTAACTTGAGACATGACTGTCTTGACTTGGGACTTGTCTGTCTTGACTTGGGACTTGTCTGTCTTGACTTGGGACACGACTTGTGACTTGACTGTCTTGACTTGGAACACGACTTGGGACTTGTCTGACTTGACTTGGGACTCAACTTGGGACTTGACTTGGGATTTGACTGTCTTGACTTGGAACATGACTGGACTTGACTTGCGACTTGACTTGGGTCTTGTCTGTCTTGACTTGGGACATGACTTGGGACACGACTTGGGACTTGACTTGCGACTTGACTGTCTTGACTTGGGACACGACTTGGGACTTGAATTGGGACTTGTCTGACTTGACTTGGGACTTGTCTGTCTTGACTTGGGACATGACTTGGAACTTGTCTGACTTGACTTGGGACACGACTTGGGACTTGTCTGACTTGACATGGAACTTGACTTGGGACTTGTCTGTCTTGACTTGGGACATGACTTTCGACTTGACTTGAGACTTGTCTGTCTTGACTTGGGACGGGACTTGACTTGAGACTTGACTTAGGACTTAAATTTGGTCTTGACTTGGGACTTGTCTGTCTTGACTTGGGACATGACTTGAGACTTGAGTTTCAAGACTAGAGACATAACTTGTTACTTGCAAAATACCATTGGCGTCTTCCCTTCAAATTGCCCTGCTAGGCCTCAGTTATGTCATTTGGAACGTACTGACAATCAATCCTCACAGTCTGACAGTATGTGAGAAAGAGTGGGTCTGTGTGTGGTTTCACAGTGTGTGTGGCGAGAGGTCATACATTTCCACGCGCCCCAAGATGGCTTCACACACTCACACACACACATACTTTATGTCAGGTGAACTCGTTGGTTTTGAGGATCTGGTGTCGTGCTGTGTGTGTCGAGTTTCCCTCTTCATCCCTCCTTCACCATCTGTCACTTTCCACATGGAGAGTCATACAGGGGGTAACACACACACGCATAGACGAGAGAATATGTGCTTATGCAAGGAAGACTGTGAGTGTGCATATACAGAGTGAGTCACACACACACGGCCATTATTGAGTCAAAATGTGAATTTAATTTAAATGTCTTAAATGTGTATCTATGGCCCTGTTCGAACTTGGTATTGGGATCCTTCTCGAGTGATCCGTTTACAAGTGGACAGTCGAGACGGAAAACCATTTACAGATGGTATTTTCATGTGTCTTGAATGTGTCTTCAGTGGCCACTTGTGATCACATTTTGTGAGTAGAAGGGTTGCCAGATCTGACAAAAGCAACCCAATAAAAGCTATACTTACAATGTCAATGGAAGACTGCACAGCGTTTTGTGCAGCTTCTTGTGCTTTCAACAACTGTACAAACAAAATGTAGCTCTTAACCGAAAGAGAGGGAAGTAAAAACTGAAGTAGAACTTGAGTTTCAGATACAATTTTAGTCACTGAGTAGCGAAAGCGTGGGTGTGCTGTCGGTGTTCTGAGATTTAATAAAATCAGTCCCTCACACACACAGTGCTAACGAACCTGATCACAGTGCACAGGGCTATAAACTCAGAGTCTTTAATGTCCTTGAAGTATTGAAAGTTTTCCTCGTTTATGCTCTATTGGGTTTTTTAAAAATATATTGATAACAGAGTCCCTGTACTGTAGCTATACATTGTGTTTCTAGAACATGTCCAACAGACAGGAGTTTAAATCACATGTCTGGAGATTTATTTGTTGCATGCTTTCTGACGCTTTAATATAGCAATTCTATCCAACGGTATAATAATGTTTCCTTAAACAATGCTAAATATATACTGACGGCTAAATATATACTACCGAACTCAAAATATGCCCTTTCCAATTCTATACACTATTTTATATATTTTATTACACTAGCACCATCATTGCAAAATGTGTTGTAATATTGATGCCAGTAATGTCATACAGCATTTCTTAATGAAGCAGTATTAAAAACATGCCATTTCCTTAAATAGTTCTTTCACCAAGGTGCTAAAATGGTCTTGTATTATTAGACCTAGATACAGTATATTGTCATAAATGAAGAATAGCTATTAGAATGAGGAGACCAATTCATTGACACAAATACATTCATACATTAATGAGCACAGCTCATGTTGAGAACGGTAAAAAGAAGCGTCACTTTGAAGACAGACTGACGGACACAGGCGCAAAACCGCTTAACAGCATTTATTTTGACTAAACATTAAATGACACATACACCAAGAACATTCAACAACATGACATGAAACATTCAAAGACAAACTGGACGGGGACATGAGGGCTTTTTGTACAGACACTAATTACACAGACAAACGAGACACATTTATCATGAAAACAGCCTAGACAGGGAATCAAGAAACAAACACGAAGTGCGTGGGCTCGTCGCCTAGCGACCGCCATGCGTGGGACAAAGCGCACATAGATTCTGCGTAGCCAATACGTTTTATTATAGAGATTTAATTATTTGAATGTATGTAAAACACTCAAGCCACGGACAAAAAAATAAGTCAACACGAGTATTAGATACGACAGCGTGGCTGGGCAGTTCAAAAGTAGCTTGATTCTGTGCAAAAACCACAAACCTGGCATTACTGGTGACTAGGCGGTCCTTTGATGTTGTCGGGGACGAATCGGGACGCATCAGCGTTCACACTACAAATGTACACTACATCAGATCACAAGATGCATTTGACCCCATTCACACCTGTATTTAGTGCTGTCCACTTGTGAATGGATCACCCGAGACGGATGTTAATACCAGGAATTAACAGGGTCTGTATGTGTGCAAAACTGTACATATTGGGACACAATGCTTTAGTCTCTGCCCCCTTCAAAGGCCTTATTGGGCAGCATTTTAACTGAATAGAAATGTCAGAAGGCGTGATGTCAGTGTATAGTCTGGCCCTTCAGACTATACACTATAACTATTAGCTCGCTGTGGATGTAATTACTTGCTAGTTTATTTGCTTACCTGAGGACAGATCCCCAGCTAGTGCACATATTTTTCTGCTGCTCAACACAACTAGACTACTTGTAACTCAAGAACATAGCTAGCGAGCTTATTAAGGCTAACTAGCCTACATAAGCTGTGAGGTTGTGTTATGTTAGCCAGTTAATTTTAACCACAGAACAACTTCTGGCAAACACAAATACGACTGTTAGCTACGAGACGACACACCCTACAGTTGTAAACGACTCCTCGGTCATAAAGTAACAGTTTGGTTCACCATTCCAGATAAAGAGGGACGTCCCCATAACCTCAGCAGACATCCGATTTCTGCTGGATAACATCACACTGAATGTAATTTTATAAATATTACAGACAGGTCCCATATATGTTTTGAAATGACGTTGCAATTACGACATTCAACAACGTACATAAAGGTGCCTTCCGAATAGGACAGACTCCCCCATCGCCGGAGTACTAGCACTTCCGGGTTAACTGCACATGCACCTGTTACACATGAACTCTCTCACAGTATATAAACACTCAGTTTAGACACACACATTGCGAAATCTTGCTACTCTATAGTGCATTTCTGAGCGTTGTATTCTGATATTGTGATTCTGATTATTGACTCTTGCTTTGTTCTCTGTGTTTGTGGATTTGCCTTGCCCTTCGGATTTGTTCGCCTGTATTTTGGATTATTCTGTGTATGACCCATCGCTACATTACTGACCATGAACTCTGTCTCACCATCTCTAATAAACTCTGCTACTGGAGCTTACCCACTCGTGCAGTCAGATCATTACACTAACGCTGCCTAAACATGCTGCCTACCTAGGAAGCTGCCTTCTGATTGGAAATCAGTGGTAGTCTTGTGTGTTTGAGTATTTTGAATTTCAAATGTGTGTGTGATGGGGTTGTTGGGTTCAGCAGGATACCTGCCTGCCGTATGGTGTGTGTGTGTGTGTGTGTGTGTGTTATCCAACACTGGTATCAGCAGCCGTTTGCTGTGGGTTCAATTTCACTGCGTATCATCGAAAGTTTAATAATAAAGCACTTAATAAAGTAATGGAGGCAAATGTAATGAAACCCAGTGGGGCCTCATCAGACAGATCAAATAAGAGCCAGTGTGTGTGTGTGTGTGTGTGTGTGTAATTGATATCTCTAGAAATTTCCATGAGGTTATAAGTGCAGTAATTTGCCCTACATTACATTATGGCATGGAAATAATATATAAACAATTAATAATGTTAATATTTTTTATATATGTTGATGAGAATATTTGGTAAATTATGTCAGTGAGAGCTGCACTGTGGATTTTTGGCTTTTATAAAATTACACACTTTTTTTATTTCATCCTTTACCTCATTCGTTTTTTGCTTTTTCTTTCCATTTTTTTATTTATTTCTATCGTACATTCTTCTTTTTGTTGGATCTTTTTTATTTCACTTTGTTTTTGTTTCCCTTTTTCTTTCTTTCTTTCTTTAAACACAAGAACAGTTTATGAATCTTTGATACAAAAAAAATATTTCTAGCATCTGTGATATATAAACACACTCCTTACAGTATTAAATCATTGAATCAAACTTTAATCTCCATATAATAAAACGCTGTTGTACGCATCCCAAATGCAGGAAAAAAAACACTGTAGCTCCCTCTGCTGAAGACACCCGATAATCACAGCCAAATTCTCTCTCACTCATTCACTCACTCTCTCTCTCTCTCTCTCTCTCTCTCTCTCTCTCTCTCTCTCTCTCTCTCTCTCTCTCTCTCTCTCTCT
>JAOUQW010000049.1:405246-417202 GCA_028565825.1 Olivaichthys viedmensis | reverse complement strand
AACTAACTTGTTTCAGACGTTCCACAACATTAAATGTGACTATAAACGGATAAAAAGTGCGACGTGTCGTTCTTTAATAAATAATAATGTGTAAACGTTGACACACTGCTGTGGTATAAGAGGAATAAAACACTTGGGGACGTGCTGTTATAGGAAAATAATAAACTCCGGTGACAGTAACTCCACTTCACTCATTATTTTACTAGAACTGCACATAGCAAAGTGTTTTATTCCTTACATATTACTAATTACTATTTTTACATCTGACATTTTTTACTTCTGATCTACTCTCAGGTTCACTCTTCTCTTTCACACACATTTATTGCAAAGAATATATATAAGGATGTTTATTGCGAGACCTGATCGCCCCATTGCGTTACTCTTTATCATGAGTGCCAGCAAATTTGGCTTGTTGACTGCTGTAACCACACACACACACACACACACACACACCCGCCGCCTCCGTACATCTGTGCTAGCGGCTAATCCCCCGTGTTTATTGTGCTCACTGACAGGCACAGTGTGGAGAAAAGGATTTATCACATCATGCAACCTTTCCTTTCAGAGCATAAAAGAAAAGAAAGATGTCAAACAGAAACACGGCGAAAAAGAACTTCATAACACTGTTACAATGGATTATAGAGTGACTTAGAGACGGTACGAGGACGTGTGTGTGTGTGTGTGTGTGTGTGTGTGTGTGGAGAGGTGTAGACAGATAAGCCAATCTGAGGGATTTCATGCAAAAAAAATGCTTTAGCGATTTGAAATGTCAGTGATAAAAACTCTAAAAATTCTTCTTTTTTTTCTTTTTTTTAACAAAGATTAATATTTTCGTTTAAAACAGAACAACCAAGATCCAAACATCCTCTCCAAATATTAAACCAGTCGAGATTTCTTTATTACTGTGAATGCAGACTTGCACATATGGTGCACAGCTGGTTAGTTGAGTTTGGACCTTCTCCCTGTGTGTGTGTGTGTGTGTTTGTGTGTGTGTGTGTGCGTGCGTGCATGTGTGTGTACAGTACGCGTTAATTTCTCAGTACACCTGAAAACGATTTCGCCAAAAGTACATAATGAATTTAAATATCTTTATTTATGTTTCAGTGCGCAACAGCTAACATTTTAATATTTAAATAAACTCTTATATCCATTTCTTTACTGATGGTTCAACACTGATCTGGGATCAGTTTCATGTTTTTTTTCTCTGCTTACAATATATAATTGTGGCAGCGGGGGCGTGGTCGAGCGTCGGTGGCTGACAGAGAGCGGGGTCACGGGGTCACAGGGATCTCGAAGAGAGAGGAGCCCGAACACGAGCGGAGCCGATACCAAAGCCTGAAACCGCCGACTTCCTCCTTTTAAGTTTTGTTTTAGTTTTGAGTATGGGGCTGAAAAGCCTCCCTGAAAAGGGTTTTTGTTTTTCAAAATAAAAGCTCCGCTCCCCAAAACTGATCTGCCGTCAGTCTTTTCTCCACTACCCGCCGTAAAACGCTACAATAATATATATAATATATATTCAATAATCAGAATCAGAAGAATGTCAGCTAGCTACCTATGTACGATCTGTCAGGCTTAAATCTCTTCTTAAATAAATAATTACACATTATTGTCACCCGAGTGACACCACCTCAGGATTCAGCACAGACTAGAGCCCTGTGGAATTGTTCTTTTATTTAATTTATTTATTTATTTACATTTTTATTCTCTATAACATCAAAAATTATCGCTTGAAAAAACCGCTATGTATTTTGTATATTTTTTAAACTATGGTTTAAAAAAACAAACATTATATTGTTAATTTTTAATAAAACCTAAGCCAAATTTAAACAGCTTACATCAGATCTGTATTTTTAACTGTTTCACATTCTACAGTGAATTTAATAATGTTAAAAAATTAATTTCGAATAATTATTGAATGCATTTCTCAGGTTCTTTAATGGTTCTGATGCTTTGCTTTTTGTTTTTATCCGACCGAACCTGCTCCATTAGTTTGTGAGGCTGTCTTTATGAACCTCAGAAGATTGAAATTGTGTCGTTTTATTAACCTATTTATTACAATCTGCACTGTCCTGTAATGGTGGGTGGAACATAATTTGTTCTGCGGTAAATTATTTGTTGGTTCTAGTGGGACTCGGTAGTTAATTTGTTAGAAATGTTTTTCCACAATGGCCATGGTTTTATTGAAAATATCATGCTTTATGGCCTCCCAGCTGTTCCTGTTTACTGAATAATCAGGATTCATTCACTTTCCTTTCGGTTCTGTCCTGCTTTGGTGTGTCTGTGTTTAGGGTTGTTTGGGTTCGGCCTCAGATTTGTCGTGTCTGGATGCTGAGATATTTAGGATGCGTGTGTGTTGTGGTTTTGTTTTGGCCCCATTGTTTGAGTATCAGACTTTTGCATTGATGTTTGGATATTTGGGCGTTTGGGTGTCTGGGTTCTGGTATCAGTGACCCCCGGTTCCACCTGCTGGTTTCCTGCGTGTTGAGTATGAGGATGATATGGGGACAGAGATCATCCACATAAACATGAAAGTGTAAATCCGCCTTTATAAACCTTAACCAGATTAAAAACAACACGATTATTAATGCGTCGACCGTCTTATTCATAAAACACCTAAACACCAGGACACAGGAAGTTGGAGTTTGAATGTATAATGAGCTGATTTGCATATTAACGCATAATCCACCAATCAGATTTCAGTCTGGCTAACCGGAGTCGTGTTTGACTACAAGTGTAAATGCATGAGGTTAAAATCTGATCAGGATCCAATCCAGATACAAGACTCATGAAACCAGCAGGTGGAAACAGGGTCCAAGCTTTAGCTAATCTAAATCAGATTTTCGTCGAATTGGTCAGTCTGTCGCTATGATTTGATTGACGTTTGGGATTTTTAGCTAGTTTTAGTTTGAACAAATGTTTTGCTATGTATGAGATCATGACTATTAATATGATTAAGACGCCTCAAGGCCTTTTACACTAAATATCGGGCAGAGAAATTAGGAAAGGAGGCGGGATGCAAATTTTTTTTTTTAATAAATAAAATTCATTTCATCCTGAGCGTAAGCCAATAGAAAACTAGGGGGCGGCGCTGTGGTCTCTTGCTGTTGATTACTGATTAGCTAACACTGGCTGCTCAGTGAAGCACTATGTTCCCTTTAAAAACCCACCACAACTTTATGCCCATCATCACCTGATTTTTGTTCCACCCCAGTGAAAAAAATAGGGCGTCTTATGTTTGATGTTCCGGCGCTATCGTACCAGTTCCATCAGTTAGCAAACACTAATATCAGATTTAACTCGGCCGATCTTATCAATTAAAACTCAAACATGGTTTAAAGACATGGTTGAGTTTCTAAATAATAAATCTCATCTGAGTACAGGTTGTGTTTTTTTAGCTTTGGTCCAAAACATTAGCATTAGCATTAAGGTCTGGTTAAGTCATAATTTCACTATGTATACCTTCTCGATATTTTACTATAAAATATATATATTTATAAATATATATATGTATATATATATATAAACATTTGTAATTCCTTTCCCTTTTTTAATCCTGGTTAGTTGTCTAGCAAAATAGAGAAGATGCGCATCATTGTCATGCAGAAAAGCAGTGGCAGTTACAATAAACATCGCACGGTCATTAGCAACATTAGCGCGCTAGTCAACAGGTTCACATTTGTTTTCAGAAAGAAAATAAAACAATAAAAAAGAACCCCACTGACAACAGAGAAAAAGATGGAATGGAAACACGTGGGTCACTTTCTGTAGTTCAGGGTCAAAGGTCGAAGGTCACGACTGCTGTCCGCTCCACTGGGGTTCGGAAGGCTGGCTCAGGAATTCCTCCACCTGTCTGGCCATGTCCATCGTTTCGTCCAGATCGAAATCTCCGCCTTCGTCGAGCATCGGATCACCGCTACACACACACACACACACACACACACACACACACACACACACACTTAATGGCTAACATTGTGAAAGCTAGTCACTCATGTGAATAAGCTCTTACGCTACCATTCTCTTTTTTTACGTTTTGATTCTGCACATTTTCTTCAGAAACAGGAAGTCAGAGTGGGAAAAAAGACACCCCCACCAAATCTAAGCAAACTTTACACTAGCTTAGCTAGCTAGCTACACAACCAAGAACTTTGGCTACAGCTCGTTTTTTTTCCAGATATGGAGAATGTTCTCACTGCTACTTTCTCCCGAAACGTGCCGACTACACCAACGAGGATGGTATCGTAGACAACGGAGCCTCGCTGGTTTATGGAACAAGGCTGGACATGTTTGAGGCGTGGTCAGCTCACGGCCCGGGAGATGATGTCAGAGCTTACAGCTACATTTTTAACGCTCTGCATTTATGGACGTCCCGTGTTCACGGCTAGCTAGCTTCTGCTGCAGATCGCTAAATTCCTGCTTATGGAGGCAGGACATAAGCACTGCAGAAAAAATTCAATTGGATGCAGATCGCTCAATTTGCACGGCCCTGAGTGATATGATTTAACCTCTACTTCATTGAATTACAAACTGTCAAATTTAAACTAGAGTACATATTACACAATTTCTTTCTTTATTTTTACGCTATGCAATGGCATGTAGGCATCCAAAACACCAAGAGACACAAATGCAAAGCTATGAAACTCAAAATTTGATTTCATGGGTGTTTAAGAGAGTTAATAAATAAAAAATAGCATAAATTTAGCATAAAAGCGAATTCACATATATGACCAGCTTTCACTTGGTAGCGAAGTTAGCCGTGTAGCTCCAGTACAAAAAATCTAATATTAATTAATTAAGTGAATGAATATATTCACATGGGAGGGTAGATAGTGAAACTGTTTGGTTGAGTGACAGTAGGCGAGGAGTCCATGAAGGTGGGGTTTCCGGGAGACTGCTCAGGATTGGGCGAGGCAAACCTAAAGGGGCGGAGAAATAAATATTTAAATGCATTTAACAAAAGAGATGTGGTCTGTTTCATTAAACTTTAAAGAGGGAATACATTCAAATTCAGTACATCTTATAACGTAATTGTGTTTACCTGTCGCTCAATGTTAGCGTTAGTTGATTAGCTAGCTATGATAGTCAGCTACAAAAACTAACTGTTTGAAAAGAGTTAGTAAGCCAAGTGGTGTTAGTTGATTATCATTAGTTTGTTCACTAGCTAGTGTTAGTTAGCTCCTTAGTTATGCTAGTCAGCTCACTTCTCACTACAAGAGACAAAAACAGTTAGATAGTCTTTGGTGATCAGCATTAAGTTTGTTATCTAGCGTTGGTTAGCCAGCTCGATCTTTTCTAAAAAAAAGCTAACTATTCTAAAAAGATTAGTAAATTAACTCACTTGCTGTAATAGGGAAGTTTAATATCTTCAGGTGCCTAATATAGAGATGCACTTTTCACTTTTAGCATTCTCTTTTTTCGTTAGCTTTCCACCAAGACCGTAAACCTGCCTGTTGAAAATTTCCTGGTGAACTAAAGAGAGAAAGTACTCACTCCACTTTCACCACCTGCTTGATCTCTGGTTTGACGTAGCCGTCTCCCACTGCTTTAGCTGCAGATCACACACACACACATACGGAGTGAGTCAGTCGCCACACAGTGTGTAGGTCAGGAGATTACAGTAGTTATGGTGAGAGTGGTGCTGGCGTACAGTTTGGGGGTGTGCAGTAGCGGGAGAACACCTCGTCTTTAGGCTGGTTGGGGTACAGGAACAGCAGGTGGTTCAGGTCGCTGATGCGGTCGGCCAGAGAGCGAATGGAGAAATCTTTAGTGGTGAAGGGCATCAGGTTCCACACCATCCTCTCTCCTGGATCAGACACAGGGGATAAAACACAGGGGATCAGACACAACGGGGACCAGACCAGACACAATGGGGACCAGACATGGGATCAGACACAGGGGATCAGACAGAGGGGACCAGACCAGACACTACAGGGATCAGACACTACGGGGACCAGACACAGGGGATCAGACACTACGGGGTCCAGACACTACGGGGTCCAGACACCAGACACTACGGGGACCAGACACAGGGGATCAGACACAGGGGATCAGACACTACGGGGCGCAGACACTACGGGGATCAGAAACTACGGGGACCAGACCAGACACTACGGAGACCAGACCAGACACTACGAGTACGGGGACCAGACCAGACACTACAGGTACGGGGACCAGACCAGACACTACGGGGATCGGGGATCAGACACTACAGGGATCGGGGATCAGACACAGAGGACCAGACACTATGGGGATCGGGGATCAGACACTTCGGGGAAAGACACTATGGGGACCAGACACTACGGGGATCAGACACTATGGGGATCAAACACTTTGGGGTCCAGACAGGGGACCAGACACTACGGGGATCAGACACTACGGGGTCCAGACACAGGGGTCCAGACACTACGGGGATCAGACACTACGGGGATCAGACACTACGGGGATCAGACACAGGGGACCAGACACTACAGGAACCGGACCAGACACAGGGGACCAGACACTACGAGGACTAGACACAGGGAATCAGACACTACGGGGACAAAGACACAGGGAATCAGACACTACGGGGACAAGACCAGACACAGGGGATCAAACACAGGGGTCCAGACACTACAGGGATCAGACACTACGGGGACCAGACACTACGGGGATCAGACACAGGGGATCAGACACAGGGGATCAGACACAGGGGTCCAGACACTACGGGGATCAGACACTACGGGGATCAGACACTACGGGGATCAGACACTACAAGGACCAGACACAGGAGACCAGACACAGGGGACCAGACACAGGGGACCAGACACTACGCGGACCAGACACTACAGACACTACGGGGATCAGACACTACGGGGACCAGACACTACGGGGATCAGACACTACGGGGATCAGACAGAGGAGTCCAGACACTACAGGGACCAGACCAGACACTACAGGGATCAGACACAGGGGTCCAGACACTACGGGGACCAGACACAACGGGGACCAGACACAACGGGGACCAGACACTACGTGGATCAGACACAGGGGACAAGACACAGAGGACAAGACACTACGGGGACCAGACACTACGGGGACCAGACAGAGGAGTCCAGACACTACAGGAATCAGACACAGGGGACCAGACACAACGGGGACCAGACACAACGGGGACCAGACACAACGGGGACCAGACACAGGGGACAAGACACAGGGGACAAGACACTACGGGGTCCAGACAGAGGGGTCCAGACACTATGGGGCCCAGACACAGGGGATCAGACACTATGGGGACCAGACCAGACACAGGGATCCAGACACTACGGGGACTAGACACTACGGGGACCAGACCAGACACAGGGGATCAGACACAGGGGTCCAGACACTACGGGGACCAGACACTACAGGGACCGGACCAGACACAGAGGACCAGACACTACGAGGACCAGACCACAGGGAACCGGACCAGACACAGGGGACCGGACCAGACACAGGGGACCGGACACTACGGGGATCAAACACTACGGGGACCAGACACTATGGGGCCCAGACACTATGGGGCCTAGACACAGGGGATCAGACACTATGGGGACCAGACCAGACACAGGGGATCAGACACAGGGGTCCAGACACTACGGGGACCAGACACTACGGGGACTAGACACAGGGGTTCAGGGTTCAGACACAGGGGTTCAGACACAGGGGTTCAGACACAGGGGTTCAGACACAGGGGTTCAGACACTGGGGTTCAGACACTGGGGTTCAGACACTATGAGGACCAGACACTATGGGAACCAGACCAGACACAGGGATCCAGACACAGGGGACCGGACACTACGGGGACCAGACACTACGGGGTCCAGACACTACGGGGTCCAGACACTACGGGGTCCAGACACAGGGGTCCAGACACAGGGGTCCAGACACAGGGGTCCAGACACAGGGGTCCAGACACAGGGGTCCAGACACTACTTGGACCGGACCAGACCAGACACAGGGGTCCAGACACTATGGGGACCAGACACTACGGGGACCGGACCAGACACTACGGGGATCAGACACTACGTAGACCAGAAAATACGGAGATCAGACACTACACTACGGGGACCAGACACTACGGGGATCAGATACGGGGATCAAACACAGGGGATCAAACACAGGGGACCAGACACAGGGGACCAGACACGGGGGACCAGACACGGGGGACCAGACACGGGGGACCAGACACGGGGGACCAGACACGGGGGACCAGACACAGGGGATCAGACACAGGGGATCAGACACACCACAACACTCACTCATGCTATACAAACTGCTGAACTGCGTGACTGACTGCTTTATTGTTTGTGTAGAAAGTTTGACTGACTCACTGATTGATCTATTGGTTGATTGATTAAATTAATATTCTCGGCTGACCAATTAATACATTTGTTCATTGACTGATTGTTTCATTTATCTGAGTGATAAGTTCCGAGTTGGCGTAATTGATTAATCAGCTAATTGTTTATTTAATGGATTTATTGATTCATTTACTGACTGGCTGAATAATTGATTATCTAATTGCTTAATTTACCAATTGCTAGCTGATCAGATTGATTGATTTATGGATAGATTGATAGACTGAGCAGATTGATTTATGGATATATTGATAGACTGATCAGTTTGATTGATTTATGGATAGATTGATAGACTGACCAGTTTGATTGATTTATGGATATATTGATAGACTGATCAATTTGATTGATTTATGGATATATTGATAGACTGATCAGATTGATTGATGGATAGACTGATCAGTTTGATTGATTGATGGATAGACTGATCAGTTTGATGGGTCGTACCTGCTTTGTTTGGGTTCTCTGCCACCCAGGCAATGGTGATTCCTCCGATCTCAGAGTCGCTGAAGCGAAGCAGGAATGTGCCGTTTGGTTTGGACAGCAACATGTCCTGAGCCTGCTGCTTATTCAGGAAGCCCAGGATCGCCCTGTAACACACACACACTAATGTTTAACAGGTGAAAGCTCCTCTTTAGTTGTATGTTTGAGACTATTTGCTACCAGAACGTAGCGGCCGTGGTACCCGTCGTTCCAGTGAGCTTTAAGGTGTTTCTTCATGAGCTCTATGACTCCATCAAACCACTGCCAGAAGGTGAAGTTCCTTCCTGGTAAACTTTCCTGGAGAACACACGTTAGGAGCAATTACAATATACACGTTTCTGTATAAAGACCTGCAGTACAGATAAACAGCATGAACAAAAACCCTGTACAACAGCTGACTCAATAAAATAAATGATCAGGTCCTGAATCAGATTAGCTCGGCCTGAGCTTCACATCTGGGTCAATTAACATTACATTTCCCTCAGCTTTAACACTGCAGCTAGCGTTTCATTTCAGTTAGCTTCAGATTATTGGCTAGTGATGCATTTTGGCCAGCACTGAAATGAGGTTAGTGGTAAACTGCAGTTAGCATTAACATAGCGATCAGCCTAATGGTTAGCCTTCCCTACCCGGTTGAACTGGGACCAGGTCATGGTCATGTTACGATAGTCCTCGGCGTTGTTGCTCGAGCTGCTGAAGGCTTTCTGAGCGAGGAACACCAGGTTCTCGTCCGATAATCCCCGCTCGCTCTGCACCTCCGATTTATACTTCATGTTCAGAGCCTCGCACAGCTGTGGCCATGACACCTTATCAGGCACCACGAAGGGGACACGGCCCTGCGGGAGGACACACACAGGAAAGGACACGCTGTTATCCTGCAGTTTAAAATATTATATCATATATAAATATATTACCCACTATATATTTTACCGGCTCAGAGAAGGCGTTATCCCACAGCACAGTTGCCGTGGCGTTGTTGTCTTGACTACCATGGACGATGACCACGACAGGCAGAGATAACGTCTGAGTTAATTAAGAAAAGGACGGTTAACAGGTGTTCCTGGAGATTTTACAGCAATACAACTGGAACATTTATTATAAAATCCGTAATCTATCTACCCAAAAGCCAAAAGCCATGATAGAAATGTGAACTTACACATGATTTATTGATGTTCATGAGGAAAACTAAGCCGAGTGCATGAAGCTTCTGTTGGAAAATTTATTTGTGGTATGGTTTTACATTTAGTCAAAATTTAAAACAAGTGGACAACTGGACTAATAGGTCAAAGTCTTCTTCGAGAAAGGGCGCTTTCACACCTGCGAGTTTGGTGCGGACCTATCAAACCTTTCCTTTAGTTCTTTTAGACAGGTGTGAACACTCCGCCTGTAGTCAGGTGCGCACCAAACAACCGAACCATGATCCGCCAAAAATGGGGGGTCTCGATCCTCGCTCAAGTGAACCAGGGTTCTGTGTGTTACTGGTGGGAACCCAGTTTTACGTTCCGCACCAAAACTACGTTGAGCGCTTTTCATTTTCGATAATCGTCTTTTTTCGGTTCTAATAACTTCTAAACAGACTGTGGAGGCCACTGATGAACGATGAACACCAACGGTTCTGCATTGTTTCTGAAACTCTATTCTGTGTTAATACTGAAACATATAGAGCACCTCTCCCCACGGAACAACATGCATTTATTTCCAGAGCGCGTAGATCAATGGCTTAAATACATTTAAGGAATATTTTATAATCCTGATGAACAATAGGGTATAAATGGATCTAGATTATGGTGATGGGCTCCATAACGTGTGTATAACATCAGAGAAATGTGTTTATTAACCTTACTGCAAACTATGACTAATATCGGCACGTTTATAATTATATTATTCTATATTTTCTTTAATAAAACTGCACTTGCATGACCTACAGAGGTGAAACAAGTTCTAATATGAGAACCACTCAGAAGTGTCTATTAAATTCATGACTAATCAAAGGAACATCCACATGCACAAACAATTTGGTGAGTTTGAAAATCAGTGCAATGTGAAAACCAAAACCACAAAAACATCACAAAAAATCCAACTCTGGTGCGGAAACAGTAAAACACAGTGTTGAGTTATTTTACCTGTTTAGTTAAACTCAACACTGATGAGCATTACACAGATTTGAATATGTTACTCTATAACAATATAGAGTTGATGTTGCACTATAGTGTGTGACACTGCATGTTATCTAAAACGGTGTTAAAATCTATTCTTTAAGAGTTAATTTAACAATTAAAATTTTACTGTGTGGTAACTTTATAATTACAAACAAGAAGAAAAGTCCAGAAAATGTAGTGAGAAATAAAACCCAAGCGAGACGTATTAGAGTTTTAATGTTTAAGCCAATTCATTTTAAAGGTATAGTTTAAAGTGCAGACCTGTATTATAAACATTAATGACTGTAATAAATTAGGCTAAATGTTTAGTTAAATCACATGATCCACAGAATAACTCCAAACGTGCTGCTGTTATAGACTTGGGTTTAATAAATCCGTAAACAGATTCTGTCACTTTGGTCAGGATTATTTAGTTAAAACACACAATATATTACAATAATAACAGACGGTCTAATACAGTGAGCTCGGTTTCTCCTGAGGAATTAAAAAAGCATGGGGTCTGTAAGTTTAGCCAGTTTTATATGCATGAGGACAGACTGCGCTATGTGAGGAAGTCTAAAAACACCCTCGACTCTTAATGAGAACTCTCCGATTAAAACTTTTCTGTGTTTTCTTAACAATAAGCTGGAAATTTAAAGTGCACCTATCAGTTTAAACTCTTTATCACAATAACACCCGAATAAGAAACCTTTTCTTTTACAGAAACACAATTAATAGAGGAGATCTCACATCTTTGACAGGTAAAAGTTTATTATTCCTAATAGTAAAGCAAAGACCAGAAGCTTTTCAAAAGGGCTTCATTCGTTTCAGGCGATTCTAAAAGTAAAGTGTAAACCCATAAACCGTATATATACACACTCACCGGACACTTTATTAGGAACATGTACACCTTCTCATTCATGCAATTATTTAATCAGCCAATCGTGTGGCAGCAGCGCAATG
>JAOUQW010000049.1:364404-375581 GCA_028565825.1 Olivaichthys viedmensis | reverse complement strand
GGGCTGTACTGCTTCAGAAGATCAGCAAGATACGCCGGAGCTAAAACCATTTAGAGCTTTAAACGTCATAAGCAGGAGTTTGTGGTCTATGTGGAACTTAATAGGCAGTCAGTGTAGCTTGCATAGAACCGGGGTAAGTGTGTGTGTGTGTGTGTGTGTCGTGCAGCTGCAGATGGTGGAGCTCCTGGTGGCTCACGGTGCGGGTCTAAACGCCAAGTCTCATCTGGATGAAACTCCTCTGGGTGAGCGAAGCCTCTATAACACGTGTTTGTTTTTATGGCTCCTTGTGTACTATGTAGTCATCTGTACTTCCAGCGGTTTGTTCCCTATACAAGTGCACTAGATGGATTATGAGGTGAAGTGTTTGTTTTTTTGTTTTTCACTGCAAAGACTTTTACTTTCTTTTTTGTGTCAAATCACAAATGGATCTGTAGTCTCCAAGTGCACTACATAGGGTATCAAATAATGGCTTCCACACCCCTATACTTTATATGAATAATAAGGAATCATCGATTTAGGTCCCTATTTTCCATATTAATGCACTACATAGGGTATAGGAGCCATGTGTCCAAAAAAATGCCATTTTGGAATTGGCTCCCTACTACACACCCTTTGTGCATGTGCAGTGTGTATGCAGTCTTGAGCTGAACCTGTGTATGTGTGTGTGTGCGTTGTAGACGTGTGTGTGGACGAGGAGGTGAGGGCAAAGCTTCTGGAGTTGAAACACAAACACGACGCCATCATGAAGAACCAGGACAAACACAAAGGCTCACTGCAGAGACGAGCGTCCAGCGCCAGTAGCCGAGGGTCAGTGTCTGTGTGTCTGTCTGTCTCTCTGTGTCTCTGTGTGTGTGTGCGTCTGTGTGTCTGTCTGTGTGTGTTATGTATAATAATATTAAACCTTGTTTGATTCCGCAAAACTGAACACTGAAGATTCTGCACTGAACATGAAACACTGGTGTGTCTGTCCCTGTGTGTGTGTGTGTGTGTGTGTGTGTGTGAGAGCAGTAAGGTGGTGAGGAGGACGAGTGTGAATGAGCGCAGCAGTTTGTACAGGAGAGAGCACCATAAGGAGGCCATGGTGTGGCAGGACAGAGGGAGACAGGACAGACAGACAGAGGACGAGGACGATGACAGACAGACGGACTCCGAACTCAAGCACATGGTGAGAAAGTGTGTGTGTGTGTGTGTGTATTCACCTGTAAGACGATTGGCCGTGTATTCTCTAAAATGATTGTGTCGTTAATTACCATACCAATGTAGTTGTGCTGTTAATGTGATCTCTGACGTGATTGGTCGTGTGGTTAATGTGATCTCTGACGTGATTGGTCGTGCGGTTAATGTGATCTCTGACGTGATTGGCTGTTCCCCTGATGTAGGCGGCAGCCTCCAGTGGAGGTCACCCGGATACCGACCGAGGAATAGAAAACGGAGACCGCGACTCGGTCGTAGGAAACGGCGGCACCTTCGTGGCTCCCTCTGCTTCGTCGCTGGTTCCCGGAGAGCTGCGCAGCGGTGGACGCAGGGACCGCAGCGCCTCCTATCAGCTTACCCCGGCAACACCGAACACTGACCCCGGCGACATGGACAGTATGACCCGGGAGAAATCGCACCAGACGCTCGCGGAGCTCAAACGGCAGAGAGCTGCTGCAAAGCTTCAAAAACGCCTGGCTCCAGCGCCGCCACTACTTCCTCCCACACAGGAAGAGGCGGGGCCTGCGGAACAGGCTCCTCAGGAGGCGCAGCCGGTGTTCTTCACACCTGCGAGCGGAGACCCGCCCCTACTGAAGCTCAAAGCACCAGAGGAAGAGGAGCCAGCCAATCAGAAAGAGCCGTGCTGCGGACTCATGTAGGGGAGCGCAAGCACATGCGCACACACACATTACAACACATTACAACACACACTACAACACACACACACATTACAACACTCACACACACACACAACTCACACACACACATTACAACACACATTACTCACACACACACACACACACATTACAACACACACCCACATTACTCTCACACACACACACACACACAACTCACACACACACATTACTCACACACACATTACTCACACACATTACAACACACACACATTACAATATACACATTACTCACACACACACATTACTCACACACATTACAACACACCCACACACACATTACTCACACACATTACAACACACACACACATTACAACACACCCACACACACATTACACACACATTACACACAGTGTTTCACTGGAAAGCACAGAGAGCAGAATTCCTCAAACATTCCAGCAATAAACGGCGATGTTTCCGTTTTATACATCATTGTATTTTTGTCTTCGACGCTCCAGTCAGCGGAGTCCATCACTGTAACAGAACTTCACTTCCTGTCCTCATTATCATGACTTCCTGTTGTATTTATATACATGTTCTTGTCGGAGGAGAGAGAAGGCAGAGCTCGAGCACTTTATTCCAGACAACTCAACATTCCATTAACACACAGCATGCTTGAGTCATTATTATTATTCTCTCATCTCCAACGGCTCCCTCGTGCACTTCACAGGGTGTAGAAACCGCTATTCTATACCCCATGTAGTGGACTTGTGTAGGGTGTAGGAAGCTGACTCCAAAGTAGTTCCCTACTCAGAAATATAGTGCACTTCACAGGGTGTAGAAGTCTTTCTTTATTATTTAGCTTGATTTAAAATATTGATGTAATATGAAAGTTTGTGTCATTTTCTTTTTTTGTTAAAAGGTTTATATCTAAAGTAATATAATATAATGAAGAATAAAAGTTGAGCTGTTCTGTGAAGGCGTGTGTTTTGAAGAACAGATCTCACTCTCGGTTTAACGCACAGCCACCAACATTAAAAATTCATTCGTCAAAATATTTTTTCCTCAGATATATATTTAGAAGGAGAAATATTTTAGCTGCGAGTCCTCACTTGTGGAAGGAGCAGCGGACGTCAGCGGAGCGTCAGCACACCTAATCTGAAAATAAACATTAAGCTGCTGTTTTTGTAAGAAATTCATTTAGACACGTGCTGATTGTTCGTTTCCTATGGAGAAATCTGGGATCCTCTTAGCCCCGCCCCCTCAGCGCTCTGAACCCGTTTATAGGCGTTATGTGATAATTAGCACATGGCTAATGAAGCATTAGCATGTAGCACACACACCGTGTTAAACACATTCCTGATCCATTCCTCCTGCAGTAATGATGAAGAACATGATCACAGGATTTTATTCACCCGTGTGTTAGAGCTGGAGGCCATCATGTGGAGACCAATTTGGATAATAAAAATAAATTTGTTTAATTTAGCTAAAAGTTATTTTTCTAAGATATTTATTGCAGTGCTTTTGTTTATGGCCCAGCTCTGTGTTAATGCTATATAATCACAGTTTACCTTGTCATTAAACTGTACGTACTTAAAATACAGAATGAATTGTCGCTCGGGGGAGTGTTGCTCACCCAGACCTCATCTCAGGTCAGGAAGGATAATCATCGAGTCTTTGAGAAAACTAGCCGCATTGTTAGCACACACTGAAAAGCTACATGCTAGGTTTAGGACCGGTCGAGCAGAAACACGCCTGAAAATGCTTCAGTGTCGAAATCTAAAACAAACATTAACGAGTTGTATTATCCAGTTAGCTAGCTAAGAATGCTAATGTTGGCTCATGTATACAGAATGGGGAATTAGCGTCTCCTCCTATGATGTTCAATAAGCAGCAGTTTGAAAAAGATGCCGCTGGCTTCAACATGTCTCAAAGGAAACGCGTGTTAGCCTTGATAGCAGAGACTCAGCAATGCTAGCCGCTAGCTACTTCATGCTGTGCTAGCACAGTTCAAAATAAAAACTGCTAACCATCGTGAACGATGTATAAACGCTACTCATGACTAAACATCGGAAATGCTATGAATGCTAAACACTGGGGCATGTTGTGGTGTTTAACTGTTGTAGCTAGCAAAGAGGCTAGTTTTCGGCCTCCTGATTAATTTAAATAAAAGAAGCCCCGCCTCCTCTTGTCACATGTAATTAATCCGAATCATTTCTGCCTTGAGAAGAGCTTCACGAGTGAATAAAGGACCTGGAAGATTATATATATATATATGAAATAAATTTGGAATTTATTTATTTATTTATTTGAGGAAGCACTGGACCGCCATCGGGGACGTGCGAGTGCGATTTAATCTTTTTTTACTGTCCCGTTAACATGATTTTTTTTTGCGTCCTGCTGCCTTTAACTGCTGTCTGTTCTCATGGCTCTATGGACTCGAGTGCAGCAAGAGAAGCCTATATTTTGACCGCTTTAGATTTTTAAAGAAAAAGAGATTTATATTGAAGCTATTTTGATAGCGTGTTTTCACGGTTGGAAATATGATGTACTTTCAAAATCTTATTTAAAAAAGAACTGACAAAAATGTCTATTGTATGATATTTCAGTTGCACAAAAAATGTTTTGTTCCGAGTTTAAATAAAGCACATGAAACCGTCATTGGAACTTGTTTTGTTGAATTATTTTACCTTTGATCTCCCGTGTGCCTATATTCTATTTTTATATTGCGATAGTTCTCACCTTTTTATCGTGCTTTTCACCCACGCGTCTGATGAACAGCATTTTGGGCCTCGTGTTGTGTTTAAATTTGTCCTAAATGAGGACCCTTAGAAGACCTCTGTCCTTGTGCTGCTTTCTGAACGGGACCGATTTCATCTCCGCCCAAAACTTCCGACTCCTCCCGTGTGGAATGCTAGATCAAGTGTCCACCATAACATCACTGTGCATGTTAAATATTGCGATATATTGCATAACTGACGTATTGGCTCATGCCTGTTGTTCAATGTTTTGTTTTTCCTTCTTTTTTTTTATTATTATGATTAAAACTGTCATTATTTTAAATAATTAAGTTTTGTGTACGAGTGGAAAAAGTGCTTCAGATGTTCATAAGATGTAAAAGTACAACCTTTTTTTGTTTTTTGCTTTATTATATATAAAAAAAATGCCGAGCTGGGTTCTCCACACTGATGAAGATGAAAATAAAAAGAATTAAAATAAAAAAAAATTAAAAATCACACTCTAAAAGACTCGGTGTGAGATTTTTATTTTTTTCCAATTAGACACATTTTCTACACCTATATATTTTTTTTTTCCTCTTTTTAATTTTTAATGTATTTTTATCATTTATTATTTATTGGTTTAGTAAGACGCTACGGTGTGATAGAAGAACATGTGGTTTGGGACGTTGTGCACAGATCCTGCATCACAAATAAGAGACACTAGGAAAAGAACGCCATGGCTTTGTGTTGTTGCGGCCTATTCGGTAGCTAATCGGCTAAATAGCTGTTAGCGTATGAGATTAGCGCTCTACATAAATTGGCACACTCAGCTAAATCCTGACAGAGGAACACCGAAACGCTAAACCCATGTGACCTCGAGCTCCATGTTCCACATAACTTTACACTTTATTTCATTACACACTCGTCTGAATGCTACATTTATGAACCCACGCACCGCTCGCACTGCATTATGGGTAACACACACACACTGAGGATAATGCTGTTTTTGTAGTCCGTCTTAGCACATTTTAGCTGTGTGCGAAATCCTTCTATAAAACTGAAACCTAAAATCACCGACCCGCTATCCATTAGTCCTGACTGCGCTCTCGTTAATCCAGTCCCGTGTTAGACTCTGCCCGCTGGCTTTGATTGATGGTGTTGACAGATTTAATGATTTCATGGCATGAAACAAGGCCTCAGCATGTAAATAAATAATAATAATATTACTGATGTAAATAATGAAATATAAAAAATATATATTTTTTAAATGTTGAAATCAAGAATGAAATGTATTCCATTTAAGTTTAGATTTTTAACGTTTGAATTCATTATTTATCCATTAAAATAGTTATTTCAACTTTTTAAATAATTAATTAATTATGCATATCATTTATCTATTTCATATTGGTACCCTCAGCCATTCATAAAAGTAAAAAAAAAAGGCTAAATCTAATATCGAAATAAAGAATAATAATAAAAGTATAAACAAAAAGTATCATCATTATTCAGGCTGAAAGTATAAAATCTATGTTGTATTTAAGAAAAATGATCAAATTTTAAATCAGTGTGGATGAGTGTTGAATAGACTACTAATAATAATTGTTATTATTATTACAATAATAGGGGGAAAATAAAGCTGTTAGGAAATTTAAATCAATTTTCTTTTCTTTTAGTAAAGTCCTTTTTCACGCAGTGAAGGAAATCCTCTGCCTGAATTTATGACATCAGAGTAACATGAGGACATTACTCGCCTGAGGCTCACATGAGCTCAAGTGTCTGTCACACACACACACACACACACACTTCCTCAGTCTCGCCACTTCCTTGCTGTCCTTCAGTCAGATTCAACATTGTGCTTCCTCTGACCTGAGGGGGTCGGGGGCGGGGCTTCCGTGGCTCCCCTGACTTTCAGGGGTCAAAGGTCGTTCCTGTTTAACCTCCCAGCTGAAGGTGGTTTCCATTCCGAAGACGGAGACAGACTTCGAGTGACGTTAACACTCACACACACAGTGTGTTTGTTCATCAGCAGTGAAGTGAGTATGCGGTGATTAACACTGAGTGAGTGTGTGTGTGTGTGTGTTAGACCTATTTATGTTAATACCTTTTACTTTGTTTATTATTGTTTATTATAGTTTTTTTTTTTTTTACATTAACTGTGGAGTTGGTGTGTGTTCTAATCAGTTAATCAGTTATTAATCATGCTAATTTTTGGTCCAATCAGGTGTTTAACATAAAGAAAGACATATTCAGGTTTTGTTTATATAAAAAAAGACGTTCATTAGAATGAGTATTTCACGTTCGCACTGGTTTTGACCCTCTCGACTTTTCCCCGTGCCGTATACACGTGCAGTTTCAGTGTGTTTGAATCCCTTGTTTTCAGCGTTTTCTCTCAGGGGGTCTGCTGCTCCGTTCAGCCGGGGTCATGGTCACCGTGTTTAGTAGAAGATTCCACAGCCCGCTCTTCTGGAATTCACCACTAAGGAAGCTGAAATTTTCGGACAGCTCCGAGTTCACGAGTCATGACGCGATGTCGGCGTCTGTCGTGTAAGTTGGGTCAGCAGTGCAGTCGATATAAAATGGAATTAACCAGCACGTCTGAGGGAAATGTTGATGTTCCTGACGGCTCTGACTCGTTTCCACCTTCGTACTGTCCGTATACAAGACTTAAAGGTGCTACCTGGCTAAAGCGTTAGTCACCAGCAGAGATGTTCTCGAGTCACTTTTTGCAGGTCCGAGTCAAGTCTAAAGTTTTTAGCGATCTTGTTAGTTGCAGGCATTTTAGTGCACATAACTAAAACTTGAGTCAGTCGAGTGCAAGTCCGAGTCGCTAACTTGAGTCTCCATCTCTGGTCACCAGTTAGCTTATGCTTGCCGTCCAGATTTCTCGGTTGCCTAGCAACTTTAACCACTTAAACAGCGAGCATATCGTGTGTTTGTCTTCCCATGGACACACCAGACGTCTGAGCCATGTGTGGGATTTCCTGGTTTGCACTAATTGTCTACTGTTTGCTGATGATCATGTTTTGGATTTGTGTATTGGTTTTGTTCTAATAAACCCTGACTTTACCAGTTTAGCATGCCAGAACATTAACATCTTTATTTCTTTACATATTTTTTGTATGTATTGCCATCCTCGAATACCTGGTTTGAGTGATAAAGCACTTGCTAATTAGCCTGCTAAGCCTGTATAGTGTCTAAACACTAGTGCTAGAGCCTTTGACTGATCAGCTGGACTGTTCAGTCAAAAGCTCTAGCACAAGTGTTTAGATACCATACATTTAGACTTGAAGCGTCAGCTGGTCTGAACTTGTTTTCAGACCAGCTTGCTTTCGAACACGTGCAGTTGTAGAAACTCTACACTCGAGCCTCGAGGGGCACAACATGTGCCGGTCACTCTTAAAAATAGCCAGGCCAGCATTTCGCTTCCAGATTCTGCCAAATGTCATGGAAGCTCAGCACATGGTTTTGGAGATCTTAGGCATGTCTGGTGACGCATTCCTGTTTCCGTCCCATCAGAAGTGTCACTCACTTTGAAATAACTTGCATAGAAAAGACTCACATCCTTTGATTGGGTCTGCACCAAGTAAAGGACACTCTCACAAAATCAACATCCCGTCGCTCAGATGCTGGTTTGATGCTCCGTAAGGTAGGAAATGTGTTTTTATGGGTGTAAAGGGTGAAACCATAGGAGCTAGCAGAAAGGTCTGAGAACCTCATCCAAAGTTTGAGATCATTCTAGCGTAGACCAACACCACTCTTGTTACAAAAGGTAAGCCGAGCACCAGATGCACAAGTGTACACTCAAGTATGTTTTGGAGACTTTCGGATATGAGACTTGCTCATGAACTAAGGCATAATTATTAGTAATGGCTGTGATGGTTATTGTCATCAGTTCCAGGAAGGCAGGTGTGTTTATAAGTCTTCATTGGTTGATTTTGAATCCTCAGTGCCACCCAGTTTCCTTTAGCCAAACCAAGACATTTTACTACAACATCTATGACTCAATACTGATTCACTTACTCACTGATTGAATGACTGACACTCACTGACTAGCTCACTGAGTAGCGCACTGATGCTTACTGACTAGCTCACTGAGTAGCGCACTGATGCTTACTGACTAGCTCACTGACACTCACTGACTAGCTCACTGACACACTGACTAGCTCACTGACACACTGACTAGCTCACTGACACTGACTAGCTCACTGACACACTGACTAGCTCACTGACACTCACTGACACTCACTGACTAGCTCATTGACACTCATTTACTAGCTCACTGAGTAGCGCACTTATGCTTACTGACTAGCTCACTGACACTGACCGACTCATTGACACTCACTGACTTGTTCGCTGATGAGCTCACTGATACACACTGACTGACTCACTGATATACACTGACTGACTCACTGATACACACTGACTGACTCACTGACACTGATTGACTCACTGACACTCACTGACTTGTTCGCTGATGAGCTCACTGATACACACTGACTGACTCACTGACACTGATTGACTCACTGACACTCACTGACTTATTCGTTGATGAGCTCACTGACACACTGACTGACTCACTGACACTGATTGACTCACTGACACTGACTGACTCACTGACTAGCTCATTGACCAGCTAATATTATCTTGCTAGCTAGTAGTCAGTAGGCTCATGTTATTGGTAGCTGATTAATATGAATTATTTAGTAGATTAATGGAGAAAGAAGCTGTTTGAATGTGTCTACATAAAAATATTTTAACTAATAGATGAAAGAAAACATTACTAAGTAACTAGCCACTCAGATGTATGTGAACAAGTATCCAACTTCAACCTAATCAACCAACATGCATTTCAAATGATGCTAACTGGAGCTAGCTAATTTAATAATCTGGCTAGCTATAACTTGATTAACGTTTTATTTTTGCATCTTAATGCAGCAATGTAATATGTTCACATTTTCCTGTTTTCTAAATGTTAGAGAACAGCAGATTAATTTTTTTGTTTTTGTTTGTTTGTTTATTTAATAATTTAGCTTGCTATAATTAGATTAGCATTGTCTTTGTATCAGTCATGCCGATTCGCCAACATGATTTCTCCCTATTAATTCAGGAAATGTGGTAATATTCTGGTGATATGCAAGCTAACTGGAGATAGCTAATTTAACATGCTAATTTAATGCCGATGTAATGTTGTGATTATTATTTTGTTTTCTGAATGCTAGCTAACTAGAGGATACATGTTTTTTGTTAATAACATAACCAGCTATAACTTTTTATTGTCCCTGTCGAGTCTCCAGTATTATTTATTTGTATTAATGCATGTGATGTTTTGTCTGTTTTCTGCAGAGTGACTCCAGCTGAAGATACGATGATGGACGGCGTTGTGGTTCCTGGTAGAAAGGTGTTGACGATGGACACCATGAACCCTAATGTGAAGAAGGTGGAGTACGCAGTGCGCGGGCCCATAGTGCAAAGAGCTGCGCAGATCGAACACGAACTTGCACAGGTATGAACATCGTTAAGCTACGTTCACACGTGAACCCAGATCATGCTGCTAGAATGTTGCTAGAACTTTCTGATGGACAGAAGCTCAGATTTAGATGAATGAAGGTGTTTTGAATGGGAGAATTTGCTTCTCCTTTTAGCCTACATCGGGGTCAAGCCTTGATAACATTTTGTCCTCACCGTACATGGACATGTTCTGCTCTGATTCATTGACATTTCAGAACCATGCTGAACCCTGACCTTAGATGTAATTTGAGATGTCAAATGATCAGGCCATTTATGATTCTTATCTCAGATTCCTCCAGACTTTATTTTCTAACAAAAATAGAGAGCATAAGGGTTAAAATTCAGCATCAGGCCAGCAATAATAAAGAATAGAATAAGTAGTAAGTAGTAATAAGTAGTATAATAAGTTCTGTACTACTCCGTCTTCTAATGATAAAAAATCCAGAGGCATCATAATCCCAGAATGTCTTGATGAGTTTAGTCCTATCGGGTGTAACGAGCGCTATACCTTGATGATGTCTTCTAGACCAACTACTTGTGTATTCGACTCAATACCATCTAAGTTACTTTTGGAATTATTATCAGTGATTGGGGAACCTTTACTAAACATAATAAATTCATCACTCAGCTTTGGGCCACGCCCTGTTGTTAAGCCACTTCTTAAGAAACCACATGTTGACCCTTCTGATCTCTCCAGTTATCGTCTATCTCCAACACGCCTTTTCTCTCTAAGATTTTGGAGAAAGTTGTGGCCTAAAAGCTCTGTTCTTTTTTAAGTAGGAATAGCAAGCATGATGTGTTTCAGTCTGGTTTCCGGAAGCATCACAGAATCAGCACTGGCTAAAGTGCTCAATGACCTCCTGCTCGCCCCAGACTGTGGTGATGGTTCTGTTTGGGTTCTGTTGGACTTAAGTTCAGCATTTGACACTATTGACCATCATATTTTAATGGACAGGCTTGAAACCACGGTCGGGTTCTTGCCTGGTTTAGATCTTAACGAGCCTTTCCAAGATGGCGGCGCGGTAGCATGCAGCGGCCACTATGGGTCCAGAATATATGGTGCTTTTGTTACTTGTATCTCGTTTCAGTGTATAATCTTACATGTAATGTTCATCAGAAA
>JAOUQW010000049.1:296124-312280 GCA_028565825.1 Olivaichthys viedmensis | reverse complement strand
GTGTGAAGGTGTAATAAACTGTGTAATAAACTGTGTGAAGGTGTAATAAACTGAGTGAAGGTGTAATAAACTGTGTGAAGGTGTAATAGACTGTGTGAAGGTGTAATAAACTGTGTAATAAACTGTGTGAAGGTGTAATAAACTGAGTGAAGGTGTAATAAACTGTGTGTGCTGGTTTACTGTTAGAGATCTTACTTGAAGCCCCAGCCTGTTCCCCCCAGCACTATAGCTGCCAGCAGAATGGCTCCTGCTAAAGAGCCGATGATGATGTTTGTGCCACTCGGACCTGTAGACAGATACAGACACAGAGGCACAGACACACAGAGATACAGACACACAGAGACACAGACAGAGTTAAATACACAGAGACACAGACAGAGTTAGACACACAGAGACACAGTGTGTACAAAAATGTTTTTTTTTTTTAAAGTGCTTTTAAACAGTGCTGAAGTATTATTTCAAAATAACAGTTTAATTAAATACCAAAGTATTTATAATAACTGACTGGAGTGTGTGTGTAAAACAAATGTAGTCTCTTTAGTTTAGCACTGGAGCTATGAGGCTAATGTAGCTAAAAAATAAGGTTAGCATTGTGTAGAATACTACATGTACATTTGGGTTTAAGGGAACCTTGTGTACATTTCATTCTTTAATGAGGTGTTGTGTTCTACCTGTGTTCTGAATGCAGCCCGTCAGGCTCAGTGTGGGGAAAATGTAAATTAGCCTTTCTATTACAGGTGTGAAGTACAGACATGGCAGCAGACCTTTATATTTCTCAGGTCCCTCTGGAAGCTGTGGATCGGGGAGCGGGTCGTACACGCTGCAGTCCTTCCCCGTGTGGTCCGAGTCACAGATACACTTCACCTCGTTACTGCACGTCTGAGAGAGAGAGAGAGAGACATGAGCCAAACATTAGTGTTAAAGCCAAGAGTCAACAACGTGGCACGCTAATAATGCTGGAAATGACCATAACATGCTACACTAAGATTAGATCTCAAATCGCACACAACACACTATTCTCTTACACTGTACACTATGTAGTGTCACTATCTAGTACATTGAGTACATTGACCTCTCGTGGCTCCAACAGCGCCATCATGGTCCGGCTTTTTTGAGAAAAAAAAGATTTTCTGCTGATCATGTGAACTACAAACACATGGCCTTTGCAATGAACACACACACACACACACACACACGTGTGTTATTGAGGTCACAGCATCATCAATGTGTAGTGCAGTGTTTCCAACCCGGTATTCCAGAGGGTCCACATTTTCCCCCAAATGTTTCCCCCCCCCCAACTCCCAGCACACCTGACCCAGGTATTTAGTGTTGATTGCTTGTTCAGGTGTGTTGGGAGCGTGTGGACTGGGGTCTCTGAGGAACAATGTGGGAAACAGTGAATTAGTGAATTAGTGGAGGCGTGGCCTAACCACATGCTAGATAAATGTGACATTTATAGTTTGCTAGCTGTATTATAAAGATCTGAGTTTTTTGTAGATTGCAAGGCTGCAGTATGCAGGAAAAACACACTACACTGAGCTACATTTCACTGTTTAGGTAACACACATGAAGCAGAGCGCAGCACAGTTTGGGTCGTGTGTGTGTGTGTGTGTGTGTGTGAGACTCACCCCGTGATCAGAGCAGATGTGTGAGGTGGAGGAACCCGGACACACAGACAGGTTAAAGGTCATCACCGGCACACAGCGCCGCTCCAAACACATCATGTTAGGACCACACAAAGTCCCGTCCTCTACATAACCCAGGTCTGAACCGTCCTCCAGCATGGCATGACCTCCACTGCACACACACGCACGCGCACACAGACACGCACACACGCATACACACACACAAGGTGTAAGGGTTATCAGCAGGCAGCACATCGAGGGAGATCATCTTCCACCATCTGTCCTTACTGTACGTGTTACAGGTGTCTCACCTACTGTTTCTGTTAACTATTCTGTCTTCAGTCTCTCACATACACGCGCACATGCACACACACACACACACACACACACACACTCACTGGCAGTCCAGGTACTTGTTCTGATGGTAGATGGTGAGACTTGTCACTTCTCCGTCCAAATCACCGTAACGCGGTTTCACCGTCATATTAGAGCACAACAGAAACCCACACAGTACATCCCTGAGGGAGAGAGACACAGAGAGAGAAAGAGACATAGAGAGAGACAGAGAGAGAGAGACAGAGAGAGACACACAGAGAGAGAGACAGAGAGAGACACAGAAAGAGAGAGAGACACAGAGAGAGAGAGAAAACAAGAAGAAAACAGCAGACAGTTAGTGCACTATATTACACCAACTTTCCCAGAATGTGACTGTCTCTTTCTCTGTGTGTATGGGTGTGTCTCTGTGTGTGTGTGGGTGTGTGTGTGTGTGGTAATAAACCCTCACTGTTTACTGCACTGGATCCAGCCCTGTCCACTGGAGTCTCGTCCACAGTTGCCCTTCTCTGTCCCCTCAATGTTCAGCCTCTCATAACACACCCGATCTGCTGAGCCTAACACACACACACACACACACACACACACACACACAGTCAGTAACAGCATCACTGATGAAGCAGCAATAATGTCTCTAAGTGTTCTATAGGAAAAGCACTTTCATGAAGGTACACAGTGTAGGGCACTAGGGGGCGCTAATCACTAACAAAAGGGGACTTGTGTGAAAGTGCTTGGTGTTGGTGCTTTTCTGAGAACTTGAGCTGCTCTGATGAAAAAATTGCAGCAGCAATACTTTTTCAAACTGCCAGCAACCCACAGGATTACATGTAAAATATGTCCTGGCAGGTGGGGAAAAAGCGGCCCGTGTGAACATAGCGTATTTAAAAGTAGCTTGTGTTTCTATGCATGTATTCCAGTTTGAGAAACTGACAATCAGATCAGTAAACCACTGTTTAAAATAACTGCTGTCCAAGTTGTGACTGTAGAAAATGATATCAGGCGATATTATGGGTTATCGGAATTTTTCATTTTAAACATTGGTGGCATTCCAGCTTCTTTTAAAATACATTTAAAACAGCAACAGGCCAGACTACTGAAGCTTTTGGAATCAAATACTACATAAATAATACATAAAAGAAATACTAATAACAGAAATACTCATAACAGAAATACTCATAATCAGGGATTTTTTTTGGAATCAGGAAATAAAATAAATAATAATAATCGAAATGCTAATAATCAAAGAATTAAAGAAATCAAATAATGCTAATGCTTCACCCAAAAAAACAGACTATAGTAAGGAGACAGTACTAGAGAAATTATGCTCCCTGATTTCCACTAGCTGTCATTAGTTTTAGTTTTAACACACCCCACCTCTACACCATCGGGTGACCTCACACGCACTCGCACTCGCACTCGCACTCACTCACGGTAACAGACTTGACTTTGATGTTGGACTTACCGTGTCCCCACAGCGCCTGACACTGCGCGTCTCTGGTCTTACAGCGGCCCCCGTAACAACGACCCTGACAGAGGTGCATTATGGGAGATTGGTGTTGGACATTGTGAAAGTGCTGAGGGTGTACAGTAGAGTGTAAAGGAGCAGGTGATCAGACTTACCTGTCCCACATCACACATGTAGCCGTCTAGTTTATGCACGTTGGGGGGACACTGAGGCAAAACACAAACATCAGCATCATGAATACTGAACAAAAACCATCCGGATTATAAATACTGAACAAAAGAATACAGATCATAAATACTGAACAAATCTGATTTATAAATACTGAATAATACTGAAATATAGCATAAATACCATAATCTAGATTGTAAATACAGATAATGAATACTGACAATTAGAATAATGAATACTGAAAATGCGGATTATGAATGGATGATTCAGTAAGGCAGGATTTTTACCTGGCTGGAATCACCAGGACACGTTTCTGGAATATCACAGTCGTTTACGGCGTCTCGACACACCACTCCTCTATGCTCATACTGAAACACACACACACACACACAGAAAGCTGTGTAAAGGTATGTGCATGTATTATATAATATAAATGACAGTATATATGGATATAAAACACTACAACAATGTGTGCCAGAGAGCAGCTCTTCAGTCAGGAGGAATAAACATAAACGAGTGTAAGCTTGGTGTTTGGTAGAAGTTGGCATGTTTCTTACCCTACACCTGTTACAGCACAGTCCATTACTGCACATTGCATCATGGGTAAGAGTGCACTTCTTACAGCACGCTCCTCCGGCTCGAGAGCACTCCTGTCATGATCAGAAACACTGAACATCAGTACACAGGAAAGTGCAACTTCCTGTTTAGTCTCCTCGACCGATAACAGGCCGTTTACTTTTATTAACAGGTTCAAGACCTTATTGTACTGTAGACGACTGATCCAAACTGAAGTGCTGCAAAAACATTGACTTCATAAGGTCCTTCTTATCAGTCATTATTGAAGGGACTAAATTATTGAGATTTTGGTTCTGAGATTCTGGGGAGGGGGATGAGGGGAGGTGAATGAGGGGAAATGGACGAGGGGAAGTGGATGAGGGGAAGCGGACGAGGGTGAGGTGGACGAGAAGAAGCGGACGAGGGGAAGCGGACGAGGGTGAGACGGACGAGGGGAGGAGGATGAGGGGAAGCGTTAACTACAGGAATGAAACACAGTAAACGAGGGGTTTATTTTGGCGACTCACCACTTGGGAGCCGCAGTCACACTCTTCTCCCTGCTCCACAAATCCGTTCCCACATTCAGGAGGATCCAGTAACTACACAGAAAGAAAAGATGCTTTAAAACCTTAAACCTGTGTGTCAAACAGAGTGCGTGTGTGTGTGTCAGTGTGTGTGTGGGTGGGTGTGGGTGTGGGTGTGGGTGTGTGTGTGTGGGTGGGTGTGTCATACAGTGTCAGAAAGCTCATCAGCAAGTCTGTTTGAGATACACATGATTTACACATACACATTTAGTGCACCATGCTAAACTGGAAGCTATAAGCACCATGCTAAACTGGAGGCTATACGCTTACTGTACTTGTTAGCAACATTAGCCTCGTAGCTGCAGTGCTGATGGACTCTATTTGGGGTAACAGTGTATGTGTAGACATTTGACTTTTGGCTGTGCTATTCCTTGGCTGCATCCTGATTCCCCTATAGTAGGTAACTGGGATCTATTTGGACATTTATATCATGATAAAAAATTTTTAAATAAGATTAACGATGGTCAACTATGTAAAATGGTCAGATTGGGCTACAGGATGACTGTAAGGCCAGATTTTATAGAGCTGTTCTATTCATTATCTTCCCTTCCTCATTGTGTGTTTTAATATAAAATAAATAAATACAGGCTACATGACACAAACATGAACATCATCACTGGACTGATTTGTTCTGTGCTCACACAGAAAAGAAAGAAATATAAAACTGAAACTGGAAGCCTGATGTTTAATACAGTATGAAAGCTGTTGAGTCAGGACTGGCCTTGGTGGGCTTGTTGAAGAGACAGCTGCCCCCTCCGTCCTGCAGGAAGCGTACGTACTCCTCCACACTGCAGCGGGAGAACTTCCTGGGCAGGTAGTACCTGACACACACACACACACACACACACACACACACACACAAACAGAGACACAGAACCCACACGTTCCAACAGCGTCGAGAGAGTAAAGAACACAGTCACAGAGACGACTCCGAGACGCCTGACTTACCCCGTGTCCTCCATAATACAGCCGAGCCACGGGTCGGGACACCTGCAGTCTCCTGTTACACACACATACACACACACACACACACAGGGAAAGAAATGTGAGTAAATAAGTCACCTTGCTTCAGTGTGCTCACATCAGTCCTCCTTCAGAGCTCGAGCCAGCAAACACCAGGCTTAATAAAAAACCACTTCAAAGTCAAAGTGAAATGAAATAACGTACTAAATTAAATATAATAATAATAATTTAAACATAAAAAGAAAACACTTTAATATTCCATGAGGTCCCTGTTTCACTGTCTCAGTCAGATAAAGGGACAGACTTTTCACTTTTAAACCATTAATAACACCTTAAACAGCTCCACAACTTTCAGTCTGAAAAGAACATTTTTACCACAGAATTAGAAATATTTTAAAAACTAGTGTTAGTGCAGAGTGATGTTTCGCTGAGTGTCTCACCTGCAGTGGCCCGGTCTTTATTCCACATCATGCCCAGATTCTGGCCTAAACTCTGGCACAGCGTGATGGCCATGGGACCCACGTTTCCATACTGCACAATTTGTTAACAAGATATCATGGTATGAATAAACAGTGTTCAATTTTACCAGCACACGTTTCCTGCATTTCCATTTTTAATCTTCTATGAAACTTGTGTACAGAGTTTGAACCGCAATTGTCTTCAAGGTCCACATTGTTTATTTTATAAGGAAATATATGATACGTTCAAGTAGCTACCCATTAGAAAGTTGTATCTACTCATTTTAAACACATTTTACGTTTGAGAATTCTCCAGAATTATTGGCACCTATTGTAAAAACGAGCAAAAATGATTGTATTAAATAAAAATGACACAATAATTCAAATTTTACACTCAAACAATAGGAGAAACTACTTAACCTTCGCTCTAACAAAAATAATTTTTTAAAATAATTGTATTTTCTCTCAAAAACATGGAGCACAATTAATGACATCCCTAAGGATTATCTGAAATAAATGCAAACAAATTGGCATCCTCGAAAAAATGATATGACTTGTAAATTGCTCTTAGGAACTCTCAGGAACTCTTGTTGTTGTCTTTGACCATTTCCTGGGGTATAAATATAAAGTTAAACACATGTAAAACCCATTTGTTATGCATCACCATGTGGAGCTTTCAGAACAAGAGAGAGACAGATGGTTGTTGACCTGCACAAGTCGGGTAACAGATATTTAAAAAAAAATGCATAAGCCGTTAAAATATTTTAAAGCAATTCAAAACAACCATGGTCATGGACGCGCTGAACAAATGCCGGATACGACACGTAGTTAACAGCAAGTATAACCCCGGCCTAAGAGGCACAGTGTCACAACAACTTTCGGTCCCACACTGACCCCTCGTGGAAATCCCAGGAGTTTCAGCATAATGTATATTACTTCTGTATATTGATGTACAGTATATTATAGTGGATGTACAGAATATGTGTGAATGGTGCTTACGTATACTTGTGTGTATAAAACCATATATATTATATATATTTAAAGTAGGGAGTGAGTTAGTGATGTGGAAAGGGTCCTACCTCGTTGACTCCTCCTCCGCGTGTGGGAGAACAGATGCCCCCGATGTAGGCCATGCCACTGCGAGTGCTCTGAAACGTGCGCCCCCTACAGACAGACAAGTGTGTGTGAACAGGTGTGTGAAGCCGTATGTAGGTAAACTGCAGTTAATAAAAGAACAGCGAAACAGCAAACGGCATGTTGGCTCTTTGTTTAATACAGTATCATCCATAGACAGCAATACTGTTTTGTGTTAGAAATCAGAATGAAACTATAAAAGTAGTATCATTAACAACTACTCATAGGCTACATAAGGGTTAAAGGGTTGATACAAAGAGGGATAAACTGAGGAACTCAGCATAGAAAGCATGTTATGTCACATTACATAAAACAGGATGCTAGGATATGTTAAGTATACATGAGAGGGACAGGAGGATGGAGGAACACAGCAACGAAATTAGAGTTTTTATAACGGGACAAACACTAATGAGAAACACTAACGGTAAAAACACTAATGGGACAAACACTAACGGGACAAATACTAACGGGACTAATGGGACAAACACTAATGGAACAAACACAAACGGAACAAACACTAATGAGAAACACTAACGGTACAAACACTAACGGGACAAACACTAATAGACCAAACACTAATGAGAAACACTAAAGGGACACACACTAATGGGGCGAATGGGACACACTAATGGGGCGAATGAGACACACTAATGGGGCGAATGAGACACTAATGAGAAACACTAACGGGAAAGACACTAACGGGACAAACACTAATGGGGCGAATGGGACACACTAATGTGGCGAATGGGACACACACTAATGGGGCGAATGGGACACACACTAATGGGGCAAATAGGACACACACTAATGGGGCGAATGGGACAAACACAAATGGAACAAACACAAACAGAACAAACACTAATGGGACAAACACAAACGGAACAAACACGAATGAGAAACGCTAATGGGACAAACACTAATGAGAAACACGAATGGAACAAACACGAATGGAACAAATGGGACAAACACTAACGGAACAAACACTAACGGGACAAACACGAATGGGTCAAACACTAATGGGACTAATGGAACAAACACAAACGGAACAAACACTAATGGGTCAAACTAATGGGACAAACACTAATGGGACTAATGGAACAAACACAAATGGAACAAACACAAACGGAACAAACACTAACGGGACAAACACAAATGGGACAAACACTAACGGAACAAACACTAACGGAACAAACACTAATGGGTCAAACACTAATGGGACTAATGGAACAAACACAAACGGAACAAACACAAACGGAACAAACACTAATGGGTCAAACACTAATGGGACTAATGGAACTAACACAAATGAAACAAACACAAACAGAAAAAACACTAATGGGACAAACACTAATGGATCAAACACTAATGGGTCAAACACTAATCGGTCAAACCCTAATGGGACAAACACTAATGGGACTAATAGAACAAACACAAATGGAACAAACACAAACAGAACAAACACTAATGGGACAAACACGAATGGAACAAACACTAACGGAACAAACACGAATGGAACAAACACGAATGAGAAACGCTAATGGGACAAACACTAATGAGAAACACAAATGGAACAAATGGGACAAACACTAATGGAACAAATGGGTCAAACACTAATGGGTCAAACACTAATGGGTCAAACACTAAACACTAATGGGACAAACACTAATGGAACGAACACACACTAATGGAACGAACACACACTAATGGGACAAACACTAATGGGACAAACACTAATGGGTCAAACACTAAACACTAATGGGACAAACACTAATGGAACAAATGGGACAAACACTAATGGAACAAACACTAATGGAACGAACACACACTAATGGAACAAACACTAATGGGACAAACACTAATGGGTCAAACACTAATGGGACTAATGGAACAAACACAAATGGAACAAACACTAATGGGACAAACGCTAATGGGACAAACACTAATGGGACTAATACTAATGAAAAACATTAATGGAACAAACACTAATGGAACAAACACAAATGGAACAAACACGAATGAGAAACGTTAATGGGATAAACACTAATGAGAAACACTAATGGGACAAACACAAATGGAACAAACACGAATGAGAAACGTTAATGGGATAAACACTAATGAGAAACACTAATGGGACAAATACTAATGGAACAAACACGAATGGAACAAATGGGACAAACACTAATAGAACAAACACTAATGGAACAAACACTAATGGGACAAACACTAATGGGACTAATGGAACAAACACTAATGGGACAAACACTAATGGGACAAACACACACGGGACAAACACAAACGGGACTAATGGGACAAACACTAATGGAACAAACACTAACGGGACAAACACGAATGAGAAACGCTAATGGGACAAACACTAACGGGACTAATGGGACAAACACTAATGGAACAAACACTAACGGGACAAATGGGATAAACACTAATGGAACAAACAAGAATGGAACAAATTGGACAAACACTAACGGGACAAATGGAACAAACACTAATGGGACTAATGGAACAAACACGAAAGGAACAAATGGGACAAACACGAATGGGACAAACACGAACGAGAAACACTAATGGGACGAACACTAATGGGACTAATGGGACAAACACTAATGGAACAAACACTAACGAGACAAATGGGACAAACACTAATGGGACAAACAAGAATGGAACAAACAAGAATGGAACAAATGGGAAAAACACTAATGGAACAAATGGGACAAACACGAATGGGACAAACACGAATGGGTCAAACACGAATGGGACAAACACTAACGGGACAAACACGAATGGGTCAAACACGAATGGGTAAAACACTAACGGGACAAACACTAATGGGACTAATGGGACAAACACTAATGGGACAAATGGGACAAACACTAATGGAACAAACAAGAATGGAACAAATGGGACAAACATTAACAGGACAAATGGAACAAACACTAATGGGACAAACACGAATAGAACAAACACTAATGGGACACACACTAATGGGACAAATGTGACAAACACGAATGGAACAAACACTAACGGGACACACACTAATGGGACACTAATGGGACACACACTAACGGGACAAAAACTAATGGGACAAACACTAATGGGACAAACACTAACGGGAGAAATGGGACAAACACGAATGAGACAAACACTAACGGGACAAACACTAACGGGACACACACACTAACGGGACACACACTAACGGGACACACACTAACGGAACACACACTAACAGGACACACACTAACGGGACACACACACTAACGGGGCACACACTAACGAAACACACACGAACAGGACACACACTAACGAAACACACACGAACAGGACACACACTAACGGGACACACACTAACGGGACACACACTAACGGGACACACACACACTAACGGGACACACACACTAACGGGACACACACGAACGGGACACACACACACTAACGGGACACATACACTAACGGGACACACACACACTAACGGGACACACGGGACACACACACACTAACGGGACACACACGAACGGGACACACACTAACGGGACACACACACACTAACGGGACACACACACACTAACGGGACACACACACACTAACACACTACTGGGACACACACTAACGGGACACACACACACTAACACACTACTGGGACACACACTAACGGGACACACACTAATGGGACACACACTAATAGAATTTTTAATTTAACTTTATGTGTGTGTGTGTAACTCACGAGAACAGGTGTGCTGCGTCGCTCTTGTCTTTGATATTCTCCCTCCTGTACTTCATAAAGTCACGCAGGGTCACCAGAGGGTCGTCTCCCACGGAAACCATATTCTGGGATGACCATGTCTCCATGGCGATGAGCACCAGCCTTGTGTTGAGTTGTTCTTTATAAATCTGAATAAACAATAAACTTTCCTCACTCTTATAAAACTCCATAGCAGTGTGTTATGATTGGCTAAGAGCGGTACGGTGTGTTGTGATTGGCTGGGAGCGGTACGGTGTGTTGTGATTGGCTAAGAGCGGTACGGTGTGTTGTGATTGGCTAAGAGCGGTACGGTGTGTTGTGATTGGCCGGGAGCGGTACGGTGTGTTGTGATTGGCCGAGAGCGGTACGGTATGTTGTGATTGGCCGAGAGCGGTACGGTATGTTATGATTGGCCGGGAGCGGTACGATATGTAGTGATTGGCCGGGGGCGGTACGGTATGTTGTGATTGGCCGGGAGCGGTACGGTATGTTGTGATTGGCTGGGAGCAGTACGATATGTAGTGATTGGCTGGGAGCAGTACGGTATGTTGTGATTGGCTGGGAGCGGTACGGTATGTTGTGATTGGCTGGGAGCAGTACGATATGTAGTGATTGGCTGGGAGCAGTACGTTATGTTGTGATTGGCTGGGAGCAGTACGATATGTAGTGATTGGCTGGGAGCAGTACGTTATGTTGTGATTGGCTGAGAGCAGTACGGTATGTTAGATGAGTCATTATCGGGTGTTTGTACTCACCGCATCGGCCATGTTGACGACGGCTTTCGCAAAGTTGCGTGTTTGTGCGGTCGACCTGCGCATCTGCACAAACTGGGCAAAGAGATGACGTGTAAGTGTTTACACACACACACACACACACACACACACACACACACACAGTATTACCAGGTCATAGTCGTTCACCACCAGCAGTTCGATGTATTTGGTCTCGGTCTGGACTGTGCGTGGTGGCCTCCGGATCTGTAACACACACACACCAGACACAATGCGTGTGTTTTACAAAGTGACCTTTCTGTTGCTACTTATAGAATAGTCAGCGATTTTTACAAAGCTACACTCGGGTACTGTACGCTGCGTTCAAATGTAACTGCAACCGGAAAATATAGACGCCAAGCATAAGCTAGCTAATGATTACGGCTAACCATTTAAGATAGCTAGCATGCAGCTGTTAAGTCTTTTATACACACACCGTAAAAGCACAGTGAAGGATGTTGCTTTGTAGACAACAGATTGATAGTTGTACCAGTTCTGATGTTATCTAGCCAGATGCTGAACATCACATCCGGCTATCTAAATAGAAATGGAGCCAGTTCTTATTTGGCAAACTACTTTCGGCTAATATTTAATGAATGCTGAATGTTGGTAAAGTTAAATAAATTAATGTTCCTGTGCACTGTACAAGACTTTAGTATCTATTTAACCCTGTATTGACTAAGCACCACCAAGTTTTAGAGTTGCTTTACATTTAACTAAAAGCATACTCTCCATTAGCAGGACCAACATCCACCGTACAAAACCTCATTAACATGGTTGTTTGATTTGAGCAAAAATAAAACTTGGCAGAAAATAGAATGTGAGAGACTATTACGACTTTGATTTATTTTCACACTTCCATTTTCATCGAGCACAAATACAGAAGCTCCAAGCTCTGAGCAGAGATCATAGATAGTAGTGTTTCCTGTTGATGGTGGATCTTGTTACTGATCCTGACCTTCCCCTTCCCATCAACAAAAGCAACACTTCCCAGAGCTGGAGCCCAGCCAAACTGAGCAAACTAGGGAGTAGGGCTTATGTAAGGGAGGTGAACAGAACTCCAGACGTTCTTTGTAGATGAAAGAACCTGCCAGAAGGACAACTATCTCTGCAGCACTTCACCAATTATCTTCATGGTACAGCGGCCAGACGGAAGCCACTCCTCAGTAAGTCACATGACGGATCACTTGGCGTTTTGGCCAAAAGGCACCTAAAGGACTCTCAGGCCAGGAGAAACAAGATTCTATGATCTGATGAAACCCAGACTGAACTCTTTGGTCTGGGCGCCAAGCATTACATCTGGAGGAAACCAGGCACCGCTCTTCACCTGGAAATTCCATCCCTTTGGTGAAGCTCTGTGGTGGCAGCATCATGGACGAGTCTGTGAATGTCCTTGAGTGACACAGCTAGAGCCAGGGCTTGAACCTCATTAAAAATTTCGGGAGAGAGCTGAAAATAGCTTCCCATGTGGAGTATTAATTTGAATCTCGTGTATTCTCTTTGATTTATTCCCATATATGAAGTATCTTCAATTATACCATGCTGAGGATGCTCTTGTATCTTAGTTCCGTTGAGGATAAGACTGTGTATGTGTGTGTGTCAAGATGAGAAACATAGAAGTTCATTCTAAGGTCAAGAACACTCCATTTTGGGAGTGTGTGTGTGTGTGTGTGTGTGTGTGTGTGTGTGTGTGTAGCTTGCAGGATACTCTCTTGCCGAGCTCAGATAAGAAATATGTCAAAGTTATTGGATGTTGTGTTGGACCCATGCTCTTCGCAGTTTGTTGCATGGAGCTTCCTGTGCATCTCTTCCCTCTGATCTTTCTATCTGAATCATGAGACGTGCTGCAATAAAGGTGATTGTGATTATTCAATGTTCTCTCTCCTTGGTTCTTTGTTAATTAAGCTAAAGATCCACTACACCCATCCAACCTGACAGAACTTGAGAGGTTCTGCAGAGAGGAATGGGAGAAGATCTCTAAATCCAGGTGTGCCAAGCTTGTAGCATCAAAACCAAGAAGACTTAAAGCTGCAACTGGCTTTTGAAGTTTAAAAGCTTTTATTCTTGCATATCGTTTAGTGTGAGAAATGTGAATCCTACTCGGATTTAAACACTCATGAGTCAATGTAATTAGAGTTCAGGCTCACAAAACGGAAGACAAATCCATCAGACCTTTCTTCTCCTAATAAAACAAACATTACTGCTGGTCAGGGTAAGCTTAAAGCATTCTGTGTGTGTGTGTGTGTGTGTGTGTGTGTGTGTGTGTAACTGATTTCTTTTCCCAGTTCAGTCAGTGAATCGCTGAATCAGTATTTAACTGACTCAGTCTTACCTGGCGTTTGGCTCGTCTCAGTGTTTGTGTGAAAGTGGGCCCATCGCCCTCGGCAGGAACAGGTGTGACATCATCCACGGCTGAGACTGAGTCGTTGCTGGCAATGCATTCTGGGATTGAGGAGATGGAGGACGAGTGAATGGAGAGAGAAAGGAAGAAAAAAAAAAACCCCACACAGTCATCAGTTTTCAGCTGATCGATAAAGGAACTGCATCCTGAGAGCTGCATCCTGATCTACAGGAGAAATCAATCAACTGCAGACTGAGACAGAGAGAGAGAGGGGGGGGGGGACAAAGAAAGAGAGAGACAAAGAGAGAAGGACAAAGAGAGGGAGAGAGTGAGAGAGAGAGTTCGAGACCTCTTTTAGTTTCCTTTAGTCTCCGTTTTGTTCTACTTTTGTGAATAAAAATCATTTTTATAATCAACATTTTTGGCGATTGATTGACTAGTCAAACATTTTAACAAACTTCTGAATCAATGCTAAATTCTGTTATAAATCCTTTCTACTTTATACTTTTACTCCCAATAGCGTCGCTCTGAATGTAGAAGAAATCTGGGGAGAAATGGCGAGATCTTAACCCTGAACAGTAAAATATAACACATTTTACCCAGATTCTCCAATTTAGCCACATCTCTCCTGTAGAGTGTGTCCACGTGTAATATCGTTATAATTCCGTATGTGTTTTTGCATGACCGAACGTTTTTAGTGCCGTTTAACGGAACGAGGTATTGCTAGTAATATTATCTTTCATAACTGACTTCATCGGTTTTGTCAACTAATCGCTGCAGCTGTACTCTTTAGATGCATCCCAAAGCCATAAAAGGCTGTTCCTTAAAGGAACGTTTGAATACAACCTACGCTCCACGCTGACCTTCAGCAGCCCACAATTCTGTGTCCATCCAAAAATGTGGAGAAAATAGCAGAAAGCAAAGGCAAAAGTACATCAGTGCACTTTGGGCCGGAGCTTCTGTGACTGTGTGTTTACTAACATCATCCTGCTGTTCCACTTCAGAGTACTCAACATGAATTTTAATATGTGTGTGTGTGTGTGTGTGTGTGTGCTTTACCTGGGCAGTATGGAGCGTTGAGCTGAAGGTCAGGCAGTCTGTACACGACGTGAGTGTTTTGTCCCTGAACACACACACACACACACCCACACACATACACACCCACACACACACACACACAGGACAGAGGGAATGCAGTGAGACAGACGTCCATTACAGTAACACACAGTGAAGAGCTGATCTCCTCACACGGCTCCATGTAAAAAACACACACACTCTGCTCAGAACCATTCACAGTCACAATAATGACTTTACTGCATTGCACTACACTATTTTCCCTACACTGGCCTACACACACTGACCTACACATACACACACACTGACCTACACACACAGTGAACTAAAGAGCCATTCAAAGTCGGCTCTGTACATAATGTATATACAGTGCATACTGGAAGTTTTCAGACCCTTTCAAGTTTTATACATTTTGGTATGTTTCAGACTCATCTTAAAATGGATTCAACTCATATTCTCATCAATCTACACACAATACTCCATGATGACGACGCACAAACAGGTTTTTGTAATGTTTTGTAAATGTATTAAAAAGAAAAGACTGAAATATTCCATTTACATAAGTATTCAGACCCTTTATTATGACACTCGCAGTTGAGCTCTGGTGCATCTACTTCTATCAATGGTCCTTGAAATGCTTCTACAACTTCATTGGAGTTCACCTGGGCCTAACTGAATTGATTGGACATCATTAGGAAAGGCACACACCTGTCTATATAAGCTCTCACAGTTGATGGTGTGTCAGAGTGAAAACCAAGCCATGAGGTCGAGAGAATTGCCCGTAGACTTGCGAGACAGGATTGTGTCAAGGCACAGATCTGGGGAAGAATACAACATTTCTGCAGCATTGAAAGTGCTCAAGAGCCTCCATCATTCTCAAATGGAAGAAGTTTGGAACCACCAACAGTCTTCCTAGATCTGGCCGCCCAGCCAAA